>JADLZN010007807.1:0-417888 GCA_018155175.1 Sinocyclocheilus anophthalmus
AACTAAGTGAAAAACTTCAGCAAGCCGAGGCTCTCCTGATGAGAGCAGAGACTGAACTCAAAGAGAGAGATGCTAGGGCCAAGGCCAGCGAAGGCCACCTGCAAATTTCCCGGGCTGAAGTCAGTGCCCTGGCCCAACAAAGAGACTATTTAAAAGATGAACTGGATACGGTTCACAGAGAGCTTTAATATGCATATAGACTGCAAAGTGACTCTGAAAGGGAAATGCACACCACAGAATTCCCCCTAACCAGCAGATTGATACCTCCTAGTCAAGGGTTTCCAGTTCGAAAGGGGTTGAGAGCCCACTGCTCAAGACATCACCTGCCAGCATCCCAGAACCCCCAGCAGCAGCAAGGGGTTGGGAGCCTTTTCAAAGGCTGTCTTCCAGTCACGGTGTGTCACCTAAAGAATTGGATAAGCTGGCTAGAAACATTCCCACTTTCACTCCAAACCCTGCAGGAGGCCACGATGTGCATGCCTACTTAAAAGACATTGACTTTCACTTGCAAACTGTTGCCAATGTTACCACACGAGACAGACTCTATCTGCTCCGAATCACCGCCAGCCGTGAGGTGAGGAGCTTTTAGACCGGCAGCCAGAAACGGTCGAAGTGGATTATCAGCAAATGCAGCAGGCTTTGATTAAGGAGTTCTCTGACCCAGAGTCAGAGCAAGGACTGATTACTGCCATGGACCTTAAACAGGGCAGACAGGAAACCACACAGGCTTACTACAACAGGCTCAGACAGGCCTACTTCGGAGCACGAAACGAGCCAGGAATGGAACAGGATTTCAACTTCAAAATTCTGTTCCTCCGGAACCTGCACCCAACAGTGAGCCACCACTTGGGGGTTCTGGCTTGCCCACGGACTATGTCCACCCAACAGCTGCGAGATTTGGCCCATAAGGCCTATGCTAAACATAGGACTGCTTCTGAAAAGACAGGAAAAAAATCCACAATCTATCTTGTCACTAATCAGAGTTCTGAACTTGCTCTAGAGGGCGCCGAGCCAAGCCACACTGACAAACCTGTCAACACAATGTCAAGATCCTTCCCAACCAGCAGAGAGCAGCATGGCCATGGTGGTGCCCGTCCTAAGCACCAGTATGAGCGCACCGAGAGATCCTGGGACAGGTCACAACCACCCCTCAACCAAAGGGGTGGAGCCACATGGGAAGCCAAGAGACGGCCCAAGGGGAACCGACACTCACAGACACAAGCACCGAGCTCGGACTGCCAGCAGCAGAACCCCTCTCAACAGGCCCTGGACAAGCCCAAATATAAACCATCCACAGAACAGAACCAGAAAGCTACATCTTAATCACAGAGATCATGAGACTTTTAAAGGACTCCTCCAAGAAAATCACCATACGGTAGAGAAAAATGAATGGGTCCAGATCATTTATACTAAGCATTAGCTCTGACCCAACGCCCACTCAGAGTCCCCTCAAAATGAACTTCCCAACCAGATCACTGCTAATCCACTGTTAACCACAGAACCAGATATCCCATCACCATGTGATGACATCACTCAACCACCTCAGCTGACTGCTGAACCACCAGAACCAGCCAACATCCCGCACCACACCTCCAGCCAGGACCGCAAAGTACCAGAAAGCGCGGTTTTGGTGGTCTGCCTCCCTGACGAGCCACACAAGACCAGCTCTGACTGCTTGCCAGTCATCACACAAGCCCCAGTGCCGAGACTCCTAGGGAACCTAATCGCAAAGGGGGTGGCCAAAAAACTCTACCTGGCCATCACATTAGAAAATGAGTTGAGGCTGGAGGCCCTATTGGACACTGGAGCTGACCTCACTTTAATGTCAAGCCAACTTTTTGACAGACTTCAAAGTGAAGCCAAGAGACAGAATCGAACTCTTAACTATCAGAGGTGTGTGCTGAATGTGCAATCCTACAGCCAAAATGAGGTCCAACTTGAACAGGTAGCTCCAATTCACCTGACCATCGGCCCTATGAACTTTGTGCACCCTGTGTACATTTCTCCATTGGACACATATCCTCTCCTCATTGGCAAAGACCTGCTAGACCGCTTTGAGCCATTGTTAGATTTTAAACAACTGAAAATCTGGGCTCAAGTGCGAGAACCTCTGCCTCCTCAGTCACCAAGACCACCCCAGACAGACTGTCAGATCACAAAGGTGGCGGGAAATCTCACCGCCAGCCGCGGGAACTTATCGGCCCAAGAGCAAGGTTCAAGGTCGCTGCTCTGTACTTTCCAGCTAGCCAAAGACTCTGACACATACGGCCCCCAGGTTAAGGGGGGCTTACAACTGAATGATGTCACAACAACAGACCCCATACTAGCACTGTGGGCAGACAATTCAGCCATCAGCCTCTCACAGTTCAATGCTCTCAAACAGCACACAACGAACATTCCTTTTGCTAACAAGCGCACACGATTCCCTTTGAATCCCTGCCCATCAGCTATGGTGACTGCCAAGGGCACCTGTGCCCTGAACTTGAGGTGGAATGACAGGTGTCTAACCCATTACTTCCTGGTCCTTCCAGACGCACCGCATGATGTCTACATTGGAGCTGACATTCTGATTCGCCTCAGGGCTCACGTGGACATGATCAATGAAGTGATATGGGCTCCAATGACCTCACAGTCACCCACAGTTCCTGTCAACCTTGAGAACCTCCTGTCAGGCCAAACCATCCCTGAGGCCTGCACGCTAATCAATGAAAAAGAGACTGTAGTACCAGCTTACACCAAAGGGGTCGCTGTTCGACTCAACCTGCGAAGCGGCCAAACTCTCAGTCACACCCTAGGCTTCTTCCAACCTTCACCCGAATGTGGGGAACTGGGCCTCACGTTGGAAGCCACACCCCTCGTTGAAGTGACATCTCGGGCAGTCTACATCTTGTTCAATAACTGCACGGCAACGGATGTCAGAGTGCCTAAGGCGTACCGTCTGGGTTGGCTAGTGAGCTATGACTTTCATGACTTTGAACTAATTCTACCAATTATTGGACCCATCTCAGATTCAATGATTCCAGAAGAAAGCTCAGGCCACACAGTGTCAACAGCACCCTTCAAGATCATCACCATAACTTCAGTCATGCCAGTGGTCAAGGAGCAGGTGTGTAGAACAGAGCTAACAGAAGACCAACACTTTGCCGTGTACACGGTCTCTAACAACTCCACCTGCATAAATGACAGCTCGACTGCACCTATGACCGCCCACGGCACAGAGGAATTAACGACAGCAGAGCCATACCCAGGTTTTGAGACACAAGTCCAGCAAATTCTGAAATATGCTGATGCCATACAGGAGGATGCAGACCGCCACAAACTCTGTCAAGTCCTTTACAGATACAAGGAATCATTTGCCAAGGACTCTTTAGATTGTGGCCTCACTAACCTCCATGTTGTGCGTGTCCCAACGCACCCAAAAGCTCCACCCACTTTTGTCAAGCAATACAAGATCCCCCTTGAATCGTACGAACCCGTACATGAGATCATCAACTCTATGCTTGAGAAGGGTGTCATTCGTCCGTGTAACAGCACCTACTCTGCCCCCATCTGGCCTGTCCTCAAATCAAACGGCAAGTGGCGGCCAACCATCGACTATAGGAAACTGAATCAACGGGTGCCATTGTCGCGATGGACGATGACCCAGCTGGAACAGGAGATACCAAGAATCAGAGGAGCCACAATCTTCTCCACTCTTGATGTGGCCTCAGGATTTTGGACTATACCAGTGCATCCAGATGACCAACACAAGCTGGCTTTCACCTTTGGCAATCGGCAGTACACCTTCACCAGGTGCCCATTCGGCTATGCCAACTCACCAGCCGAATTTAACATCTTCCTCAACAAAGCATGCCCGGATGCCAGGGTAAGAGGGAACGTAATCTATGTCGACGACCTTCTGATGAAACACACGACGGTGACCGATCACCTGAAAGAAATTGACCACGTCCTGCACCAACTGACCACCACCGGCGCCAAGATTGCCCTCCACAAAGGACAATGGTGCAAAACCAAGGTCAATTATGTGGGCATACTCATCGGACCACGAGGTATTGAGCCACAAACCAGCCGCATCCAGGCAATTCAGAACATTAAACCACCTGCCAATGTCTCAGAACTCCAAAGTTTTCTAGGCGTGTGCAACTATTCAAGGCAGTTCATTAAGAACTATTCGGACATTGCACGCCCTCTCACTGCCCTTCTGAAAAAGGACTGCCCCTTCGTCTGGACAGACGAACAGCAAAATGCCATGAATGAGCTGAAACAACATTTGTGCATTGCTCCATGTCTGGCTTACACAGATCCACAGAAGGAGTTCTACTTGAACGCTGGATTCTCCAGCCACTGCCTCAGCGCTGGTATATACCAACGGCATGACCAGGACAAAAGGGTGGTCGCATATGCCAGCAAGACTCTTCTTCCCCCAGAGTGCAAATACTCAGACTGTGAGAAAGCCCTGCTCTGTACTGTATGGGCCATCCAGAGATTCTCCAACTACATCAGAGCACAGAAAGTGATCACAGAAACTTGTCACCAGCCTGTCACATTCCTCAACAGCCAGTGCATCTGCGATGGTGTGGTCATAAACGCACGCATAGCCACATGGCTCATGGCCCTCCAGTGGCACAACATAGAAGCACGATATGCTCAAAATCACAAGTCGGCGCTGGGAAATGGCCTGGCAGCCTGTCCAGCTACTTCCGCTGACACACCGCTGAGATCCGTAGCAGCGAAGTCCCCAACTACCTGCCAACCCTACCTGCACGTATTTGAAGAGAATGTCTGCCAATCCGGCCCCAGCCTACGTCGATTGGATTTTCCTACAACTACGAGGGCATCCAAAAGGTAGGTGCTGGTGTTCTCTGGCTAAATGTCGACCTTGCCCACCACAACACTTCAAGCTGGGTCCACAATCATCACAATATGCTGAGATAGCAGCTATTCTCATAACCCTGCAGATAGCATCAACCTGTAACATCAGAGAACTGCTCATCTTCACAGACTCCAACTATGCCAGACTTGGCTTCACATGCCATCTTCCAGGCTGGAAGCAAAATGGTTTCAAGACAGCAAACAACAAACCAGTTAAACACCAACACCTGTTCCAGGCATGCGACGACATCACATGTGAACATGATATGATCGTCTACTGGAAGAAAGTGAATGGACACTCGAAGCAACCTGGTCCAGACAAGGACCTCAACGACCAAACGGATGCCCTAGCCAAAGCAGGTGCACTACACGGCGAGTTATGGTCTCCACCAACCCACCCACCCTTAACGTGGCAGCCATAACCCGCAGCAAACACACTCAACCCACCACAATGCCCACATCACAATGCGCCCCCCCCCCCCCCCTTACGCTGGCTCCTCAAATCTCCACTAACGACATTGCCGACAGGCAAGCTTCTGACTCCGCCATCAAAAATATCCTTCACCACCTCTCTGACCCCTCCAACAACCCTATCACACCAGATGAACTTGCTGCTGCCCCAAGCCTCAAACGGCTATACCACGTAACACACATGCTGTGTGTGATAAACAACATTCTGTTTTATGCCCCTGATGACCTCACTGCACCAAGGCTTGTGGTGCCAGACTGCCTAAGGGGGGTGATGCTGATGTATGCTCACGACGCACCATGTGCGGGACACCACGGCACAAGAGCCACTTATGAGACACTTAAACAAGTGGCATACTGCCTCATGCAACAAGATGTGGCAGAGTAATTGAAGGATGACTTTTTTCTGCAATTCCAACCGGCGAACAAAAACCATCCAATTTCTTCGGGCCAAGTGGAACGGACGAATCGGACGGTGGTCAGCATGCTAAGAAAATATGTGTCTGCTAACCAAAAGGACTGGGATGTGAAACTGCCCCTGGTGCTCATGGCTATCAGAGCAACTCCACAAGAGTTAACAGGTGTGCCTCCCTTCGAACTAATGACAGGCCGGCAAATGACATTGCCCTTGCATCTGCTGTACCAGCCAGGAGACTCCAACCTTGTCACCGCCTACACCACTCATCAATACCTTGATGAACTACACCGGCATTTGAGAACCACATTTGCTTTTGCCCAACAACGACTCCAAAAGAGCGCAGAAGGCCAGAAAGCATACTACGACCGGAAGGCATCACACAATGTGGATGTGGCTGACAGGGTCTGGTACTACAGCTACACACAGCCTCCTCAGGCAACCTCTCATCGGCTATCAAAGAAGTTTCTGCCACACTGGAAAGGACCACATGAGATTGTGGACAAACTCTCCCCTGTCGCATATCGATTCAAGCTGAGTCGGGGACAGAAAGAGCCAGTTTTCAAATGGGTCCATCGTAACCAGATCAAGAGACATGTGGCTGCTGGCAGGGAAAGACGGGGGGGGCTAGTGCTAACTAGGCCTTGCTATAGTCCTCAAACAAAGACTGTTTTGAACAGACAAGAACTTCCCTCACTGATCCACTGCCTTTCTCCTTTTTCTCTGAACCAGGATGCTGCTGTGGCTCTCCATCCTCTGCCTCCAGCTAAACAGAGGACAGCCGCAACCCGATATCACATCACCAGGTCCAGCATCAGGCATTGCACTGAGGGACCAACCTGGACTTCTTATGACCAACTGTAGGACTCACACCCAGAAGGTGAACGTCCGACTCGACCCCCGAAATGTCTACCGGACACATTATCCCCGGGCAGCTGCACACTACAGTTGGGCAGGTGCCCAATGGACTGAGAATACCCTCGCTCACGCAGAAGCTGATATCAAACACATGCTCTCTCAGTTGCAGAAAATGACTGTCACTCAAGCAGAGCTAAGCGGACATAACAGGCGTGACAAACGATTCCTAGGGGCCTTGCTCGGAGCTGCTGCTGCTGTTGGAACCCTGTTCAACCTGGGAGTGACCAGTGTCAACTCCGTGAGCCTATCTACCCTGACGCAACATGTAAGGGAGATCCAGACTGAGATGCCCTAGCTGAGAGAACAACTCACACTACAGTGCCAAACCTTACAGACTATAGGCAAATCATTGAAGGGCACCCTGGTGGTTCTGAACACTCACAGTGTCCTGCTGAACCAAACTGTGAAATCCGTGAAACAGTTATTCTCTGTTATACAGAATGATGTTGCCCAAACTCAGCTGGTCACCGCACTGATGTCTTACATGCTCCGTGAGGTGAGCTCCTCCATCGACAGCCTAGCCATGGGTAGAATTCCTCCGTATCTGGTGCCCCTGAGCCTAGTACAAACAGTGTTATCCTCTGTTACTACCCGTCCAGCTGACCCTCTTCAAGCCGACCTTGCCTACTCCCTGGGAGGGTCCATTCTGCTACATGTCGACCCCGAGCAGAGCGAAATGGCGTTTCTTCTGAACCTACCCATCATTAAATCTGACAACATTTACAGACTCAAAGACATTGTCAATGTTGGATTTTGTCAAGGAAACACTCACATCAGAATACACACACCAGATATGGTAGCCTACCACGACAATAACCCACAGTTATACCTGGCCCCAAACCTGCGCATGTGTACCCTGACCAAAGACATTCATTATCTCTGCCCCAGCAAGCCCTTCCTTCGAGACAACACTGAAGGAATCTGTGGGTTACAACCCATGCAAAGAGAGACACTCTGCCCTGCTGAGGCCAAGCCTCGCACAAGTCACAGAAACGCAAGCGGAGATTGTGGGAAATCAGTGGCTCATCAACACGCCCATCCGTACCGCCACACTGACCTATGACCAGCATGACACTGCCACCCGTGTCAGCCTGCCCAACCAGAGTATGTGGATTCAAGTGCCCAAAGGTGCCATCCTCCACCTCGGTGACCTGGCGCTGTACCACCTTCCAAGTGAAGAGTACCAATCCGAGGTAGAAATGCCAGCCTTCTTCAGGGAGCACAATCTCACCTTGGAACCTGAATTGGAACTGAGCATTGACAAAGGGGGTTTGTCAATGCTTTGACATCACCCCAATCGACACAGCCCTCCAAGCACTGTCTCGGATGCCTGTCCAGAACACCTTTCCCATCACTCGATCCTGGACCTCTGCCGACATGGCTCTTTGCCTTGCCACAGCAATCGGGTACACCCTAACCCTCGGCCTTGCCTTTGTCCTGTTTAACAGAGTCAACGGGGTGCAAAGGTCCATGAACAGGTGCACAGCTGCCCTTCCTCGAACCTTCAAATGGAGCCAACGGAAAAGAGGGACCCAGGCAGAGACAATGTTGAAACTCACCAAGGTTAACACCCAAGCTGAGGATCCGAAGGCTGAGGAAAATTAGGATCCACCTGCCATCTGACAATCCTGATCCAACTGCCATCTGAAAATTAGGATCCACCTGCCATCCGGCCTTCAGGATCCACCTGCTATCTAGCCATTATGATCCACCTGCTACCCGATCATCATGATCCACCTGCTGTCCGACCATCATGAAAACTGTTGTCTGACGATGTGTGCAGGTGAACTTCGTCAGCCAAAAGGGGGGCTGTAGCGTCTGCGTAGAATCATGCATGGTCTTTGGGGTTTATGGCTTAAGAGACCCCTTTTTAGCCTTTGACATTTGCATATAAATTACAGTCCTGGTCTCAGACTTTACATTTATATGGGGGCTAAATTGCCAAATGGTTCCTCGCTATCAAGGAGATGCTAAGCAGTCCCCCACTATCATCTCCCCATCTGATTTCAAACACTTTCCAAAGAGTTGTAAATGACCCCGATGCCAGGCACCGATGGGCCTGGTTGACCAAGCAAACTAACACACACACAAACACACACACACAAAAAAACCCGACGAGACGCTTTACTCTATTTAGACAATAATTAATCAGTTACAAATATATCTGGTATATTGCATGTGTTGTTTGTACATTTCCCTATTAGATTAGCTGAGTTACCACTCGTTATTTGTATTAGTTAAGCCTAAACACTGATATTCAGGTGTATGGATGTATCTTTGGTTTAATCTATTCTAAATGTTTCTTTCTTGGTATCAATGTTACCTTTTTTTCATTCCTCAAACAATGATGTACAGTGTGTGATTGTGAAACACATCATACGATTTGTACCATATTTTGGGTTTAAACTACAGAAATTCCAGACCGGCCATTAAACATGCAAATGGGCCATAAAGGGAGACAAAGGAAACTTCTCCCGCTCAAAAATTCACGCCTGGTATTGGCTAGTCCACCCAAAGTTGGGGGTGAATAGGAACCCTCAAAAGTGATTAGCCCGAAATTATCTTTGCTCAGAAAACCTTTTTATTTTGAGACGACACTAAGACTTCTCAAAACTCTCCTCTTGAGTTTTGATTTTCCAGCAGTTTTTTATCTTCAAGTAACTTCGATTCGCTGTGGACTTTTCCTATCTTCAGAAGAACCAGAAAAAAAAAAAAAAACCAAAAAAAGTAACTTCCAGCTCACTCCTAACGAACTCATCAAATACCTCCGTTGTCTACCGCATCAGGAATCTGGTTCAGCAATCGAAGCCAATGCAAGTAACTGTTTACAATTATTTAGATGCGTGTTTAAGTTTCAGCCCCTTTTAAGGTGATTTTTGATTATTTGATGATTTTCATAGGTTGTGGTTAATTGATGTGAAATACCATTCTTTTGCTCTTCTCTCTCTTTTCCTTACTTTGCTTCATTCGGGTGGGTGTCTCGGGGTAGATTATTGGTGGTGCTTTGTGTGAGGGTTATATGTTAGATATAGTTTCATTTATTAAATCCCTTATATTCACAATCGATTGCCTCTGTTTGCTGTTCACAATTCGAAGTCAATGAACGTTTTGAACCCTTGCTACATATGCTAAATTACTGCTAGCACTGCATAAAGAAGGACAGTTATTCTTCCTTGGCCAGGAAAATAATCTTTCCTTGAATTGATAAATGATTATATTGGCTGCTCCGGTGGATGACAAATCAATAATTATACCATGATTCTGCTACAGTTTAATTCTAAGACTCTAATCTAATATTTATTAATCATAACTAGTTATAATTAGTCATAAATATTTCCCTTTTGAGCTGATTTACTACATATTGGTTGATTATTGTATTTGTGTTCTGTAATGACTACTAAAGGACTGATAAAGAGAGGTTACAACAGAGTATGTAGAGATTTATATAGCCTACTTAAAGATACATAAAGTGCTTATATACAGTTTGTGTATGTCTATTGAGTATTATTTTTTGTTTAATGTCATGGAAATGTAAATGAGTTATAGACATTATATGGGGAATGTATTGTTCTCATTTTCTTTTGATGTAGTGTATATCAGAAGATTTTGCAAAGTGAGTTTATTGAACCACCCCCCCACAAGAGCGTAATTTTATATATGAAGAAGTCACATTGCCCGTCACTGAAACCCGATTCAATGATAACTAATTTCTTGCACTGTTTATGTGTTTTACAGGGTGTTTCAGCAATCAAACAATATATGTGCCACCAGAAGCTCCGCCTCTACTGTGTGTAACATTTACATAGAAAAACAATGGAAAAGTAGCGCATTGAAACGGAAAAACACTTTCTGTTTGAACAGCCCCTAAGAATCCATCATGGCAGCACTCGATTACTCATGAAAAAGGTGGATATACGGAGTACTTCAGATTTAACAGCTATATTATTATATATATATATAATATATATATATTATATATATATACTGTATAGTGTTTCATCACACCGCTAAATGCCTGCTACTACTTACAATAATGTGCCTTCTTCTACTTATTAGCAATTTCATGCTGTTTATATTAAAACATAAATACCAAAACACCTGAAAACAACAGTGGCTACACAGTAAGCTGTGGAAGATACCCGCTGCACTTAACATAGCCCAAAGAACGCACACATCTATAGCTGCTATGAATGATGTCTCTGGCTGACATATTAAAAATAACGGATTTTCCGAGTTTTGGCCTCTTGTTACGTTTTGTACACCACAGTAGTGACCACAATATATTGTTGATCGTTTTTGTGAGAGAAGGGACACTTTGGTTAATTTTTGCCCACAAACACCCCCCCTGCAGGTGCCTGGTTTTAAGGCTATTTGGGCATAGGTGAGATCCAGTTGTGGTTATCTGTATATATATATATATATATAATATGTAGGTCCGGTTCTCGCTAAGACCTGAATATGTAATAATGATTGGTGAAACATCCATGCATTTAAGGGTTCGTTCATACACCCTTTAAAGCACGGCCTCCATATAAAACGTGCCTCACACAGCTCCCGGGCATGATAACTGCGTCCTGTACGATTCCATGCATCTTGTAGAAATAAAATATCCATATTTTTTCAAACGTATAACCCTTTTCTCTCCTCACTTTCTTACTTACTGCTGTCCGGACACGGAGGCTCCCTTCCGTTCATGACGGGATGTAAGTTTGTGCGCGCCTCTAAGATTTAATGCAGTCTCACGAGTTTTGTTTACAGAAGCAAAAAGAAATTTTCCCTTACTTTCGCAAAGGAAAACCATCTCTCTCTGCTTATATTGAAATCCTCCGACTTATTTCTTACCAATCCTCAGTACTTCTAATTCATGACTGGCGTTTTTTTGTTCTCTCTCCGCATTCGTCACTAGTCACGCAATGCCGACGTCCTACGTCATCTGCATAAATAAAAATCTAATAAACAACAGAACAAAGAACATTGTATCTGGAAATGTTCCAGCGACAGAAACTCCTGGACCCCATGACCGTTTAACACATAAATTGATAATCCCATCAACAAAAGAGACAATTAATGCTCAAGTTTCTGGCGAGAAGAATAGCAGTTCTACACTGCAGACTTGTTGGCAACCTTCCATTGACCCAGTACTTCTCTGTCCCCCCCTTATCTACTACTTCCAGACAAACATGCGTTTTGGGTGTTTTCTTCCTTTCACAGCAAAGGGAACATAGAACTTACACAGACATTTAAAAACAATCATTTAAAAGTTCAAGGGCAACTAGATTTCACAAGTAATATTGTTTTTGTCTTATATATCCTTGATGTGTTTTCCTGTAATCGTTGGGCAATTTAACCAATGTTTTATAAACCCCTTTTAGTTCTAATATTATTAATGTGTATTCAAACTGGTGTATATTTTGAGCTGGATGAAATTTATTTTGTGCAAGCTTGGAGAATGAGAAGTGGAAAATATACATATACTCGCATTATAAACTTATAAAGTTTACTAAAATCTGGCACGGATGTTCCCAATTTGATAAAATTGAATCATCATGTTTATTATGCCTGACGAAGAACCTTGCGGGGAATGGCCCGTCCAAATCAATACTGAGTGGAACAGGCGATCTGTGGACGGACTACAGTATGCAGCTGGATCAAAACCCCAATGATCCAAACAGATCATTCCTTTCACCTTTTGTTTTTAAATTGCGCCTCCAATTGCGCGCACTATCTGCACATCATAGCGATCGGTCATCTAAAACTCAAACGCTTCAGTTGAAACTTCGTGACTGCCAGATATCTTCAAAAGCCTAAAGTCTTACAAGCTCAGATTATTTCAGAAGAACTGCCAAAGCCTCTGCGTTACCAGGAAACCCCATTCATCACCAAGCTCTCCCAAAAGACGTCAGCCGAACGACCAATCAGCAACACGGTGATTTCCCCTCTGCTATAAGATGACCACTGGACAACCCATTCATCTGTCACCAAAAAAAAAAACGCAAGTAAACAAACAAAGCGTCATCTCTTGCTGAACGGGTGCTGAATTGATCTTAAGCAGTAAAGATAAGCAATCTCTGCTTTGTGATTCTCTTACGGTTGCAAGTTAAAGAACTGTAGCGAATATGCTTATAACCTTTTTGGCCTTCATGCAACCTCCGTTATCACATCCCTGTTGGGTGTGGGGTGTGGTGGTTTGCATTAGTTTAGTTTAATGTAATCTAGATAGCCAATCAATTCCTGTTTCATTAAAAATCCTTGCTTGGGCAAAAAAAGAAATGACATTTTCAAGTTAAAACTTTGCCCAGATCCGGTTACCTAGCTCGTAGCTTATAAATTATCACAAGCATGTATTAACCTTTGGCCAGGGATAGTACACATATTCAAATTGGTAAGATATACTGATATTAACGTCTCGCTGGACGAACAGTTGATAAAGTGTAAACTATCAAATTTGGAATCAGTTCAATCAGGTTGATTTTGAATCTTCAGATTTGAGTTTCCCCGAAAACCTGAGCTAAAATAAAAGAGTTAAATTCCTTACAAAAACTTATAGACGTTTTAGGCAAATACATGATTAGTGGACCTCAGTATACAGTAGGTGTTCCAAGGTAGAGGTAAGGAATGCAATTTCATCCTGTAGGTACTAGCAACAGAATAGAGCTTTGTGACTTTAATGAGCTTGACAGTTATGCATTGATCTCCAGTGTTTATAATGGGGTCAGAAGCACAATAATGTGTTGCTTAATGTTAGTGGAGTCTGTGAGGTTTTCTTAATCTAATTGCAGGGAACGAGGCAGATCCTGCTCAGAGATGTGGTGACAGAAGGGAAGAGGGAGGAAAGGGTTTTGTGTGAGGTGGCCATGCCATAGAATGACACTCTTGCAGACGCCAGTGCTAATAGGTTTCATGTGGCTGCACCTCCACCAGCTCTGAGGGGAATGTGTCACACATGAACTCCTTTAGCTGCTCACGCTGTCTCTCTTCCTTGCCACTCTACTCCATCACAGTCTCATGTGCAATTCTCTGTGGGTCTGTGTGTGTGGTTTGTGCTTGCATAAGTGTGTGTGAATCTGAGTAAAAAGCTTTTGCAAAGGTGGGGCAGAAGTACACCTCAGGTACAGGCTGGAATCTTGATCATGCAATATCATGTTGTACTGATACATTAATGTGTCTGTCTGCATTGGTGCAGTTGTCTAACTAGTAGTATAATATAGACCTCAGTCAGTAGATGCCACATTTAATTTGGCATAGATGAAAACAAGGCTGTGAGTAATGTACAAGGCACCTGGATACCAATTATTCAGGTGATAAAACATTGAAAATGAAACTTCAGAACATGCTTATGAAAATTAGACATGATTTAGGATCTTAACCCTAGAATATATATAGACTCTCTGGAAAAGAAAGAAAGAAAAAAAAGCTACAAAACCTATCACTGGGGTTTCAAAAGATACACTTTTGTAGCTTTTAGTTAATAATATGTACACTTTATATACTAATATGCACCTTCAAGGTACCAGTATGGACCATTTTGGTACAAAGGTGACAGCGTTTGTGCCTTTTTTTCTGAGCGTGTATGAAGGAGGTTAGATTTCTTTGTGTTTTCCTCATAAATTACTTATGAACTTCCAAAAGTTTGACACTATGATATCTTTGTCATAGGTTTTGTCAATAATATTATACATTTTACACAGTTCATGACTGTTAGTTTCATATGTTGTTTAAAAAAAACCCCGACATTAATCATTTGATAGGCCTTATTCATACACTGCAGTCAAGTTTAAAGACATCTGCTTAAATGTTTCTCATGATCCAAACGACCATGATGAGTTGGTGTGTCCAAACTGGTCACATTTCCTCCAAAAGAAGCTGCCAAAAAAATAAGCCATGAACAGAAAGATGAAAACATTTTGTGTGAGATCTGCTAGTCCTGTCAGCAAAGATCATAACAAATAATCTGCAAAATTGCCAGCAAATGAAAATGTCTCATAAATATGTGTTATAGTTATACTGAATGAATGAATGCCATTGAGATGACTGGGAAATGTCCCAATTAACCTGAATTCACAAGTGAACAAATGGACATTACTGAAACATTTAAAGATTTGTTTTGAATGCAGTTCTTAAATTATTTAAATGACATGGAACCCTTTATGGCATGGAATCTTTATTCTTAAACGTAGGTGTTTGGGGGTCAAGTATTCTCAGATTACGACAATACACTTTAATTTGTGACAAACTGAAAATGGCGCAAATCTCATATCAATTCTGATAACGCAAATATGTCACAAGCGAGTCTCTGGAATGTTCTTATACCTACTCTACAAATAGATATTAGATGCAAACATACACTGTCTGGAATGAAAAAAAACGGCTGCTGTAATTGATTTAATAGAGCACATGCATGTTTCAATAAAGGTCAAAAAGGGAGGAATAATATGCTGAAGGTGCAGTATCATGTGTCTGATTGCTTTGGAGTGTAGAAGGATGTGGAAAAGATGGGGATGGGGTTGAAAGGAGGGAGCGAGTGCTGCTAGAAACATGAATGGATTTGACCTCATAAAACCCTTGGAGCAGTCTCAGATTTCTCATTAAGACTGAGTGAAGGGAATCATCAGCGCAATGGGACAGCAAAATCATCTTTTTATTGAATGATCTATGCCAGTACACAGTTTAAGCATCTATATTAGAAGTAAATTTGGTGATTTATATGTCATGATTACACAATGAGCTTATAATTGACCTTGGAGGAAACAAATAATTATTGAAGCAGCGTTGTATCAAAATCACTGAGAAGCCAATGATGGGTATTCACAAGGTTAGCATAAAACCAAAGCAGGAATCTCTTGTCATTAATTATTTGCACTCAGGTTTACTGTGCCACTCTAAACACACAGAGCTGTTTGATGACTCTGGCACATTGTGTTGTGATGGGGGGGGGGGGGGGGTGATACTGCCCAACAACAGACTCATTATTCCCAATTATGCCTCCCTTAACATCCATCATAAAGTCCTGTTGTAAAGCATGTGGAAGGGTGCTATTAAAGACGTCCACATGGGGTTGATGGAGATGGAGTGTGAGCTGGGTAGTGGGGCCAAGGAACGCTAGCTAACGGTACCCTCTGGGCTCCTTTGGAAAGTTTTACTGCTCCTGTGTGGAGGATTGAGGTAGTAAGGCTGACTCGAAGATCCACAGCACACCAGAGGCACAGTAGGCTGGATTTATGACTCGATTAAATTTAGTTTCATAATTAGGAACTTGGTCCTGGGAGTACTGAGATACTGGGCACATTCTAATATGTTCTGAATTATTCAGTGAGTCATCAGTTATTTAAGGTGACACTGTTCCATACATTTGTGAAGAGGGCATGAAGGTTGTCTCATAGGGTAAGAAATATAAGTTTTACGCAAGGTGCAGTGAATCCACAATAATGCATATTGTGTCTGTTATCGTATCAATGATTACATTTTTGCATATGTAAACTACTGTTTGTAAGTTTGGCATCTCAATAGATCTTGAAATGTGTTTGAAAGAAAACATACTCCTGTAAGCCTGCCATACAAGATCACTTATTTGATCAAAATACAGTAAAAACAGTAATATTGAAAAATGATATTACACTATTACAATTTTAAAAAAGTTTGAATATATGGAATAAATGTAATGTATCACTGTAACGGCAAACGTGAAGTTGCAGCAGCCATTACTACAGTCTTCAATTCACATAATATTTCAGAAATAATTTTAATATGATGATACGGTGCTTAAGAATCATTTTTATTACCATCATCATCAGTGTTATATATAAGTGTTGAAAACAGTTTTGCTGCTTAATAATTTTTTTGTGGTACTGTGATACCTTTTTTCAACTATTTGTAAGATTAGAAATGTCTTAACTGACTCTTTTGATCAATTGAATGTAGCCTTGCTAAAAAATAAATAAATAATAATCATAATCATAATTAATAATCATAATTCTTAAAAAAATATAATACTGAACTTTCGAACAGTTTGTATGTAAATATATATATATAAATTATTTGTATCCTTTTTATTCTCTTCCTCCTCCTCCTCCTCTTCATCTTCATCATCATCATCTTCTTTATCTTTATCTTCTTCTTATAAAAATATCAAACAAAAATATAATATACAACACAGTTATAATATACCAATATATTTAATATTTGTGCCATTGGCAAAACATAGCTGCATTAACAATATTTTCAAGCATATGCAGTTACTCTAGCCTCTCTGTCTTTGAGGACCTGCTGTCCTCTTGCTGGGAATGTTTTGCTGTAACAGCCAAAGGTAGCACTCACCTGGTCTTATCTTCCTGTGCACTGTCGCTTATGGTCTGATTAGATGTGAGACCTGTGATCTCACGCTAAGGTGCCCTTAATGCAAAATGCTCTTTGAACAGGCAGGGAAGAAATCAGATTACTCCCTTAAAACTGGGGTGCATTCAAGTTGCCGGTGACAGACAGTCCAGCAGTGCATCCCCTGTGAAGGTCAGTCTCAGCTGACCCATGCATTACTATATTCATGTTTACTGTTGCCTTCCAGCACAAACCCAATTACTAGTGTCTGCTTTGACAGCTAGCTCCTGATATACACAGCATGGTCACATTCATTTAAATCATTTTAGGCAACACAGAACCGTGTTTAACAAAACTGGGAGAGAAAATGGTTAAAGTAAAACCTTTGTTAAAAATTGCATAGTGGCCCCAAAAACTGTTTGTACACTTCTGCCATGCTTAATTTATGTATGGTTTTGCATTATTGAAATATATCAAACCAAGTGCCATTTATTAAACCTAACCTATTTGTTAGGTTTTAAAAATTATAAAACAATAGCTATATCGTATAAAATCAGGACTCTTTCTGTCTGTTCAAATTTGTGGAACAAATATCATCTAGGACTTCTGTGTAAACTTGAGATTGACTACATACAGTACATCCACTAAAATTTTAGTTATTTTCAGGTTCATCATTAGAATCATTATTTGCAGATGCCACTTGTGACATTTGTACCTAATTCAAGTGTGACTTTGGTGTCTAAAGATTTTTGGAGCCTCTGCCTTTCAAATGTACAGTTGAGTTTCAGAAAAAAATAACTATGACTCCATACCTGCTATAATTAATAAAGAGATGTGGGTTATACTTTTTTCTTCTTCTTCTTTTCTCTCTCTCTCTCTCACTCTCACTCTTTTTTTAAAATATTGATAGGCATATCATTTCATTAGGTTTGTGCCTGCCAGATATTTTGGGGGAAAAACAATGTTCCTTTCATGAGGAGGCACATGAAGCAGCATCCCAGGCACTTGAGCGAACAAACAAAGCTTGAGGGAGTGAACCATCTGAAGGTAAATAGTATCATGCTCCGTATGCTGTTGAGTGGGTTCTGGAAAAGCTTGAATTCAAAGCTGTGCAAAGACTATGCCATATAGCTGAGAGGGTTTTGAAAGTCTTATTAATATGTATGAGTTTATGTGGAAAGGTATCTTAGACTATGATTGAAGTGACATTGTTTTCTACAAGCATTATTATATTAGAAATGGTCAAAATCAGGATTCCCATAATATTTTTAACAAATGTCATAATTAATGGGAGATGGAAGCTACTGATGTTGGACAAAAGAAACATCTTTGTCTGAAGATGTGGTCATACACATTTTGATTTGTATCATTAACCGAGATATATTCTGAGATCATGTTATTAGAACAGCAGCTATCTTTAGCCTCTATTCTGCTCTTCATCAAACTTAAGAGAAGTTACCAAGCACATTTAAAGTCCTTGTCCACACTAATCCGTTTTCTTTTGAAAATGCTTTTTCTTTCCATTTTGGCCTTCCGTCCACACTGAGACAGCGTTTTTGTCAAGGAAAACTTGTAGTGTGGACTGTGAAAATGGAGGCTTTTGAAAACGATGACACATGTTCAGTCATGTGACACATATTGTACCAATAGATATATACAGAGTTCTGGAACGAAACTCTGATGGTGCCGTCCGATAGGTCTAACTCAATCTAACGTAATGACATCATTATCACATGGCACAGCTGATTGGTTCTCTCCTGTATTGGTAGCCAATGAGCTCGCTTCTCAACATTCAAATATATGACTAGAGCTTGCCGTATCAGTGCAGCTTACTTCAGAAACCCTCCACCTTCCCCATCACCACCTGTATAGATCTGCTACGAGGTGATTCATGTGTGCTACGGGGTTAGTTCATGTATGTTATATGTGCAGCAGCAATATTTCTTGCATGCTCACAGCAGCATGTTGTGGATGTATTGGCAGTAGCAAGTCTCGGTACTTGCTCTGCCGCAACAGCAGCAGCAGCAGTAGCGTAGCAGATCTATTCCGCCAAGACCAAATACATTAACATTGTCATGTACATTACCATGCCAGTCCCTCTGAGAGTTGTCATGACAGAACTATATTTATACCAGTATTGTGCCTGTTATGTGTTATTCACTTTCACACTGTTGCTAAAGATAAGTTACTTTGTATAGTCTTCATATTAGCTACAGTCCTGCAAAGATGACATAAATTTTACTCGCATTGCTGTCCTGCAGCAAAACAGGAGAGCAGGTGCATTTTATGTCAAACATTTAATTGTGAGTGAGAGCAACCTGGAGGTGTCGGTGAATGATGAGATATTTTCGTAAATAAAATGATCCTGCCAGAAGAATTGCATGAAAATGTGTTATGTCTGTTCCATCTGTATCATCTCAGTGAGCTTTTGTAAGGTTTTGCACATGCACAGTAAGGCAAATATAACGTTTTCCGACGTTTCAGTGTGGTGAGAAACTTTTGGAAAACACTTGAAAATGCTAATGTGGACGGAGAGCGTTTTGAAATGAAAACACCATTTTCAAATTTATCTGAAGTAACGTAGACATAACCAAAGTATTTTGTAACCTTATAGGCTCATTCTTCATCCTTATGTGCCCTCTACAGACAGACAGAGGAACTAACGGCACTGCTGTGGCTGCATTCTCTCTGTTTCCAGATGAAATAAGACAAGGACATGTACATTTAATGCAGGCTCATAAAACATTTTGGAAGAGGGAGGGGTTGACCTAGAAACGTGGGTTTGTCGACAGAGGGAAAAGAGCCCTAAAGCGCTTTACTGGGGCTGTGCAGAAATCCTAAATCTAAACAGTGGAGGGCAGTGAGCTCTGAGGCTTTTATACGCCAAGCAAAGAACGGGTTAATTCCTTTCTTCTTGCACCCTCTCTCTCTCTCTATTTTTTTTCCCTCTCAACTGTGACAGAAAGTTTCTGACTGGGTTTTTGAGAACTTTTGGTGAAGCTCTGTCCTTTCTCTATCCTTTCTCACACTTGCCCTTTTTTGACATAAACAAATATATTGTTCTAAAATAATAAATATATACATTAATCAGTACAGTAATTTACTCAATCAGCCCACATCATTGCACTGTGCGACTGAGAGTGATGCCTGACACATTAGTTTCAGGCGAGAGAGGAAGCTTGAAGAGCCTACTTAGATTTATAATTTTCCACAGGACAGAAACAGATTTGTATAGAAAAGCTTAATTGAAGGGTAATGAGTGCACAGGACATAATGCTGCCTCAAATACCACACCAGACTGTCAGCTGAGGATAAATAACTTAATTATTTACTGGGGATATATATATAATATATATATATTATATATATATATAAACATCCAGTATATATATAATGGTCCTCTCAAATTTTTGCAGCCGATACCTGATTACTGATTTCTTGTCATGGTGATCGGCTGATACCGATGCAGATTCTGATGCTTCACGCGCCTGGTCTGAAATTAATAAAATAAAAGATGAGAGTGGGAAATGTTACGGACATATTATCATGGTTCAGCCTATTTTTGATTGTTATTCCCACTTCACATTTATTCAAATATACATAACTGTCTGCACTGTTTTTATCAATGGGACAATATTCAATATTCATTGATGTAATATCCATCATTATACAATATTCAAACAATGCTATAACATAGAAATAATCTGTCAGAATACTCTATAGCTATCATTAAAGGGGTCGTTTGCAAGTTGCAGCAGCATGAATTATGTGCCCTACAACATATTTCTGCTTCAAATGTTATGAATGATTATATATGTTATTCGCACTCGTACTGACTCTCATTCTGCCTGACATAATTAAAAGGTCATAATGAAGGAGGAGCGTTTTGACCAAACTGTTTGCTGAAATACCTGCGAAATAAAAAATACAACACTGAAATAAGAGCTTGCAGTTTATCTGTGAATCATTTAGCCAATCAGCTCAAAGCGGAAATATGGATAATTAATTATAACTAGTTATAATTAATTATAAAGATTTAGATTATAGATATGTAAGTATTTACTTGATATCTTAGTGTACACTGTCTGTCAATTCTAAGAACGTATTTCCTGGTTAAGGAAAATAACGTTCTACTGTACAATACTACTCCGAGCAGGAGTGAGTTTTTTTAGAGGGGCAGAGTTCTAGCAAAATTCTGAATGAATAGGAACTCCAGTTATTAGAAAGCACAATGAACAACTCAAGTGTGATACAAGTAAGGAATTATTAAACTACATAACAATCGAAATAGTAAAATACACAAAACCACACACACAATACCAGTTGGCACAGAAAGTTTAAAGAGAAGGTGGGGTATGTGATTTTTCAAAAGCGCTTTAGAAAACTGATTCGGGCTGATTAGCAAAACAAACTTGTAGCCAATCAACAGTAAGGGGTGTGTCTACTCATGATAGGGAGGAGAGAGTGCTCAGTGCACAGGACAGACATTAGCCAAACCGAGCGATGACAGAAAGATAGAGATAGGGGATAAAAACAAAAGAGGAAAACGTCTGCAGAACAAAAGAAGGCTTAAGGCAATAAGGCAAGAAGTAGGGATGAATTGTAATATCGAAATAAGCTTTCCAGCGCTGGAGAGAACTCAGGGAGCGGAAGGCCTGCGATCGGACGCCTAGGTTGCTTTGTTTCTTCTCGATAGGCGAGTAACAACGTGCCTGTGCCACAACAGCTAAAGTCTGTCTACACCGGACATGACAAAGCAGCCTTTGAAAATCATTTGAAATTTGTGTCAATACGTCATGAATAGAACACAGCAGCAGTTTTCTGTCGGGGATTTGTGTGTCGTGCCGCGCCACATCCAGTGTAGACATAGATATGTATATAATGTATATCTATGGTGTAGAGAAGCATCACTGATTATAATGAGTCTCCAGAGTATTGTCGCCGTCTGCGACACTCGCGGTCGGTGTCGACACCGGGTGTAACATTGTTTTGCTTTGTTTCACAGAACTAATCATTGCCTGTGTTGCGTACGTATGTGAGGGGCGGAGCTATGAAAATAGGGGTGAGACCCTTTTGGGGGAGGGGTGTGTTTGTTTTGGTGATTCGAAATATCAACATTTTGGCTACCAGAAATCGCTTACCCCACCCTATTAGCAGTAAAAATAAGAGACATAAAGGCATGAAGCTACGACTGGGTCTTTGCAGTCAGTGTAGATGCTCATGTGCTAGAGAGGTCAAAGGACAATCTCGTATGACTATGGCTCATCCTGGGAACTAAGATAAGCATTGTAACCAGTGTGCAACAACCATAAGTACAGTAGTGGAGCTTTACCATAGGAAGAGGAGTTGAAAAGCTCAATGTTGAAGAAAATGTGGCTGTCGCTGGTTAATTTTCGTCGATGGGCTGCCAGCATGAGGTCTCGTACCGTGTCCGCCTTGGCACACATGATCACCACTGCAAAACGAGAAAGAACAAGAATGTTATTTGTCATTCAAAACTACTAATTTAAGGTACCACCCCCACCAATGCCGCCTGGTTCACGTTTATAATGTTTAAACTGCATTAATGACTAGGGTTCCCTAGCAAAAATGCATTTATTTTGTGCTACGTGTACTACAAAAACATTTACATATTTATGTACTTAATAAAAAAAACATGCAATTCTACTTTTAGTATACTACACTGGTATACTTAAAATCTGCTAAATTGAAACAACTAATTTTGTACTTAATGCACTTTAATTGTGCCAATTTAAGTAGTGCCGAGGTCCAACTAAAGATATACTTAAAGGTATGGTATTGAAGTGAAGAAAGGGAATATTGCAAGTTACTCAGGTAGACTTAAATATCTTGACATTTTACAGCAATCATACCAATCCGTATGTAAATCGTGATATTATAAACAATTTTATCATAATATTAAAGGGGTCATTATATGATGCGAGTTCATAAGTTTTTTTTTCTTTGGATAATTAGTGTTACAAGCTGATTGTGCGTAGATACGATCCCTGAAGTTGCAAAGACTGAAGTTTCAAAACCAAAGAGATATTCTTTATCATAGTTAAGACTCTGCCACACCCCCCTAAACGGCTCGTTCTAACACGCCCACATATCTACATCACTATGTGGAAAAATTTGCATAACGCCACCCAAATGTGAACAAAAGAAAGAAGGTGTGGTATTCAGTACCGCAGTTAGTTGACATGCCAGTTGTCAGGGAGACGTGTGTGCTTAGGCGAAAGCAAAAAGCACTTTATTCGGCATCCGAAGTCGAGGCATTTAGGAAATTTTTAAGATCATTTAACAAACAGAAAAGCCATGCATTTTATGGCGACCGCTTTAGTGAACTAGAGAGAGGAGGTATTCTGACTTGCATATGACAATCGGGCGCTTCTGAATAAGCTACTCTTTGTATTAGTTTAAGTATTTGCTATGGTACTGTTCAAATAGTGTACGCAAAACACATACCGCTTCATCCTGTGTCTGTCACCGCGACTCTGGTTCCTTTTGGGCTGTCTTATTTATTTGAAAGAGACGCTTGTGATTCTGCGGGGGCGTAACATTGTCGTGCTTAGGCAATCACAATGCCACTGGCCGTCAGCGGCCAATCAGAGCAGACGTCGCTTGTCGGAAGGAGGGACTTTGTAAAAAACTAAGCGTTTGAGAGAGGCGGGGCATAGCGGACCTACAATAATGTACAATATTTGAAAAAAATAATGTTTTTTGAACATTAAAACATGTCAAAATATTCTGTTACACCAAATAAAAAATAATGACTTTACAAAAGCATCTATGAACCCTGTTAAGAACAGGTGACCTTGTGCAATAGAGAAATACTCCAAATTAAAGTAATATAAGTTATATCAGTCCAGTTTAAAGTGCAGTGTCATCATAGGATATTAATAATTTGAAGTATCGTGGATGAGAAATACAATGTTTGTAAAAAATCGAATGCGCATTAGTTCTTTTTTTTTTTTACTAGGGTGATAACCAAGATATATAAAAAATAAACAGTAACGACATGATGTCATAATTTGGGTTTGTTAACAGTTTACATGTGCTTCAACCGATGAGAGAAGGAAACTATACTAGAACATACTCTGAAATGCTACCTGTGTTACTATGTTAGCCACAACCATAAGCACACACAGTAGTCGAATCTCGAAAGGGGGGGCAAAAAAATTACCCTTTTTTTTTTTTTGGTTTTTGTTCTGTCCACAAACATACCTGCACAGTGCGATCAGTGATGTGTGCTTCGTAAGTGAAAGCCAGTTATTTTTAATTAATCACAAATTACAACTATTCAATCAGTTGGTGTACTTTCTCAATCTGACTCACTTACTGAAATTAATTTAGCCATTTACAACTCCATGAACCAAAAACAAATACAATGTCATGGTGTATTTACATTAGATGAAACTGAAGTTTTTTGCTTTTAGTATGAATATGTCGGCCTTAAGGATATCTATAAGCTAGTGTTCTCTAAAACATTGACAAAATTTGCGTTTTAAAAGACTTAAAAGCATTCAAAACTTACGGTCTCTCACTTCAACGGATCAATGATTTTGATTAAATCTTTCTACACTTCAGCTCCTCATTAGTATGCTCTCTACAATCTGAAGCATTCTGGCCTTACACTGTAAAATATTATTATGATATATATGCAAACGGCATCTACTCCATTATATAGGGGTTAGGGAGCAATTCAGACACTTTAAACATGCTTTCCACTGGGGAGAATGAAGTCTGGTTTTCGTGTCAGTGTCATGCGAACCTCCATACACATTTGAATTCTACACAGAATCCTGTATTTTAAAGCACACTGGAGGAAGTCGAAAATCATAAACTTCCTGTTTCAGTGGAAATTACGTCAACACATTGAAAAACTTAAGTGGGACTTGTGAGACCTAAATCAGTTACCGACTGGTTGTTCGTATGATAATACTGTATGTACCAGAACCAGAATCGTTCATTTCCTTATGATTCCCATTTCTATTTATGGCAGACAAAACAAAGCACTGTGTTCTCGAAAGAGTTTCACAGACCACAAATTCAACATGTACATTAAGTTATTATAGTCTCGATCCAGAGAATGTGCACAGTGCTGTTAATTTAAGATCAATTATGACCTTTATGCTACTGGCCAGCTTTACAAGAGCATGTGGCATTGATTCAGTTATGTAAGCACAGGCTCATAAGTACCATAGAATAACTTCTTTTTGACCTGGCCTAACAGAAACACAGTCTGAGGTACAAAATATTTTCCCATGGAGCAAGGAGGTCAAAAATAAATAAACAAACAAGCAAACAGAGGTTTTTTTTTTTTTTTTAAGTTGCAAAGCGACCCATAAATAGGAAGATTCAGAGGATTGGAACTTTCCCCACAGCTCAGTCAGTGTAATGCGCTGCTTGAAATATCCTCAGCTGAGTGGGACAAACTTCACCTCAGTATTCCTGCACTATAGCACCCTTTAATTACAGAGCGCACAGCACACTACAGGCCCTGTGTTCACTCTCCAGTGATTCCATGGGGTACAGCTCCAGCCAGCAATATTTCAAAAATCTGGATTTTCCCACTGACACTAGTTACAAATGAACTGAGGAATGCAAAGAGGCAACACATGGCACACTTACTGTTGGTTGTGCCGCATTTAATGCACCTTTGGGTCTATATACACTGATAAAAAATGATTCTGTGGTGAAGTACGGAAAAACAAATGTAAATTCTACATTAAATAATTTAGTTCAGGCAATAATTTAAAAAAAGAGAGTAAATTCTATATTAGTACTCAATTCAAGCTTGTATAAATTGAACTTATAAGTATATTTTACTTAATATATACTTATATTTTTAAGTATATATTAATTGTTTGTGATGTTTACAAGGATTTCTTGAGTAAATATCAAAGTTGTGATACAGGTGTTCCCATCATGCACTGGGGCATGAATAATTAAGGTTGATTTTTTGTTTTACTGTTTTTGAGTGAGCAGTCACTGTTTATGGATTGCTGTGATTGTGTTTAGGTTTAGTAACTGCTGTTTTGTAGACATTGGGGATCATTCTACTCAGAAGAGACATCATTACTCTAGCCTGATTGTTACCATCATTTTGTATCATGTGCCAAGTATTGAGGTCTCTGTGTTCATCTGGGTATTAACTATATATTGTGTAGACATATTATCTTAGAAAGTGTAGAGCTGTCCACTGCCTTGTTTACTTGGATGTTTCAAAGTCAGGGGTGTCCAAACTCGGTCCTGGAGGTCTTTTATCTCCAACTTGCCTCAACACACCTGCCTGGAAGTTTCCTAGTATGCATAGTACATGACCTTGATTAGCTGGCTCAGCGTGTGCTTAATTAGGTTGGAGCCCACCACTCTTGCAGGACCGAGTTTGGACACGCTGTTCTAAGTGTGAACCAGTGCTTTATAGCATTGCTTTTTTTCAGTGACTATATTGTTAAAGTAATTGTTTACAACCAAAGATGAGTAAAATGTACAGATTAGTTAAGTATTGCAGAGTAAACTTCAATGATAAGAGGGGTTGTCTATGATTTGCTAAAAAGAACATTATTATTGTATTGGGTTGGAATGAAATGGTTTATGCTGGTTTTTAAGGTTAAGAAAAAAAAACACCCGAATGTTATTTTCAATTACACTGAAAATATTGGCTATCCTCTATGCTGCCTTTCTGAAAAGCGCTGTGTGCTCTGATTGGACAGCTATCCAGGGCGTTGTGATTGGCCGAATACCTAAAGAGTCGTGAAGGAAATGTGGCGACGAGACACAACACCACTAACACCCATTACAAACGAGACAGGCATTAGGTCGACTCAAGCGTGGAATACAGAATTGAACTGATTATAATGACTTATACTGTCTATTTAAGCATTGCATACACGCCCGGGTAAAATAAACCATAAGTCTGATATTATGTGATTCCGGGACGAAGAAAGAAGAAAAGAAATGACAAACAAGTGCTACTCTATTGCCCAAAACTCGCGTTTGAATCATCAAGTGGCAAATTCTTACAGTCTGATCGTCAGAAAAAAGCCGGCACTGCAGTTACTCTACAGGATCAGGAACAGTCCTCCATTAAATGCGTCATGCATACAAATCTGAATATTGGGTTGAACTAGTTCTGGAAACAGTGTTGTAAATAACACACCATGATTCTAGTCCGTTGTGTCTCTTATTTTGGAGACCAAAACAAAGTGTTGCGCCTTTCGCAACGAAACCCAGCTGTTTTCACAACATGGCGGGGGCAGAAGCAACAATAAAAGTACGCCTTTCTTTTGGCATGTCGAACATTTGGGAAGGCGTTATGCAAATTGCCCACACAGGACGTAGAAATGTTGGGGGAATTTTCGAACGGAGGCATTTTAGGAGGGCGTTAGACCAGTCTAAACTTGAGGTTATAAAGAATATCTCTTTGGTTGAGACTTTAGTCTTTGCAAACTTTACAGATCTTCTTTATGCACAAAAGAGCTTGTAACACTTCAAAGAGAAAGGAAAACTTGAAATTGGATCATATGACCCCTTTAAGTAGAAATTACTCAACAAACTAACTTGCAAAGTTAAATATACTTATTCTCTTTAATTTTACGTAACCCTTTAATTTTACATAATTTAAGTAGATTTGACAATTCTATACTTAAATGTACTTAAAAATATGTGTGCAAAAACGTTCAAAAGAAAAATTAGCACATTAAAAAATGCACATGGAAATAATATTGTTGTGCAAACTTGTGCTATATCGCTACTGAGTATAAGGGTTTACTGTCTTGCCCCTCTGTCCGACTTTGGCAGCATGGCAGAGAATACAAAATAAGCAGGGCTATAATGACATATCTCTGGCTAAGTAAATTCACTCCCTGAGGACCACTCTGCAGGTTTCCAACAAGCCAGTTTGGGCTTCTGTGCTCACGTCATTCACTGTCAAAACACTGCAACACCATATGCCATCCTCATTAAAATGCCTTTTCTTCTGACATTTAGCCTCAGTGTGGATCATTACTTGGAATTTTATTTATTTACACAGTCAACAGCCAGATCTGTCATTCTTATCTGCTTATTAAGTTTCCAGGTCCAAACACTCTATCAGATATCAAAAGTAAACATCAAACTGTGCTATTATTCACTCACAGTGAGCATTAGTACCACCCAAACATCATGATCCTAACCTCCTAACCTTTGAAATCTCAGATGGCCATTTAGTGATTCATCTTCTATGAACTGATAAAATACTTGTGTCCAGGGCGCCATGAGTCCAGAGACTGTAGTGTACACTGTACATTTTTATAAGTTTAAAAGCTTAAATGTGTGATATGAATAAATAGTGCTCAAAAACGGCTGTCGAGACAGAATTCTCAGTTGAAATGAGTAGAGGCTTGGGCATTCATCTATTGTCAAGCCCTTACGTTGATTCTGATTGGCTCAGCCGTAATTTTGAAATTTTACAAAGGTTTTGCTTTTCACAATCTTTCAAGGCACAGCAACTAAAACATACTTTTAAATCAGCGATCATGTGCAGGCTGGGCCATGTTATTAAAGTTATCTGTATTTTATTACATTCGCCTCAGCTGTGCCAATAGACACGCAGCAGCCTTGTGCAACAGGTTGAAAACCGCTTAACGAAGACTGACAACAACAAAAACAAGGGCATCGCAATGACCAAATGAATCAAATCAGGCATCACAGGAGCTGGAGAATGTCCCAATGATGTCCTCTCCAGATGACTGCAGGCAAAGAAAAACTATTTGGCAATCTCCACTGGCTTCTGATTATGAGAAACTGTGTGAGAGAGTAGATAATGATGAATGCTGTTATTATCAGCAGCCAACATAAATTAACTTGCTTACATGCTTGTCACTGACCACTTCAGGGACAAACAATGAACACTGCTGCAGTATGCATTTTCAAGTTAAAATGAAACTTAAAATAAAGTAAAAGAATTAAACCTTAATAAGTAAGCCATTTGTAGTGAAATATGTACAAACTTGTAATGTGACAATTGATCAGTAAATTTTATACCCAGATACATTACCATCTTTGCCATCTGTACTGTATCACTACTCACTACTACAGTAAGTACACCACTGCAGCCTTTTATGAGCCCCTGAAAACAAAACAATGAAGTGTCTACCATGCCTGGAATACTAATTCTAATGCCAGCAAGCTACCTCATGGAACAGGCAGGCTGCACCATTTAGCATTCAAAATGTATGCTAATTTATACAGTGTCTATGGCTATAATTTATGGTAATGTTAACACAAACTTTTATGACCGTAGTGCTACGGCCATCTATCTGGTCACTTGT
This sequence comes from Sinocyclocheilus anophthalmus, assembly GCA_018155175.1. Taxonomy (NCBI): domain Eukaryota; kingdom Metazoa; phylum Chordata; class Actinopteri; order Cypriniformes; family Cyprinidae; genus Sinocyclocheilus; species Sinocyclocheilus anophthalmus. The sequence continues at coordinate 29,302 of JADLZN010007807.1, forward strand.
CACAATCTTTAAAGGTTTCAAAATATGTTAATTTATATGTGATGTTTCCTTCTTGAAGCAGATACATTTGGATCAATTTTATTTTGGAAAAATGGCTGCCTTAGTACTAATATTCAACTGCTGATATATGGTAGCGTGGGCTGCAGTTCTAATACAACTAACCCTATAATCATGCATAATTAGGAGGATAGCACAATAATAGGCTTATCAGCTTTTAAAAAAGAGGACAAAAGCTTTCCATAACTTTTGATGTTGATGTCAAATCAAACTGTACAGCATTTGGCCACTAATTCAACTGTCTGTTGATAGAAGGCAGATGCCAACATGGGCATGCAGTGTTGTCACTTAAATTCGCAATGTAAATGAAGAAGCAACAATCTTTTTTCAGTATTGTAACATCAGAGAGAAATGGATTATCGCAAAGAAAAAAAAAGTAAGACTGGAACTTCCATTGGCTGTTCTTCACTAAAGAGAAGTCTGATGATTCACCGGAAGATATAGTGATGGCATTTTGGTTAAAAGTTACAAGTAAAAAAAAAAAAGAGTGGGAGAGACATGTATGGATGAAAACTTGAATATGGATGCCAACTTTGAATTGTGACTTTGATGATGGCCCTGTGGACAGCTTGATTGAAATTCCATCATCCTCAAAAATCAGACAAAACACGTATCTCTAAAAAAAAAATGTATATGTTTAGATATATAACACAACACTGAAATAAAATTATAAAGCAAAACACTTTGATGTTTGCCCCCATTTTTCATGAGCTGAATTTAAAGATCTAAGACTTTTTCTATGTACTTTTTCTATTTCTCTCAAATATTGTTCACAATCTGTCTAAATCTGTGTTAGTGAGCACTTCTCCTTTGCCGAGCTAATCCATCCACCTCACAGGTGTGGCAAATCAAGATGCTGATTAGACAGCATGATTATTGCAGAGGTGTGCTTTAGGCTGGCCACAATAAAAGGCCACTCTAAAATGTGGTTTTATCACACAGCACAATGCCACAAATGTAGCAAGTTTTGAGGGAGCGTGCAATTGGAATGCTGACTACCCAGCAGACCAGGAATGTCCACCAGAGCTGTTGCCCTTGAATTGAATGTTAATTTCTCTACCATGAGTCGTCTCCAAAGGCGTTTCAGAGAATTGGGCAGTACATCCAACCGGCCTCACAAACGCAGACCACGTGTAACCACACCAGCCCAGGACCTCCACACCAGCATCTTCACTCCAAGATCGGTCTGAGCCAGCCACTCCGGACCAGCTGCTGCAACAATTGGTTTGCATAACCAAAGAATTTCTGCAAAAACTGTCAGAAACCGTCTCAGGGAAGTTCATCTGCATGCTTGTCGTCCTCATCGGTGTCTCGACCTGACTGCAGTTCGTCGTAACCGACTTGAGTGGGCAATGCTCACATTCGATGGTGTCTGGCACTTGGAGAGGTGTGCTCTTCATGGATGAATCCCGGTTTTCACAGTACTGAGCAGATGGCAGACAGCGTGTATGGCTTCGTGTGGGTCGTGTATGGTATCGTGTGGGTGAGTGGTTTGCTGATGTCAACGTTGTGGTTCGAGTGGCCCATGGGTGGCGGTGGGGTTATGGTATGGGCAGACGTATGTTATGGACAACAAACACAGGTGCATTTTACTGATGGCATTTTGAATGCACAGAGATACCGTGATGAGATCCTGAGGCCCATTGTTGTGCCATTCATCCAAGACCATCACCTCATGCTGCAGCATGATAATGCACAGCCCCATATTGCAAGGATCTGTACACAATTCCTGAAAACTGAAAACATCCCAGTTCTTGCATGGACAGCATACTCACCGGACATGTCACCCAATGAGCATGTTTGGGATGCTCTGGATCGGCGTATACGACAGCGTGTTCCAGTTGCTGCCAATATCCAGCAATTTCGCACAGCTATTGAAGAGGAGTGGAGCAACATTCCACAGGCCACAATTAACAGCCTGATCAATTCTATGCGAAGGAGATGTGTTGCACTGCGTGAGGAAAATGGTGGTCACACCAGATACTGACTGGTTTTCTGACCCCCCCGGAACCCTCAATACAGTAAAACTGCACATTTTAAAGTGGCCTTTTATTGTGGCCAGCCTAAGGCACACCTGTGCAATAATCATGCTATCTAATCAGCATATTGATATGCCACACCTGTAAGGTGGACGGATTATCTCGGCAAATGAGAAGTGCTCACTAAAACAGATTTAGACAGATTTGTGAACAAAATCTGAGAGAAATAGGCCTTTTGTGTACAAAAAAAAGTCTTAGATCTTTGAGTTCAGCTCACGAAAAATGGGGGCAAAAACAAAAGTGTTGCGTTATAATTTTGTTCAGTGTGGGTGTATATCTATAAGCCAGAAACAGTATAATATTTTGGCCATGCTGCTTTTTTAGTTAGGATGCTTTACTTTAAATGATATAAAAATCGTGGCATTTCTGATTAAATAAAAATACTCCTACTTCTGCAGAGAAATTACACCTTAAGGTGGATTCTGTGAATATAAATGTGCAGTTTAATGTTACACTTCAGAAAAGACTTGAAACAGATGTCAAATTTTGCCCTGAGTGTTTGGGTGGTGACCTGAAAAATGCATCCCGTCACTGAGATTCCACATTCAAATATCTGCATGGCCTGTTATGGGCAGATCAAAGGAAGTATACATGTCATCATACGAGGAGCATTCCATACCATACCTTTAGCTGCTGTGAACTGGTAGAAAAGGGAAAGAACTATAAAAAGCCTCGAGAGGAGTAACCCTGGCATTGTTAGTGTCAAAACAGCCCCAAGACAGCATTAACCTCCTACCCCGCTTCAGTCATTCCATACTGACATTTTCAGAATTAGTGGAACATTCCTTTAATGACCAGCATTCACACAATATGCTTTAACTTGAGAAACCTAAGATGTTCATTTCGACGCACAGGACTGTCTTAGGAAAGTGATACAGGGGACTGCGCCTTCTGCAGGGCCCCTGTATTTAGGCATATCTGTATATTTTCTAAAATCGACAACATTCTTGCTAAGAATGTAAGAAATGCACTGTTTATGAAACAGGATCGGTAAGGGGGTGCACAGTCAGACTTTCTGAAACGGCACAGATTTGGGGCAGACAGATATGTTTGAAAGCAGGCTAAAACAGCAGACAGTTCATAGTTTTGACAGCAGGCATATCTTTTAGCGCCACAATGTGTCCAACACCAATAGTAGCAGTGCGCTCCAGGCAGAGTATATCCACTCTGGTTATTAAGAATCAGCCAGGCAGACAGCGCATGACTTTACTCGCCATGAGAAAAGCTGTTAAAAAGTGCTCGAGGATGTCTAGAGGAGTGCTAAAGCCTACAATTGTTCCCCAAAATTCCAACAGCTCTTGCTCAGTGTTGACTGTCTCTCAAAATTCTGATCATTTTTCCCACAAGCTTTCATATGGAGTGCAACTGACCTCTTGTCTATCGTTACAGACGGGGAGCCCAAGGAGATCAGGAGAGGTTTAAAACAGCCCTAGTTAGAAAAATGTCTGCATTTGTATATCTTCTATATCGCTCTTGTTCGTTGCACCATCCTTAGCCATTTAACATGCTGTGGATTAGGACTGCTGTTCACTTTAATGCATTATCATTTGGTGTAAACACCACTTCCAGAAAAAACTAAGTTCCAGTTCCAGTTCAAACTAAAAGTCACTTAATAACATAAGGAAATGTGTTGACTGGGCCAGGGGCAATACTTTGCAAATCCACCCTCTTGACCTGTGAATACCCGAGGTGAGTCACAACTGAGAACAAGCTGCTGGTGAAAAAAATCTGACTACACTGATTTTTTTAGGAATGTTTTTCAAAGTAATATTCTCTACAATGTTTTCCAAACATTTTGTCAGTTGCGTACCCCTACAGTCCCATTACTTTAGTTCCAATCAACACCAAATCAGAAATGTCTATCCTTTAAATCATTTTATAATGAATTTCTCTAAAGAAATTATATTACCAGGTATGAAAGGCAGCAAACAGCATTTAAATAAACAATGTGCTATTAATTTACATCAGTTAACATAATTCAACAATAAGGAAAAAAATAAGCCACATTTTGAATTTGAAGTGTTTTTGGCCTTAATCGTCACATACAGCGATTGTTTGTTTGAGATGCCTAATAGCATCAGATAATAGAAGGCAATTCTGCCTAATAGAAGCAATTCTGCTTAGAATGATATAGGCGTTTTTAACAAATCTGATCCCAAGGCCCATGCCCACTCCCATGTCCCTAATACATCATTCATTTGCAATGGAAAAAAAGGTTGTCCTGAGTTAGCTTGTTGCTGTGACTTTATGTGGAAACATGTAATCTCATCTATTTAGTATCAATGTGGATTACTACCACTTGTGGTGTTGTCTAATAGTACAGATCTAGGCAGGTAAATGAAAGGTAATGGGCCTCAAACCCAACCAGATGCCATCCATTCCACTTGTGCAAACTATCACCTTCTGGCAAGAAACTTCATCCTTTCTGAATCTATGGCAAGCTGTTGTATTTCCTAAAGCTCATTGTCTGTAATAAAGCCTAAGTAGATAATATTTACTAGTGAGAGAGAAGAAACCAGGACTAGCACCTAATGAGTAGTTACTAGTAAAACGGAAACAAGTAGCCTACCAGCAACAACTGGAATGCATACTAATCTGAGATGAATGGTTGAAAATAATAGAACCACAGATCCCCATGCAATTTAATGGCAAAAACGTGCAACTTGTCACAGGTAACAGTTATAGTGCATATAATGACTAGCGACCTACTATAAGACTAATTAAGTAGCCTATCTATAAGTTTGAACGTCAAATTCATACATACTAGTAGGCTATTTAATTAAAAAGTACTAGAAACAAAGTAGGCACCGATTCGTTTTATGGAGTAACTGTTAAAACGGCTTGCCATAAAGCATTTGGTAAATGACAGACAAGTAAAACGAGTAGGCTACCTTGGCTCCCATAGACGGACGTGATGATCCCGTCGGCGTCTACTCTTTCCTCGTTCGAGTTTAACAAAGCGTAGTCGGTGACGATGTGGTACTCTGAGAGCACCGTAAAAACCCCCTCTATCGTAAAGTAACAGTTTCTCTCGTCTTTATCATCGTCGTAAATCAAAGATGCAGTCCTCCAGCCGAAACGTCCGAACATCGCCTGAAAGGTCTCAGCCATTTTCAGGTAAGTTGGAGCGATTCTTGTGAGGTGCGAGTACTCGGTGGTTTTCGAGCTGAAGCCGGTGGCCAGAGCACCTGCGGAGATCACGGGGATGTTCCAGTGCGATGCCACTCTGACCACCGACGCGGCCGTGTACTCGCACACCGGACCGAGGACCAGGTCGGGACGCTCGTCTCTCTGCTTGTCCACGAGCGCGTACAAAGCGTCCATCCCGCACGCGGAGTTCTCATACTGCAAATTGAATTTCAATCCTGCGAACGGCTCTGCTCTGCTGAGGGTTTTTATAGCGTACTCAATAGCCGGAGAAACTCTCTGGTAAGAGAACAGGTATGTGTTGTTGCGAGGCAGCATGACCATCACGTCGATGTTGTCAGTCAGTGCACTTGTCCTGCCAGGCATCATGAGCACTACCCAAATGGACAGACATAGTGACATGAAACATGACATCTTTAACACCAATGAACGAAGTAACTGATGCTTTTTTTTCTTTTTGCACAGCTTTTGAAAGTTTCCCCCCCACCCCAAGAAGACTGTTGTATAAATTAAGACGTATCCTTAATTGAACTTAGTATGGCAAAATCCCACTCTTTCTGTTTATAAGTGAGATGTGTCGTGTGTGTCTGTCCTGTGAGTCTCTCCAGAGCCCCTCTCTCTTCCCCTGTTTGGAGTCTTCTTTGGGTCTCTGTCTGACTCTCCGCTTCCCTGTGTAATTACTCTTGTTAGGTGTGTGAAGTGTGCGGCTCGGCTGGTCACCACACACGCTGCAGTCTAGGAGGAATTTTCAAGCATCCTTTCATTATTATTCCTACGTCATCGCTGCTCAGCCCGCCCCCTCCTTAAAGCTACAGTGTCGCAATTCATGACGGTCCACAACTTCAGAGATTTAATGGTTAAAGTAGCGTTAAGGCCGTTCACACCAAGCACGATAACTATAAAAATAACGATAAAGATATAGTTCTAAAAATCGTTATCAATAAAGAATGATAGTTACCACCAACACTATTATCCGAAACGCTAAGGGAACGATGATCATTGGAATCACTTCACAAAAGATTTTTGTTCAGCGTATGAACGGATTGAAAACACTGACAGCACTCAGACTCCTCCCTGCGAGCTCAAGATTTAACGCCGGCGCTGCTGGTGCTAGAATAACAGACGATATCGTCGCGGTTTTGTGGACGCTATAGTATCTTATAGTTATCTTTTGTTATCGTTTGGTGTGAACGGGGCTTAATATAAAAAGCTATTTATTTATAAAGCACATTTAAGAGACCACATGTGGATCCAAAGTCTGTACCAAATTAGCCATACATAAATGTAACAAGCCCTAACCACAATAAAACGAATGAAAAGACGTGAGGCGGATAGTGTTCCTCTTTTTTTTTGTCTTACCCAGTCAGATCTAGCATAGCACCGGGGTTGTAAGGTTATTCGTCCATCAATGGCTACTTGTACATATGATTATATTATTTTTAGTTAAGTACTTATTATTTTTATATTTTTTTTAATTAACAAAATCACTGATAAATAAAACACCTTAGTATCGGTATTTTTTGTTTGTGTATCGATACTTTCGATACTCGCGTCCGTATCGATATATCGATACTTTGGATCGATACGCCCAGCCCTAACGCAGATAAAGAAATTTTAACTGAGGAAAACATGAGAGCGCAAGAACTTTTTTGCGATTGCACAAAATATATGGTATCTGTGTTCTTCACGCAATCTTGGGTATTTTTTATAAGGAAAGTATATTAATAATGCAATGCTAATCGGCATAGCCTTTAACACTGTATATAATGCTATAAAATAGTAAGATTTCTGCCTTATTCTGTGATACGAAACCACGTCTGATCACAAAAAAAAGTTATTTCAAACACTCGACTATGTTATGAAGTTAATATGGAGAGCATGTCAATAAATTAAAATATCTTTGTTGGACAACAGGTTTGTAAACGACACATACACATGTAAAACTGTATCGCACACGTGCTACTGTAGTACATTTACTCAAGGCTCAGACCGATTTTTGTCGCACTGTACAGCCCTATCCAAACCTGTTCCAGATTGTAGATGGAGCTGCTCAATTTCACGTCCGCCTTCCTTCAGTCACTCCACACAGTCGCACGCAGAAATATGTCAACAGCTAGACTTTATCGTTATTATCGAGGGAAGACGAATTCTTATCGTGTGGAGAATTTTTACAGGTATATCGCAAACGATAAGATATCGGCCATCTCTAGAGTGTGCTCACTTGTGTGCACATCGGGGCGGAACTCCGCTGTGCTCGGTACAGGTTGCAGAGAGCACGACCATGTAACATAGAGACAGAATTTACATGTCATGTAAATAAGATAAATAGCATAAAAAAAAATTTGTGGAAGTGTTCAGTGGTTACAGGAAGTTGTTCATATATGATCAAAGAATAAAGACTTATATAAATAAGTGTATAAAATTTTATATAATATATATATAGAACTTCATGGAAACAGCTGGAAAGATGCTGACATTTCAGGGGGGTCGTACGAGCATGTAGCGCATTCAAGCGATCTGTGAGGTTGCCTCCAGGGGCTATATGAATTAGGTGTATGCAGATTCTCCGCGAGCATACATTAGCATTGGATAGCAATTTGTGCTCTGGTTGATGTTGATTTATTGCCGGATTGGTGTGTGTTTTAGGAGTCCGTGGTGAAGGGGGAACAGGCTCAGCGGTGTAAATCTTCACCCAGGTTTGCTCTAGAGGGCTCAAACGGCGAGTCCTCGTCTAGGAGCAGGGATGGGGTCTGCCCATTAAAGACACACACACACACACCACCACCACACACAACACCCCACACACACACACTTATAACAATACATCGTCTCTCCTTACTCTTTGACCTTTCTAGTGTGGGAAGCTCAAGAGTTTTTTATTATTCACCAGGGCTCCATCAGTTTGATCCAGAGCTCAGAACTTTATATACAGACTATTTACATTCCTCATTGGTGGGAAACTATTTTGGAAACAGTGTTGCATTTTACTTTTCCTGTTGTTGTTGTTATTGTATTAAACCACTTCCATAGTAAGGCTGTGGGATTTTGACAAACATCTTCATTTATGTTAATATTTTAATCACTGTTTATTTTCACTGAATGGAATGTGTTATGAGTGGCAGCTGCATGCTACAAACTTTATGTAGTTTAAACATCCAGAATAAGCTGAGAACTATGTTCCTGTTTATTGTTGTTTCATGCATAATAAATTAGTGCTACCTAAATGGTCAGCTCCATTTTCAGCTTCTTAGCCTTCTTAGCAGCATGCAAAACAAAACGGTTATTTAAATTTTGAATAAATTACATGCAAAAAGTGAGAAATGTTAATGTCACGTGATCGTTTAGAAAAAATATGCTGATTTGCTGTGTAATTATTTGTCAAATATTATTGGTGATCAATTATTAATAGCTAATGGTTCTTATTATCAATGTTGAAAATTGGCTGCTTAATTTTTTGTGCAATCTATTTTTGGACTACTTTGATGATAGTAAATCTTTACGTCAGTTTTTACCAATTACGATCCTTGCCCCCTTTGACTGCTAGTGCATCACATTTATGCAAAACTATTAACCAGCCAAAAAAAAAACTCTTTTCAACATGATAACTAATAGGAAATGTTTCTTGGCAGCAAATCGAGTTTCTGAAGATATTTGAGACAGCAGACTGGAGTAATGTCTGCTGAAAATCCAGCTTTGCCATCACGACTCCCCTACATGCACTTTAAAAATATTAAAATTGACAACTTAATTCAATATTACTGTTTGTTTTTACTGTATTTTTGATTGCTTGGTGAGTGTAGTTTTTTTGGTGCTAAAAATTAAATTATTATATTATATTATATAACAAGATAAAATATTAGCAGTTTTAATAAAAACAAAATTAACTACTGGCCTGACTGGAACAGCTAAAAATAGTCTAATAGTGTTTAATAGACCCGGTCTAGTTGCTCAGGATCATTAAATTAATTAAATGATTTTTCCTGCTAGCACCTACTGTATGTGTCTTGGTCAGTTTTTCAAGAAGTGGTTTTATTTCACAGTTTTTCCATCTATAGAGATTTATAGTCATGTGCTGCTAGTGTTATCTGTAGTGTTTGTTTGAAGTGCTCAGTCATTGAGCATGACGAGCTTAGCTAATTATAACCTGCTGATGTGCTCAGTGGCCCTTTGCTTTTGATGCCTTAGACATCTGATTCACAATACGTTTGATTAGCTTTTATTATTCTATGTGTCATTGTCTACATATCTAGACTAGTGTTGTTTGGTCAGCTGATCCCGAATTAGCCTTTGGCCTAAGTGCTGAACTGCCAAAGTATGTACAGCAGTGAGAGGCTACAGGAAAAGGCAGTTTGTAAACAGATGGGAGCTTTTATTTGCAGGGGATATTTGTTCAGTCTTGTTCTTTCCCATGCAGAGATTAGATAAGATGGAAATGGAAGTCTCACACTTTCATTTTCTCAGTTTTTTTTGTTGTTCTGTTTTCCGTATTACAATTTTTAAACTCTTTTTGTACTTTCACAATACCCTGCATGAGGCTTTAGAGTTATTTGATTAAATTGAATGCAGACTTGGCCCTGATTACAAGACATATCGATTAGATTTGGTTTCCCTTAAGTAGGTGCTATGAATTTGTCAGCACCATTAAATTTACACTGTGTACTTGCATATTTTACTTCAATGCATTACTTACTGAATAGAATGCACAAAACTACAGTATATTGTGACGTATTTTATCCGATATATTATATGATATTTAAAATGATTTTAAAATCAAAAATATCTAGACAGAGCCAGTCAAGTCCTATGATAGGGCTGCACCATAAATCGAAATGGAATCGAGATCGCGATTCGACAGAAGCTGCGATTGCCATGCATATCTTTCAGTAAAGCACGGTTCTGTGATCAACAGTAAATATCCATCCGAAGGCCAGAGGGCACTCTCACACTGAAACTCCAAATACGCCTCGCAGAAACCCAGAAAATGCCTATCGCTGCAGCTGAATAAACAGAAGAATCTTTCATTGATTCAACGTGACTAATAAATACACGACTACGGCAATATACGGTTTATCTGAGTTCTTATTATTATAATTTTCATTAAAATAAAGTATATTTATAATGCAATGCCTTTATCACTGCTTAAATACTATGGCAAATGTTGCGTGCCTTATTCTGTGTAAGTAGCCACATCATCTCACAGAAGGATTTTTTCAAACACTCGACTGACGTTATGATGTGAGTTTGTAGTAAAAACATGTTATTAAATGTGGTGTTTTCACGTGCTTTCAGATGGAGCAGCCTTTACTTCACAGAGCCGTAGTTCACTGGGAAGCTATGCAAACAGCTGTCATTATCGCGAACAATTTCTTAAATTTCATAATCGCGCAATAAAATCGTTTTTTTTTTTTGCGTAACTTGTCAGTGGACTACGGCTCTGTGTAGTAAATTCTGCTACATCTGAAAGCACATGATGAGGATTTCCTGCTGATTACAGAACCAGCATTACCATCAAAATGCGCATGACAATCGCATTCGATTAACCGTGGAAGCCGATCCGATGACAGTAGAAAAAGGCAGCTAGAGTGAATACAACAATGTGCAGCCATTTCTACTCATAGATATTCAAAAAATAAACAGGCTATATATAATATATTGCACAAAACTAGCTTAGTACTTTTCTTGACACATTCAGTATTGTTAATGTCAGTCAATTTATTACAAAAGTGCTGATTTGAGGTTACTACTCTTAATTTATCCCCTTTAAATCACTATGAATAAGCTAAACTCTAAATGATTAAGTCGACCTCATTGATTAGTCCATTCTTGAATGAATAGGTTTACTGAAAGAAGTTAGCAGCTGATGAAAATATGTTTTAGAGGGAAGTGGAGCAGACATTTAGTTCTTGAAGTTGGCAAATCTTGTGATGCAGACGTCTTGGGTGAGCCCAGTTTAAGAATAGATTTGAGCATTTTCTTTTTTGGAAGGTGCTATTTTAAGGCCGCAGTTCTTCCCCATAAACATACTAACAACCGAAGATGGTACATGTGGTTTGTTAAAGGAATGTTTAGGGCTGAACTGTGTCTGAAATGACTGAACTTTATCATGCACTCTTTGTGCCAGAGTTTTTGGATTTGTATGCAGGTAAGACCATCTAAATAACACTGCTGTGCTGAGTGATTATGTATCAGTTATTAATTACGATGATGATGATAATAATAATTATTATAATTTGTATTATTAATAATAAGCAATTACAACAGCAATTATTATCATTGTTGTTCTTAAATATGAAATAAAATGAAGTAGTATTATAATTTATAGTATAAATTAATTGTTTTATATTTATTACTACTACTACTACTACTAATACTAATAATAATAATACTACACTATTATTAGAATATATATATTAATGAGTAATAGGAATATAATAAATTATATACAAATGATACAAATTAGATAACTATTTTAGAAAGTCAATAAATTAATTTTTAATATAAATATTTTGTAAGATCATGATAGTTTTTATTCTTATTATTTATTTAAGATTATTTAAAATAACTGATATTTTATTCAATACTATTCTTCTTCAATTAATACTAATAATAACCTTATGAAATACAAAGTATAATATATATTTAGTAAGTTAAAAAATAATATGTAACTATTAATCATTTAATGATAGTTATGATTATTTACTATAAATTAAACAAATAATTTAGTCAATTAATTTACTATAATATAATAACATTCTTAAATAAACTCATAGCTATTGTAGTAATGTTAAATATAAATGTTTTTGTAACGATTACTATTTAATTAATTTGAAAGATGATGATAATGTTTTTAAATAAATTAAAATACTATAATATACATAATAAAAAAAAAAAAATAATAATCAAATAGTAATTATTATTACTATTATTATTATTAAAATATTGCCGTATAAAGCCAATTTTATTTTAGGCCAATCCTTGAGCTTAAGGACGTCTTAGACTGTAATAATATACTGTATTAACATGGGGGAAAGCATAGATATACACTTTACTCCTTTCTGTTTCAGAGCCTAATTTTTCCCAAAGTCCCATGATGGACAGGAGTGTAAGTTTGTCAGGCTCCTCATCTGCCCCCTTGCGCTGTCTCTCTGTCTTTCTCCTGCTTTCTCTTCAGCTGCTCCTCTGCTCCTGACGTGTCGTTCTCTTGCAGACTGAGCTGCTTGACAGCAGCATGGTGACCATTTCCTGTGCTGCTGTGCTTCTGCTGCTGATGGTTCCCAGATGGCTGTAGAAAGCTCTTTCTCTCTCTTTCTCTTTTCTTTATTTGGAATAAAGCCTAGTTATGGGCCTGAGTACATTAAGAGGAGGTGTTGGAGAGAGAGCGAAATGAGTAGGCTGCAGGACCTGCACTGGAAAACAGAGCCGGGTGGGATTGAAGAATCAGTTTTGGCTATTGTAGTGACACTCCAGAATGACTGACATAATAATCCAAATTTACTGTAGAAGAAAACATGTGTGCCCTGTGAACATTAAATCAGAGATATGCAACCTGGATTGGTTTTATTGTGCTGCACCAAAATGAAATGAAAATTCTTGGCCAATGGCCATAACCAAAAATGTGGCTTCTCTGCATTCTCACACGACCGACTCTTTTTGTGTACTATATTACTAGGCAAATCACAATCTCTGTGCAAGCATGGAAAAACAATCTTCATTAATGCCCTGATAATATGTAGCAATAGGGATGTTAATGCACAATTAGAAAGCAAAATAGTAGCCTGAAATCATGCGGCATGCTAAAGGTTTATGGCAGTGATTCCTGCTTTACTATTCATGGCAAAAGGAATTTTATTTTACTCCGTTTGAGTTAGCAGTCTAAGTGGAACCTGCAAAATAGTGATGAGAAATTGAGACATTGTCTTTACCTGCTGTACTCGAAAACAAACATCCTAATCGCTGTTGTTGATTCATGAAAGCATGCTTTGGTTTAGTGAAGTGAAAGTGACGTGGCCAAGTATGGTGACCCATACTCATAATTAGTGCTCTGTGTGAGTCCTAAGTGCACACACACAGTAGTGAACACACACACCCGGAGCAGTGGGCAGCAATTTTTTTTTTGCTGCGGCACCCAGGGAGCAATTGGGGGTTCGGTGCCTTGCTCAAGGTCACCTCAGTCGTGGTATTGAATGTGGGAGAGAGCACTGTACATTCACTAACCCCACCTACAATCCCTGCCGGTACAAAACTCGAACCCACAACCTTTGGGTTACAAGTCCGACTCTCTAAACATTAGGCCACAACTTCCCTTATGCTCAATATAAATGTCATCTTCAGTATGTGCGCACTGTATGTGTATAGCCAGATTTTCGAACCTTGCATACTTTTTTGTAATTAAAGTAATGGTGTCAAAATTAGTGCGTTAATGCAGGCGATTAATTCTTTCAGTTTAACACGTTAAAAGTATTTAACGCAATTAACGCAGGGGCGGGACTAGGGTTGGAACCCCCATCTACATATGGGTTCTGGCACTTTTTCTTTGCAAGCAGTGCATTTATTCAGCGCAGAACGACAGGAGAACGGTGATGTTTCAGACACGAGCTCCACCTCACTTCAGCACAGGCGCGGAGTCACACGAGTGTGGAAACGGTACGGAGCTCGCAGCGCGTGTCTTCAATTGCACGCACAAAGGTGCCGGCGCACGCTGTAGCCTGTATCCTTTCATATCAAAGCGCAAAATAAGATAGGTGCATGCGACAGTGTCATGGTCAATAGTCATGAGTTACAAAAAGGCGATTAAAGGGCCTTAAACTGTGATGCATGTAATATATTTATAAGGAATCACATGTAAGAACAGTCTTTGAAATGGTTTGCACAACTGTCCTGGAGCAGCCGCCTGTCTCACTATCTAACAACCTATTAACTGTAGCTCATAATAGCGGCCTTTTAAGACCTGAGGGGTCAGAAAAGTAATGTGTGTCAGATCACGTCACGTGGCAGCGCAGGCTCTTAAGATAATAAAAAGCCAAATAACCCAATAACAGGGCTGTGCTGTCTAGAATCAAAGGACAAAAAAAAAAGAAAAAACGAGGAAACTACTTTTTTAGTTTAAGGATGCGTATATTAATTTAGGAATTAGGGTTGATAATTCAATTGGTTTCTGTATATTTCTGGTGAAGGGCACAGGTAAATATGATATTTTTATTATAATGGGTTTATGTGAAGATTGGTTTAAGTTCACTTAAATTAGAAGTTATTTTTTAAAGTTTAATAAATGTTAAAATTGATAACTCTCAATTATACTGGAATGTTGAATGCTAGTCAATGGTGAAATATTAGGGTGGGGGGCAATTTTATAGAGAAATCATATTGGTATGAGCCTTCAGTCAGAAAACACAAGATGCATTAAAAAAATATTAAAAAATATCGGCGGTCTTTATGTCATGTTGTATTATTGATAGATGAATGGGACAAATTATGCAATTCACAGTCTTTAAAACTTAATGTTCGTGGACTAATCGCGGATTACTTTCCGAAAATGTGCGATATAAGAAGTAAAAAAAAAATAAAATTAATCAATAGACAGTAAACTAATAAAGTTGTTGAAAACTTGAATCGTTATCATTATTGAGTTGTCATATGTCAGTGTGTAGCTAATCAAATATGTACGATAGTTAAAATAATATAAAACATTTTTCGTCACTTTATGTTAAGGTCAATGCTCCTATTAACACAAACTTTACCTACGACTTTTGCCTCAGTACACTTCTAATTGACTACTTATAAATAGGTAGTAAGGTATTTGTGTTAAGTTGAGAATGGGTCGATACGGGATGTACCAGTAGTGTGGGTAAACAACTAGTAATAGGGAGAATGGTCCCGTATTAAAGTGTTACCTTTATGCTTTAAAATATTATTTCTCATTTCAATCTCTCTTTATTTTAATGTATGTACATCATGTTTCCATATTTACATGGTATGTTAGGTTTGGTGCAGTTTTGGTAACACTCTAGTCATGTTTCTGCATTATCGTGAACTAATCAGCAATAAGGGCATTTACATATCCCCCTTTTACTCCTCCGTTACGTATTATGAAGGCTTTTTCTTAGATGTTAACACTTTCTGTAACAACCGTCTATTAAAAATTGGATAGTATTTTAACTAGATTATCAAAAAGACAAAATTGAGGAGTGAACATTTTTTATCCTCTCTCATGTTTCCAAATCTCATAAGATTTTTTATTTATTTGAACAAAATTCAGGGATTGCGAGATGAAACCTGAGAGTCTGTGCCTCAATTGAAAGTCCAAACTTGCAAAGTGATATCAAGAAGAGAATGCAATCCAAGTCATCTGACGAGACACAATTGTTATCTGATCAACAGAGCATAGCTCTTTTCATGTTTCACACCTACATGACAAAGAGCAAATCAAATATTGGAACTGGCAATGCACTCTAATGGAAAAGAAGATCGCTTGGTGGTAAGGAAAATTAACAGCATCTCTTCATTGTGAGTAAACTACTCTTTATCAAGTTGCAACTTTTTTTTTTTTTTTTTTTTTATTGTAAACTGTATCGTTTATATGGTTATGGACAGGTATGGTATTGAAAGCGCTGGTACGAGGGGCTTCTCGGTTTCGGACTAACTGATTCTCAGTTTCCTGTCATCTCAGGATCCCGTGGGTATATTGGGTGTGTAGGAGGGGTCATGCTGGAGAAAGCTGTGAAAAATGACGCCGCCGCGTGTGCATTTCTCAGGTTACCGTGAGTCTGCGGGGCAGGGTCGCATTGGCCACCCTTCCTCGTGCGAGTTCGAGCTTCAGCGGACCAGTCTGGGAGAGTGCCTCTCTCTCATGATCACCTTAGAGGGGATGTTCAATGGGCTTGATATCTCAGCTGGCCTAGAGCGAACAAAGATATTGTTCATGAGGTCTAGCTGTGCGAGAAGCAAAAAGTGATTCTCAATATAGTGTTCATGCAGGCACTAGGCTTGTTTCTGATGTGCAGCAGCTGGGGTGGACACCTCGTCCTCCTCCAGAGGTGATTGGTGAGTTCTTGTTTCAGTTCCTTGATTCCCTAATTATAGTTCAGTAAACTTCATTATGCTTTGTTCCGGTGAAACATTTGTGATAAGTTTCACTCAGTAAAGCTGTAGCTCTCAAGGTCAGTACGGGTCTCTCATTTCCTCAATGCATGTTTTGTTGATTTTAGGGGTTTGGGCAAGCACCGGTACACTGCAGACGGAGTGGCTTTTAGAGTTTTCGTTGTTTGACTCCTAGGGGCAGGTGTGATCCCGCTGCCTCAGTGTTTTACCTGTGGCGTGGGTATGATTGACTTGACCCTGAACCTTCCTGGGTGTATCTATTCTTGTTTGCTGATGAACATTATTATTGTTCCCACCAATTTCAATTTGCATCCGCTGCATGGTGACCAGCTTCCATTGATTCGGTATGCTTTGCGTTCAGGTCTCGACTGTATAGGGAGCCATTTGTGTCGGTGATTTCCGTAAGAACAGGTAGACACTGTGCCGGCTCCCAGAATTATCAAAACAAGTGGTTGTGGGAGAGGGCCCCCAAAACAGCGGTGGCTCAACAGGGAGTGGCATGGGATGGAAACTGTCGCTTTTTGACGCAAACAAATGGAATGCCCCTTCGAGCGTGTTGCACCAACTGTTTGCGCAATGTTTGAGTGATGCCGTGCACAGCAATTTGCTTTAATTTATTCTGAGTTTGGTGTCATTCAGAAATAATATTTTATAATACTACTTTACTTTATTAAAGTTTGAATGAACTTTCTTTTCACCTACTCTATTATATTATATGCCTGTGATGTCTGATACTGATTATCCATGCAGTTTTGCTTTGTGTTTTTAGTTTGATTTGTATATTTAACTTGTCTTTTTCATTAAAAGCACACTTCTTTGGTGTGGGTTGTGGCGTTCCAAGATATTTGGCTAAAATTCACTTTTCTTACATCTACTGAAAACGCCATTCACCTCCTCATCCAATCAACAAACTGATGGGAAAGAACGCAGTTTCCATTTCACTTGGAATAAACCTCAAAATAGTTATGTTGCAACTTCAAATAGAAAACAACTTGCCGGTTCTTTGGTTTATGATTTTAGAGAGTTCTCGATGGGTCATAGAAATATCAAGGTAGAAACTACTTAATGTTGGTGCTTATTAATAGTTAGTAGGTAGTTGTTGAGTAGGTCTTGGGTAGGCGTAGGGATGTAGATATGGAAGGCAGAATAGGGCTTTTATATGTACTAATAAACAGCCCTATGTTAATCATAGGCATGTCAATAAGTAACTAGTTAATAGTGAGAATTGGTCCCTATACTAAAGTGTTACCACCTTTCTAGCTGTCATGTTTACCTTTGGTGTAGCCAAACAAGCTGAAAAACTAAGAAAGCCTTGTGTTTGGGTCTTCTTCCTGACACCTGAGTCGTGGAGGTCACGGTCCGTTTTGGGCCCTGCTGCCCAGTGTTGGGTACTAAAAAAGAGGGAATTTTTTGGGCAGGCGGTCGGAGAGACCTAAGCAGTGCTCCAGTCATGTGAAGAGAGGCCGTCAAGGCCAGAAGAATGTGTTGAATGTGAATGACGCAGCTTTGACGGAGACATGTGACTTTAAGAGCGATAGATGGAAAGGAAAGGGGATCGAGGAGGAGGGCAGATGACTCATGCAGGCGAAGTGCCACCCTGCTGACCTTTTTATGCTCGCGTAACTATCGCCCCCTTGGATCAAAGAGCAGGGATAGAGGGAACTGAAGAAAAGAGTGTGCCTACCCTGTTTGCGTACATCTGAGTTTGTTGATGTCATGCCCCTTTGTTTCTCTCTATCTTGGTCAGATGACTAGCCCATGCCTTACCACTTGGTGTTCCACAGCTAGTGCTTAGACGTAAACCGTAACCTTTGAAATATGAACCTTTGAGGGTACACACTCTCATAAAGACGCTTGCAAACTTTTGTGCCTTTGTTTTTAAATGTCAGCATTATTATGCATTATTAGTCTCTAAAGGGCCTTTCGCACCGCAGGAACCTTTTCATAGTACCAGAACTAATTGTGGAACTACCCACTTTTCGTTGTGTTTGCACCGCCGGAACTGGGAGCGATTTTAGTACCAGACTGCCTTTTTCGAGAACCAAATTAGCTCCTACTCCGGAGCAGGGTCTAACCGGCACAACTGGTACTAATCGTGACGTAAGTAGACATTGATTGGCCAAACGCGTATGAAAACGCCCTCACCCGCCATGATTTAAACGCGTGACACATCCTGTAAATTCGATTGCTGTCAATTATCTTTCGCTTCTAAGTAGGGAGTTTTTTACATGTTGATAGATGTGGTTTATAGGCCGTTGTCTAATGTGCTGGTCAATTTTGACTTGTATGCCATTCTATATGTGCACTGTCATTGTCGTTTGGAGCTTCATTGGTCTCCTTCCGTTGTTCAATGGCTTTAGTTATGTCGACCATTGCCCATGTCCGTTACTTGTGAAACCTGCGAGACACAACAAAAACACCGCTCCGATCACAGCGTCCTCCATCCTCCTGTTGTTAACGTTGTTCTTCTTTGTTTATGTGCACGCGGGCGAACAAATGCGTCGGTGTCGACCAGCTTACGTCACTTTAGTACCCTCTCCCCCCACCCCCCGGGCCGAATGGAACTTTCCATAGTATGGAACCATTAGTGGCGGAAACATGTCCTGCCTATGTTACTCTTTAGTTCGTCGTGGATATTATAAGCGTTAGCGAAGTTCGTTGTGTTAAGTGTTGCAAGTGGTCAGGCATGACATATTGGCCAATTAGATTAGTATATTGGCCAATACAGTGATATTATTGGACAGTACTTTCTTAGCTGTTAGACAGTCAGTTGTATTGTATCTTATATAAACACACATCAGGGTTTGCTGGATATTAGCATTATATGAACAGCATATTAGCAAAAGCGATCGAGCAGAGTGAATTAAATCACAAATTGTTGAGGAAAATTTGGGCCTTTATATGAAATAATGAAATAGTCATGAAAATGGTTTTCATTATGCCATGAAAAGCTATCCAAAGCATGAAATTGGCAAACTATTTAATGTAGAGGCTTAAAAAAGTCCCATTGCTTGTAAAAGAACAAAGATACAGGTGCATCTCAATAAATTAGAAGTCGGGGACAGTCTTATTTTAGTAAGGTTCAACTTATTGTGAAACTCGTGTCTTAAATAAATTCTCTGCACACAGACTGAAGTAGTTTAAGTCTTTGGTTCTTTTATTGGGATGATTGGGTCAAAGTCTACCAAAAATTCCACGCATTCACTAAGTCTCAACAATTGAGAATACTTCGATAAGACACTGTAAAAATTTTTTTTTAGTGAGATTGTGGCCTTGGGAACAGTCTGCTTATATTTAATGTATGTATAATATTGGTGGGCCTCCTTTTGCTGACTACTGATTCAGTGGGGTGGCATGGAGACAATCCGCCTGGAATGCTGAGGTGGTAGGAAAGCCCAGGTTTCTTTGATAGCGGCTCTTCAGGCTCATCTGCATTGTGGGTCTGGTTTGCATCACTTCCTCTTAAATAAATCGCCATAGCCTTGTCTCTATGGGGTTCAGGTCAGGAGAGTTTGCAGGCCAATCAAGCACACCAACACATGCTCATTTAACCAACTTTTGGTGATTTTGGCAGTGTGGGCAGGTGCCAAGTCCTGATGGAAAATGAAATCAGCATCTCCATAAAACTTTTCAGCAGAAGGAAGCATGAAGTGCTCAAAAATTCCTGGTAGATGGCTGCGTTGACAGTGGACTTCAGAAAACACAGTGGACCAAAAATTCCTCTTTTCAGATGAAAGTAAATTTTTCATTTCATTTGGAAATCAAGGTCCCAGAGTCTGGAGGAAGGGTGGAGAAGCACATAGCCCAAATTGCTTGAAGTCCAGTGTGAAGTTTCCACAGTCAGTGATGATTTGGGCTGCCATGTCATGTGCTGGTGTTGGTCCACTGTGTTTTCTGAAGTCCAAAGTCAACGCAGCCATCTACCAGGAAATTTTTAGAGCACTTCATGCTTCCTTTTTGCTGACAAGCTTTATGGAGATGCTGTTTTCATTTTCCAGCAGGACTTGGCACTTGCCCACACTGTCAAAAGCACCAAAAGCTGGTTCAATGTCCATGGTGTTACTGTGCTTGATTGGCTTGCAAACTCGCCTGACCTGAACCCCATTGAGCATCTATGGGGTATTGTCAAGAGGAAGAGGAGAGACACCAGACCCAACAATGCAGAAGACCTGAAGGGCTTCTCCACCGTCTCTGGGCTGCATACAAGAGGCAGTGCCACAGGTGTTGTCTCATGCCACGCCGCATGATGCAGTAATGTCCTCAACTGAGGCCCAACCCGTATTGAGAATGTACAGTAAATGAACATACTTTCCAGAAGGCCATCAATTCACTAAAAATGTTTTTTTATTAAATGTCTTATGAAGTATTTTTAATTTGTTGAGATAGTGAATTGGTGTGTTTTTGTGAAATGTGAGCCAAAATCATCAATTAAAATAACCAAAGATTTAAACTACTTCAGTCTGTGTGCAGTTTGAATTTATTTAATACACGAGTTTCTGAAATAAATGAACTTTTCCACGACATTCTAATTTATTGAGATGCACCTGTACTTGATACTACAGATATTTTAATAATAATTTGTATTTATTAACCGTTTTTAAATTCCAATAACTAAAACTTGGATAACTAAAACTAAAGTAAAATTCATCAAATTAGTTATTATTTTTAAAGTAATGTAGACCTATCATAAGTTTTATTACTTTAAGTATTTTTTTTTTTAAATATCAATTTACAACCAAATAATAACCATAGTTAACAAACAAAAACGTCCTAATATATGATAGAGTCGTGAAACCCTAAAACACATTTAAATAAGTTAAGATTTATTGATGAATTGATTATTACTTTATTTATTACTCAAACAGGATAGTCGGATAAAAAGGGTGAATAGGATCATAGAGGATAACAAGCTGGGATTTGAACTCTGGTTACCCTAAAGCTCAATTAGACAAATCAACTATTATATAATGTAGCTACTTTTAAAAAAAATATCTGTCAGCCATAGGGGCACTTCTAATGCTGCTCTGAAATCTACTCCAACATACTTTAAATTCTAACGTCTTATTACAATGGTGTATGTCCATATAGTTAGTAAGACTGTACTTTATTAGAAAAAGTGTCTGTGTATCTATCAGAAGCCTGAGTGAACTTTACATTAGGTTAATAGCTATTGATCATTGACCTGGTTTCTACTTTGACAAGCACGATGTAGTACAGCAGTCGCAGTTTAGTTGTCCTTCAGAAGTCTTTTTCCTTATCATAGCATGTCACACAGTGCTTCAGTGCTTGTGAGGGTGAACCACAGACAGCTTCTGTGTATTCACCAAAATACTTTTAACTGTGGCAAACTCGTTTGAGTGGCACATGGGAGAGGCTGTGATGAAGTGCACTGTCTTTATCTATAGAATCAGCATTCAGCAAGAAGGGAAAGACAAAATAAGTGTTTGTTCAGCACAGGCTGCAGTTTCCATTGTGTCTATTAACAACACAAATATCATTATACTGGAGATACATGTGGCAAGATCAGAACAATTTTTCTTTTTTTTTTTTACCTAAAATGTCAGAAAACTTTATAATTAAAACTCATAAATCACAATCAGTGCTACAACTAAAAAAAAAGTGTCATAATGTTCAGAGAAAGTTAATGTCCATCTCCATTCCCATATGTTAATTAAATCATCACATATGTTAATGGGTGACTTGTAGGCATGTTTTCTCCCAGCCTGCTCCAGGACACAATGTTCTCTGTAGGGGGTCACTGCTCTAATGGGCTGAAATCATGTGTTGTACACACCTCTCACCCATTACCACCTGCTCGGACTTTAACAAGACTGTAATTTATGTGTGTGCACAGCCAAAAAATTTTGGAGAATATCAACTGAACGCAAGCTGCGTACGCTCTAGACTTGCCGCGATATACGGTGTTGACGGTGATACCGGTGTTAAGCTGCAACACCGGTTACGTTACTTTCCCACCGCGTCACCGACACCCACCGTCGTTTAGATTTTTTTTATAGAAATAAATATCATTTTAGTTCAGTAAAAAAACAGACACTACAATTAAAAACTAAACGCGGCTGCTCAATGCAGCATGCTGAACGATAGTCGCATCACAGATCAGATTTCATTTCTCCAGTGAGGAGATGAGTCGAGCTGACTGACAAGAAGAGTGAGGTGAGACAGACAAGACAATCATGGATGATTTAGTTTCAAAACGAGATGCAAAAGCGCCTGTTTGGCAATATTTTGGATTTTGAAAAGCCAGTTGACTTTTGCCTTATCTAAGGTGATTTTGGAAGTTTTTTTAAACATTCGTTTCTTATTTAATTGGTTCCACATTATTTGCTGATTTTTACTTTATTTAAACTTTGTGTCATTTATTTATTTAATTTGACATCAAGGTGTATGCCGTGCCTCCAAGCATTCTTACTCGTTTTGCTAATTAATGTTCTACGTTTCTTATTTATTTGGTTATATATACATGTTTACTTGGCCTATTTCCAGTTTATATTAGGCATAGCCTGCCCTATTGCATGGTGTATTTTTATTTGTTTTGTTAATAAAAGTTCTATGTTTTATATATACGCTAAAGTGAGTTTGACGTTGTATTTTGTTGTTGCATTCAAGCAATTGACGCCTAACTGCCGCTAATTCGAAAGTGAAAGTAAAATGCGCACGGTGCTTTTAAGCTACTTAAAAGCGAAGGAAAGCAAGGAAAAGAGGGAAAATTCAAACAAACTAAAAACGAACAATTACTTTACTCCGAATTGCCACTATTTGAAAGTGAAAGTAAAATGTGCACGCCGCTTTTACAAGCTATTTAAAAGCAAAGGAAAGCTAGAAAAAGAGGGAACGCCCGCCCCCGCGGTATTACCGGTGTTGTCACACATCGATTAACCGGTGGGAAAATTTCCTCACCGTCACAACCCTAACACGCTTTCTGTGGTCAGCTGCGACACAAGGATACGTTTTCTACGTGTATTTACGCTTTGATTTGAACGATAACAGCGCATCCGTGTGGCGCGGTGGACACAGAAAAGCGTACGCTGCTTGCGTTCAGTGGATATTCTCCAAAATGGCGCTACGGTGATGTGGAGAGACACAGAGACGAATTGTTGAATAAAGTCGTTATTTTAGTTTTCTTAGCGCATGGAAAGTATTCTTGTAGTTTTATAACGTTACGGTTGAACCACTGATGGCAGATGGACTATTCTGACGATGTCTTTCATACTTTTCTGGACCTTGACCGTGTAATTTACTTGGCAGTCAATGGGACAGTCACAAGCCTCCCGGTTTTCATCCAAAATATCTTAAATTGTGTTCCGAAGACGAACAAAGCTTTTACGGGTTTGGAACGACATGGGGTAAGTGATTAATGACAACATTTTCTTTTTGGGGTGGAGTAACCCTTTAAGGTGTGGATGAGATTATAGTAGAAAACACTGATCAGAAGTCTTCTGTCCAGCGACCCACACCTCTCATAGTCCTTTGGGACACTAATGCTCAAGTCACTCATGCATTGTATTTGCCACTTAAGAAGTCTTCCTTTGCTGCGGATTAATAAGGCAGTCATAAATAACTGAATGACAAACATCAGACGTGGTATTGTTTGGAACTTATCTAATCAGTGCAAGAGAAGCGTGTGAAGGATGCTCTAGGATGCGGCCTCTTTTTCCTTATCTGGCTCCATTTCCTGTACCTCTGGCTGCTTTAGGTATATAGGGACAATTTGATTTGGCACAAAAAAATTCTAGTCTCTGCACTAAATGTGATTTGCTGGGGTTAGCCTTGGCCTAAAATTGGATTATGCCGGGTGACTGGGATGACAAATTTTGCTGCTTAATATTTTTGTGATATGTGATTTTTTTTTAAATCAAAGGGTACTTGGATTAATAGAAAGTTAGAAAGAATAGCGTTTATTTGAAATATAAATCTTTTGTAACGTTATCAGTTGCTTTAATATAATTTTTGATCAATTTAGTAAGTCCTTGCTGAATAAAAAGCCTTTTGAATAGTAGTGTATAGTATATTTATTAATAATTTATTACGTTTATCACAATTTATTCAATTTCTTAAACAGGTAGTTCTTAGACAGTTAAAATATTATTTTGTTGACAGCCGTGTCCTTGTTACACATTACACATTACATGTACTTACTATAGTAATAACAGTAAATAGGCCTAATGCATAATTACATAAAATAATGTATTACACTGTAACAACTGTAAAATAAAGTATAACCTCATTATAGCATATTAATTACACCCAATTATAACTTTCAAAGAGGAATAGTGAACTTTATGTGCAGAGAATTTGCATCAAAGCAGAATGTTCTTTCTAATAGGTATATTGTTCTGGCTCTGTCTTGACGTGTGTGGGAAAGACCCAGTGAGATCTTGTGCAATCCTGACGGAGATACAGAGCAAAGCGCTGAGTCTCGACAGGTATCACTGTGGTGGCTGCAGCCTTTCTTCTTCACCGTGTAGAAAAGTCTGTTGTTGTCATCTAAGGGAAGGTGGAGTGTAGGAAAAAGAAGAGAGGGAGAAAGGGGGAGGAGGTGGCCTCTCGTTATTTTCAGTCTATTGTGTCTACTTCCTGTAGGTCAGGGGTTAAATTTGGAGTAGGGAGCTGCAGACTAGCTGTGGAGCAAAAGTGAGACAGAACTTCCATATACTTAGAACATCAACACCACAGAGGCAAGTGGTGTTTCCCACACAAATCAGTTTGCCAGACACTCGGGACTAGCAACAATCAACCTCAACAGGTAAATACAAGACAAGCTGTTGGAATGATGCTGCTTTATGCTTCTGACTCTTTTCAGTTCAGTCTGCCAGACGGTATCCTGTTTTGGAAAAGCCGTAGTATTTATATTGAGTTTTTCCTCTGGTGTTGCTTGAAGAGGACTCTCTCTTGTTCTGCAGTCCATTTATGAGCGCTTGCGGTTCTGTGTGTGCATTAGTGCGCTCACTGATGTGTTTACTGGCTTTGCAGTCTCGTGACCAGAAGTGGAAGAGATCGGAAGAGGTTGGAATTGTTTTTGAAATGTCTCTTATGTAACTTGTGGGCTTCCTGAGAGCAGACATATTAAAGCCCGGTTAATGTAGAGAGTGGACCTCTTTTACCATTAGCCAATATGGCCAAATCACATTAACGCTGGACTGCAGCTCTGCAGGGAAAGATACAAATCAAAAACACCATGTCGCTCATTCCAGTCCTGCATCACCTCTTGTGAATCAGGTTGGTGACTACATTGTTTTGGTTAGCCTAGTTCCAAAAGTGACTAATACATGCTAATTAGTCATTGGTGTGATTTTAGTTAGTAATTTCTACTTATTAGTGGGCCTACTTAATGTGAACAACCAAACTTTGACTGTTCTGTGAAGTTTTTATAAAATATTAAGATTATTATTATATTATTATGTATTATATTTGTTTGTAATAATAAGAAATTCTATAGTAATTGTAATTAATACATTTAATCATTAATTAATGTATGATATGATTATTATTTATTATTATTATTAGAAATGGATAATAAAACAGCAACAGATTAATAAAATAAAAAAAAAAAACGTTCTTTGCAGTTTTTCTCAGTACTAGATATTGTAACGATACCCAGAGGTTAGTATTGATACCAGCAAATTTAAAACATTGGTATCAAATATAACGAAGTCACAGCTAAAATATATCTTTGAACACACTTCCTTAAAGGGGTAGTTCACCCAAAAATGAAAATTAGGCCATGATTTACTCATCCTCAAGTCATCCTAGGTGTATATGACTTTCTTCTTTCAGACGAATACAATCGGAGTTACATTAAAAAATGTCTTGGCTCTTCCAAGCTTTATAGTGGCAGTGAATGGGGTTTAAGATTATGAAGTCCAATAAAAGTGCATAAATCCATCAAAAAAAGTGCTGTTTCTTTAGCTTCCACTATCTGTCATACACGCGTTTGTATTTTTCTTGCACAAACGCATTGATTCACTTCAGAAGGCCTTTATTAACCTCTATGAGCCTTACAGTAACAGTCAAGCATAGCATGTTTCATAGTTTTTCTTTAAGAAAAATAAATGAAGACACCGTGAAGAAGTCATCAAGAAACAGAGAAACAAATTATTAGAAGTAGAGCAAAGGTAACATTTTAGTGTTAATTTAGTATCTACTTGGAAACAAAGTAAAATATATTTGACATTTGTACAATATATAGTGAAAAATCCTATTGCATGTCACCTTGCACAATATAATAACATGCAATATAAATACGTTTTGCTCATTGCTAGTTCTGACTTAAGTGTTACTGCACAATATTTAGAAATAGACTGTTACTTAAACAGCTCAGTGTTCCATTTGCAACTGCATGGTAATCATTATTGTTGTTGCAACTAATGTGTAAAAAGCTAAGGATACCCTCCTGCATTTGGAGACTTTAAGGAAGCCCCCCTTCCCCCACCAACATAAACCAGTCTAAACTTAGTTGTGAACAACCATGTAGTGAACGAGTGACAATGGAGGAAAAACAGGATGTCTTTTTCTCAAAGTGAGTGTTGGGAACAGATGACCAGGAAGATGAAAATTGCCAGCGAAGTGGAAACTTCCACTTTGTATCTTTGTGTTTTTGCCCTGTTGAGACTGGTTGCTCATCTGTTGTCCCTCAGCCAAGCGTAATGGTAAACTGTAAATGATTAAGCCCCTCTCTCCTTCTCCTGCTTATGTTTTTGCCCTGTTCCACATTCTATTTCACGCTCCTTGGTTAATGTTTGAATCCCATCTCAGTGCAGCTTTTAGAGGTCCAGCCGCTGCATCTGTACTGGCTCTTAGATCACATTTCTTCTGCAGAAGGAGAGATAAAGAAACTAAACCAACTGTAGACAGAAATGAAACCAGGCTGTTCCCCTGGGATTACTGTTAAGGGCTATTGATCTCTCTCTCTCTCTCTCTCTCTCTCTCTCTCTCTCTCTCTCGCTCTCTCTCTCTGCACTAATGATTGATATGGAATGACCTCGGCTTTAAACATGCTGCTGTTCTTGTCCTGTGCATGTGCCACTTTGGCGGTCATTTGGAAAGGGAGCAGTGTGGAATAAGAGACGGACATCCGACTCAGAAATTGAGCACAACATCCAAGGACAGCCATAGCCAGGATGGTTTTTAAGGAGAATGGATGGTGGGTCTCCTAGTTAAACTGTAGTCATTTGCATTAAATGTGATGCTGATGTTGCACACACCTGGACATAGGACCATGTGCAGTTTTGTGAGAGTTGCTGGACTCTCTAGCACCGGGTTTTCATCTTGCGTGCAGTAGGTGAAGTTTCACAATATCAGAATTTCTCAGAGAAGACACACCATTCCAGGATTAAGGTGAGAGAAATGTCAATGCATAGTTTTATTATTGAGTCATGTTTCGCCGTAGCTTTTGATGTGTGTCATTTTGAGCAACCTTATGCACCGGTTATGAAAGTCCTAACCACTGTCTTCCAAAAACATGAGTGCTTGTGTTAACTGTAGTTTGTGGTTTGCGCATCAAGTTTGTTATTTTGACTGTTTCATGGTGTTATGTTCAAACCGAGTGCAGGTTATTTATTCAGCTGGTCCAGCTGCATAGGATGTTCTCTGTATTACGTTATCTTCTGCTGCTAATTGCTAGAGTTGTTTAAGGCTGCGTTCACAGTCAGTGTTTGGGATTGACAACTGCCTTGTTTTAAATCATGGTGTTCATAGAAAAGCAACCCAAGAAATGTCTTGATAGACATTATTTAGTTGCATATGCGAGTGGTTTACTGGCATTGTAGAGGGTTGCTCATGACTGGAGAGGAAGCATTATTATCCTGTCCTCTCACCGGTGCACGTCATCAGAAAAGAGATGTTGCGAGAGACTTTTGACAGCCGGTTGACATGTTTTGCTTCATTACCAGCATTGGTTGAAAATCAACAAACTTGTCTTTTAACAAAGTGAGTCGGGGGGTGATGGGGGGGGTGGGGGGTTAATCACTGCCCTGTCTACCCCCCCCCCCCAACCCCAAAGGGGCCCCAAGAAAGACCCCCCCCCCCTCACCCGCTTTTTCATTTAAAGGCACTAATTGTCCAAAATGATATTCGAATATTCGATCTTCGAAGATATTTTCAGTACTTATGCTGTAGTTATGACAAAGCTGCTTGTTTTCAAACTTTTTAAAAGATTTAATTTTGCCCGTTTATGCCTTTTTATTTTGATAGGTCAGTAAGTATTGACAGGTAGCGAAGTGAGAGAGAGAGGGGGGCAGGTTTGGTGAAAGGTCCTGAGCCGGGAATCGACTCATTAATGCCAGTATTGCATCCACCCCCCCCCCCCCCCCCCCCCACTATATGTCATGCCTGCCATCGAGGCTAACTTTAATTTAAAAATTTTAATTAATTAACCTTCATTTATTTTGTGATTCCACTGTATGTTCTTCAATAAAAACAGTAGTTATTGAGCAGACAAAAAATATTTCAGTTTACATTTGTATTTTATGTGCATCTAAACATTTTAATTTAGAATATTTCATAGATCGATTATTTGAATATATTAATTTAAATTTATCGCAACAATACAGTTAGCCCGTGGTTCACCTCGGTTTTTTAACCACTATATTCGGTTTGTTTCTGATGGCTTGGCACATCAGAGTGTTTTTTGTGATTTTAAAATGAGATTTTTAAAATAAATTCATTAGGGATGTGTGCTATGATAATTTGACTGTCGCTTAAATGGAAGTTCTGTATCTGACTAGTCTAAAAGCAAGAAACCCCCAAAAGATGGTAAGAGAAAAAAAAAACTCTGTGCGTGTGTATATATAATAGCCTAACGTTAAATTTGAAATACTTAATCTATGAACCACACTGTCAAATCCCTCAATGAATTCCGTAAAAAATAAGTCACGATTATGCAATACGCTTGCCTCGCATTATCATTTAATGTTAGGTGGTCCTTAAAAAAGAAGAGCATACACTCAACGTCAGCCAATGCATAGCTTATGTATTCAAATCAGCTGGGGCAATGCAGAACAATGGAAAATCAGTCAATAGCCTGACAGAACTCTTCATCTTCATATAACATTAGCCAACGTATTAAAATAAGTCAAAAATAATAGGAAAGTTTATCAAGGAATAGCATTAAAACAGCTTTTAAAAATTTACTTTGTGTAGGCTATATCATCTAAAAACAAAACAATTCACATTTTACTTACTCAGAGTCTCAGACCATGCATTTTTGTTCAGTGAAATCAGCATGTCAAAGTGGTCTGGTGAAAGACAGGACCTGAGGTGATGAACAATTATTCCTGCACTTGAAAAAACGGGCCAGGAAGCAGTAGCAGGCACGAAGGGAGATAACAACAGTCGTTTAGGAGAGCGCCTGGACATCCCTCACCACCACCGAATTGGGTCTTCGTTTAGAGGAATAGACGGCGCGGATGGGTTCGCAGTGGCGGCGGGTTGTAGTGAATGATGTGATTGACATTTGATGGCTTTGGCTAGCCTCTAAGCTAACGCCTACGTGCCTGTATTGAATGTGATTACACATCGCTCCAGTTGAGTTATTGTAAGCCAATTTGACATTACACAGTTTACACAACTTTTCCATTTCCTTCTGATTCAAAATAATCCCACACCTTGCTCGCCGCAACAGACACAAAGAAAACACATGCAAGGTCTGAGTTAAAAATTTAGTTTCCACCCAGATACACTTTTAAAAATAATGTATTATAACGTTTTATTTCAAATATTTAAAATGTAGCATTAAACTGATGATAATCTCCTTTTGTTTTCAGTGTCGACTAATTGGAGTTGTACCGTTTGGTCGACTAGACCCGTGCATCCCTAAAATTAACAACAGAAAAACTCCTGTACACTTCTGTAGACTGTTGATTATTATGTCTACTTAAAATTTGTTTTGAAAAGTATTCTTTTTCCTATTTTTGCCTAAAATAGGATGGATTGGCTATTATTGAGCGCTATAAACACATATAATGTCTGTTTCATTCATACTGAAAGCTGGAGGGCGCCCTCGTGCAGAAACTTCCCATATGCATCACAGAAGTAATAGAACAGTGACTGATATTGTGGAGTAAAAACATGTTATAATGTTCTCTTTTGTTGGACAACTTTTTCAAAAGCTCATATAAGCAGTGCTTCCTCATCTCATACTCACAAGTACATAAACAGAGCCAATTTGGAGAGAAATAGAATACATGGAAATTATTTAAACGCAAAACCATAAAAAAACAAACCAATTCGCAAGCGTGTATTGAACCGTGGATGTCGTAACGAATGTTTCAATATTATATTGAGAATTGTGGCATTCCTAATGGCTTGAAGTACTTTAAAGTTATCCTGCGGCCCCGTTGGACGTTTTGAGGCTTATTGTGACCCTTATTGAGAACCACTGATTTATAAGTATAGTAGAGAGCGTATTTCTGAGAAATAACTAAAATATAACACATTTAATCTGAATCAAATCAGAATTGAATTGAGTGAATTAGAAAATCTGTCTTGATACCCAGCTGCAAGTGTATATTCAGTAGCTGCAGTTATTGTACAATTTCAATTTAAGGTTTTTTATGCCTTATTATAGAAAGGACAGTAGAGAGATGACCGGAAAGCACTGGGGGGAGAGAGGGGAGCGGGAGCAGCAAAGGACCTTAAGCCGGGAATCGAACTCGGGTCGCCGTGAGCGTAGTTGCGCTGTATGTCGACGCACTAACCACGAGGCTGTTGGCGCTGACTCAAATTAAGTTTTACCTTTTTGTTCTTTCTGGAACTGGATGGGCTTCAATTTAAAGTGTTTGTGGGTTGAGGACTAGCATGCTAGCACTCTGGATGACCTTTACTAAGGGCTTGGCTTCATTTAAAAAAATAAAATATTTGAGAATGGGTGTTCTGTGAGGGCAGGACCGCACAGCTGCCTGAATCATTCCCAAGGTTATTTGAATCAAGGTCGGGACAACCGGCCTATCCCTTCTTATATACTAACTATCTTTTTCACTCTCTCCGTTTCTCTTTTTCTCATGTAATGTCCTGACAGAGAGGGGGATTTCAGATTTCCTCCCAGAACTCCCACAATTCTTTTTAGCTTTCTGCTTTTGGAGTCCAGGTCATAGAGCATGAAGACAAGGGAGACTGAGGAAATGTATCCAAGAACGGAGAAAGCAGTGTGTTTTTTTTTTTTTAATTTATTTCAACCTCTGTTCCACTGGACTTTACTTTCATGTCTTCCAGACCGCACATACTGAATGTGGATTCCAGAATAAGGCAGTCCAAACTTCATGTTAGGTTAGAGCTCACTTCCCTTTGGTTTGTGCAAAACATATTTTCTCTGTTCTGTAGGAAAAATTTAAACACATAGTGCTAAACTGTGTTAGGTGTTGATAGAAACCAAACCATGCCTTCACTTGACCGTATGAGAATCTTTCCTCAGAAACAGTAGGTGAGAAAAAGGCATTAAAGTTGAAGGTTGGACTTTCTGACTCATTATTCGCATAAACATTCCTTCAGCTACTCACGTGTGAATTGACTCTCAGCTGCCCAGCAACGTTAACAATGTGTACATGTGCGTATTGCCTGGATTTGAGTAAAGAAAATGCATGCTAATGTGCATGTACAGTATCTGCAAGAAAAATATGATAGCATGTAGTGAAGATGCAGAGTTGTTGTGAACAAATGACTACAAAATTCTCTGAATTGTTCCAGTTTATTTGGATACACTTTGGTAACACTTTAGTGTAGGAACCAATTCTCACTATTAACTAGTTGCTTATTAGCATGAATATTATTAACACATTAGCTGTTTATTAGTACTAATTAAGCACATATTCTGCCATATTCTACATCCTTAATCCTACTCAATACCTAAACTTAACAACTACTATTAACTATTGCTTATTAAGCACCTATTAATAAGCAGCAAATTAGGAGTTTATTGAGGCAAAATTTGTAGTTAGTGGTTTAATGATGAGAATTGGACCTTAAAATTAAGTGTGACCTGCACTTTTCATCAGTTTCCTAAACACAGTGCAGGTCAGAGTGGGGGAAAAAAGAGAGCTTCTCATATTTCTCGCAAAATGAGAAAAATGCAGCCAGTTAAGAGCTTTTTTAACCAGTTAGCACTATGCTAACCAAACAGAGAAGGGAAATGTTTAATTTGGTAATTCTTGCTACAGTAATATAATGATGTGTACTGCAATTTAAAGGGGTCATATGATGTTCATAAAAAATGTGTGTATTTGGTGTAATGCAATGTGTTTATGCGTTTTAAGGTTAAAAAAAACATCATTTTCCACATACTGTACATTATTGTTGCTCCTCTATGATTCGCCTTTCTGAAACGGGTCGATTTTTACAAAGCTCATCGTTCTGAAAAGCGAGGTGTGCTCTGATTGGCCAGCTATCCAGTGCATTGGGATTGACTGAATACCTCAAGCGTGTGATGGAAATGTTACATCCCTTACCATACTGTGATGCCGTGTTCTGGCCGGAGCGACGAGACAAAAACAATTAAACCCATTACAAACTAGGCGTTTGTTGCATCCAGTGGGGACATATTACTGATTATAATGACTTATACTGTCTTTTTACGTGTTGCGTTGCGTTGTAAACATAAAACCATGTCTGCATTTTGTGATCGGAGAAATGACAAACTACAATTGCTACTCTACTGCTCAAAAATCGCGTTTGAATCATCAGTGGCAAATCCTTTAAATATAAAAAATTTACTTACAGGCTGTGAGTCAGAAGCTCCAGACTGTCCTTGCAAAGTTGGAACTGCCCCACTTTATAGAAACAGCCTTTGTGCACAGATGCATTGTAGGCTACTCTGCATGTTCAGGAAACAGTCCTCCATAAAATTCGTCACACAGCGTCTGCGGGCTAGTGTTGATCGGCGCGTCTAGAGTGAGGAACGGCCGGCGGGCTTGAGAACGGCTCGGCCGGCAGATTCGACGAAGGAGCGGCCGGCGGGCTTGCGGCAACCACATGTGACGACCCCGGGCTGGACTCGTCACGTGAAAGCCGATCCGGTGATCCACAGCGCGAAGTTGATGTATTTCCTCAGCGCCCAGCACGGATTAGCTCCAGGCATGACGAAGTGGATATCGTCCATTATAACGAAACACACAGCATCTCCACTACATGGAGGCGGCAACAACAATACTACAGCGAGAATAAAAGTTACGCCTTCTTTCTTTGCGTGAACATTTGGGCGATGTTATGCAAATCTTCCCACATCATGACGTAGACATGTGGGGGCGTGTTTAAACGAGGCGTTTTAGGAAGGCGTGGACAAGTCTTAACTTTTATAAAGAATATCTCTTTAGATTTGAGACTTTAGTCTTTGCAACTTTACAGATCTTCTTTATGCACCAAGAGCTTGTAACACTCCAAAGAGAAAGGAAAAATTTAAATTGCATTATATGACCCCTTTAAATTCACACTTTTGTGATAAAGCAATTTAACACAATATATATAAATGATTAGGCAACAAATAAAGTATCCATGATATGTTGCATAGGGTTCAAGTGTGGATCTTGCATATCACTTGCTGACTTCACTCTGTCCAGGTTGTTTTTACGGTTGAGGTTGATTTTGGCCGTTCAAGCACTGGTGTCAGTGTAGTTC
This sequence comes from Sinocyclocheilus anophthalmus, assembly GCA_018155175.1. Lineage (NCBI taxonomy): Eukaryota > Metazoa > Chordata > Actinopteri > Cypriniformes > Cyprinidae > Sinocyclocheilus > Sinocyclocheilus anophthalmus. The sequence continues at coordinate 63,264 of JADLZN010007807.1, forward strand.
AGGTGAAAGTTGTAGCTGCAGGTGGTGAAAGTGGTGACAAAGATGATAATATTCACATAAAACATTACCAGTCTAAAGAGACACACATGGAAAGTGAAAGTTTGTGACTTTGCACATGACTGAAGCAGTATGCAGGCACACATTTCTTATTAGGTGAGTGCAGTCTTATTGGCTGAGTCTGAACTAACTCTAACATCTACTGTCCTTGTACTTGATATTAAAAATATGGTCAAGCAAGCTGCAATGAATATATAGTGCTGTGTACTTATGATAATAGTGGTAAATATTGTAATATCTACAGGTAAAGCAAAGAGAAGCACTTTTGGGTCTTTAAAAAAAAAAAAAAATGTATTAAGTTATGGTGACCAGTGAATCCAAAAATTGTAAGATGAATGTAGAGATTTCTAAAAGTAGATGAGACATGTCTAACCCGTATGGCTTCATCCCTGAAAAGCTATGTAGCAGGTGACTTCATAATATGGCAGGTGCTTTATAAATCTCACAAAAGCTGTTCCTTTAAATGGTCTTGTCTTTATGTTCAGCTAAGAGAATCACTGTGTGATAGCTTCATTCGGTGGGTCACTCTCGCATTAGATTAGATTACACCGGCCTGGAAAGAAAGCATTAGATTGTAATGGGCTGGTGTGCTGCTCAGGGGGCAGAGCTTGAGTGCTTCAGAATGCTCTGCCAAAAATCTTTGCTTTGAAATATATTACTGGAATAAAGCATCCCCCCACCCCCACAAATTCAGTGGATGCACATATTTTAAATTGTTGTGGTTTGTGAAGTCTAGGCATTTAATTCTTGAGAACACATGCCAAATATTTTTGCACGGAAGATTACCTTCACCCAAGAATTGCTTCACCCCAAAATGAAATTCTGTCATTGCTGACTCACATTCATCTTATTCCAAACCTATAACCTTTCCGTGCAACACAAAAGATTCATTTTTTAAGGAAATTCTGGGACTTTTTCATGTAAAGAAAGTAATGTTTTTCCATATGAGTAATATTTTATATCTAGTGCTGGGCAAAGATTAAAATGTTTAATCGGGATTTATCGCATTATGCACAAAATTCAATAATGAATTCAAAAGTAGTGTATTGTGCACTTTTTTTCATTTAAAAGTACTGCTATATGAACAAACGTCCAATAACATGTAGATTGCAAACACTTTAAACAAATAAGGTGCTTTTTTACAGCAGTATTCCTTTTACATAGTAGCAGTTAAAATATTTATTGTAAAAAAAATAACTTATAAATTTAATGTAATCATATTAAATATAAAACCAAAGCTATTTGCCACTGCCAGGGCATTAACGTTTTTATAGAAAATATTTTATAGTTTGTTATAGAAAAACAAGTTATGCTCTGAGTCCAGAGCCTCGATCATAACATTATAACAGGCACCTTCCTAGTAGAGACCTGCACTATCGCGGGACCCAACGCAGCAGAGTGCGGCACGGGACAACACTTGATGGGCGGGTAGAGACTCTTGTGTGCAGGATGCGGGAGAATAAGGGTGTACTCACTCTAGGCAATCTTAACTGTGCCCGAGCGCGTCTGACCCCCGAGACCCGGTTCGTTTGACTAGTGTGATCGTTCTGTGCTGCGCTCTGGTGCGGTTCGTTTAGGCCGCCTGGTCTTCGTACAAGAGGTTGGCCAGAGCGTGGTTCAGTTGGGCTCAGGCGCGGTACACATGTAGTGAGCGGAGCGCGGGACTTCTGATACGTGCAGCATGATTGCGTTGCGAACATTTCTGAGTGGCAAAAGTGATAGATCTGTAAAGCAATATATTGTGAGAGGGCCGTTTGTGTTACAGCATCCCAAATGACTCAAAATAATAATAAACCACAAAGTTAACAAAACGATGCACTCCACTGTGCTGAGCGAGAGCGCTTCTCTGCTGCCTTCACGTGCTATTGGAAACTTCCTATTTCCCACTTATGAAGTCGTGAGCACTGCTGCAGTCTTAATCGCATTTAGGCCCACTCCAAATGTTCTCATTGGTTGAGATGCGTGATGACATCCATCCCAAGCCTTCCTGTGACCCATGGTTTGCCTGTATGTGTATTCAGAGCCAATGAGCAACGGACTTTCATGATAATAAAAAAACTGCGTTAACGTGCGATTTTAAAATAATTGTCGGTGAAAAAACTAAAAACTTGCCCATCCCTAGTTATATCACTGATCTTTAAAAACATGCAATAAATTTTGGCATGTTTCTCAAACAAATCCAAGTTGATATTCAACTTTTATTGATTATATAAATGGTATGTTGACAGCATTTAATGCCAAACTTAAGTGGTTTTCACACGTCTTATCCTATATTGTAGTTCCACATCTAATTTCTTATAGTGCTATGTTTGCTTTAAGAACTACAGTGGTGGAGAAATTTTCAGTCAATTTGTCGCACAAAGCAATTATACGGCTTCAGAAGATGTGTAGGAATTAATAATAATGTCAAAGACTACTTTTAGGATCATTTTATAGTGCTTTTTATCATTTTAGAGCTTGATAGTCCCAGTCCCCATTAATTTTCATTGTAAGGAAAAGAATGGCCATGGGATTCTTTAAAAATTCAAACACACAAAAGTTAATTTTCGATCAGCATAAGGGTGAGTGAATTAAGTTTTTTCTTTTTTTTTTATGTTAACTGAAGTTTTTTGACTTGAGGACCCTCCAAAAAAGTTCGGAAATATGGTTTGCTTTCTTTTTCTTTCTAAAGTATTTCTGTCAGCATGAGTGTGTGTGTTTGTGTTTATTTGTGCGCGCACCCTTTCTCTGCTTCTGCCTTCAGTCAACCCAAGCCCCCTGATTTAGTGGTCATGGTTTTTAAGGCGTTCTGGGAGGGCCTGATTACCCATACAACAGGAAGTCAGAGGTGGGAGAGGTCCCTCCAGAGTTCCATGTAAAAAGACTGGTAATTCTTGATGAAGACTCACTCGTTCTTCACATAACAGACACATCCCTCTCGGCTTTGCCCTGACTGCCGTTGAAAACTGTATTTGAAAGGTAAGCTCACTGACTGTTGATTGCTTTAAGGTCTGATTTGACCCATGAAGGCTTGTTTCGGATTTATGGTGCTGATCTTTATGAATACTTTGGAGTAAAGGATAATTTCACACCATGCTGTCTTGCTTTTTGGCTGCTTATTTTTCTAAAAGCCTTGCTGTGGTGCCATGCTGAATTGAGGATGTCTTGGTTCAGGGTGTTTTCTTAAAGCAGTGCTCCCTTAGGTTGGCCTCTAGTCAGAGAGTCAAGTCACAGCTTTGGTGCATTGTACTAAACTGTGGTCAGGGATCAGAATACGACACACTTTAATTTTGTAATAAATGAGTTGAAAAGAAGTCAGACCATTGGATTGGTACTACTGTGAAAGTATAAGAATGTATATGTTGATTTGTTGGTTGTAAAAGAGGAGGGATACCTGAAAAACCAAATATGATTTGTTATTTTTCGAATATAGGATTTCGATCACACTTTATTTTAAGGTCCAGTTCTCGCTATTAACACACCATTAACTGACGTTTGCCTCAATAGACTACTAATTTGCTCCTTATTAATAAATAGTAAGGTAATTGTTAAGTTTAGGTATTAGGGATGTAGAATATGGTCATGCAGAATATGTGCTTTATAAGCACTAATAAACAGCCAATATGTTATTAATAGGCATGCTAATAAGCAACTGGTTAATAGTGAGAATTTGTCCCTATACTAAAGTGTTACCAGGATTTCTAAAATCTTATTGGAAACTTGGTGTATTAGACAGAGCAAAATATGTTGCAGACTGCTTTGACTGAAGGAGTCAGAATAGATTGATATATCATGGGTTCCACAATATTATTAAACTTAGTTTATTGAGCATCATACCTACGTCTTAGGATAATTTCTGAAAGGTCATATGATACTGAAGACTGCAGCTTCACAGGCCATCACAGAATCAAATTGCATTAAAACATATATTTAATTAGAAACGGTTCTTTAGGCTATATGTTTTATAATGTTTCGCAATATTACTTTTTTTTACTGTGTTTTTGATCAAATAAATGCAACCTTAATAAGATACTTCTTTCAAACACATGAAAAATTGAAAAACAGACCCCAAATTTTTGGACAGTAGTGTTCCTTGCGTCCGAACGGGATGTCCAGCAATTGAATGTACATTGCATCGCCTCATCTGCTTCCAGTGCAGATTAGTTTTATGCAATCCATTTTTTTCAGATATTGAGTTATTATCTGAATTATCCAGCATCCTGACTTCTAGACCAGCAGGATTTAAGGGCCTGTTTAGAGTCTGGATTCACCTCTTGGCATTCGAAATAAGGAATGTTTAGACTGACCAGGCTGCTCTTTGATCATTGGGTAAGAAATGGACTGAGTTTCGATTGGTTGTAGATTTTTTGGACTGAACCATTTTAGCTGTTAAGCGTTAAACCAAAAACATGCAGATTAAAATGAAACTTTATAGAGCAGGAAATTTTATCAGTTTGAATGCAGCAAGAAAGACCTTGGGAAGTATTCTCTCTGCTTCATCGAAATTGTGTAGGTCTTTTATAGAAGAGTCTGCTCAGCTATTCATTCTGCAAGGCCAGCGGTGCCTTTCAGAACACTGGCTTTTGAAGTCATCACAAGGGTGCAAGATAAGGATAGTAAATCAATGGTCTCCTCCATGCCTTAGATGACGACAGTGATGACGATGTATCAGTGTGATGAGGTCGCAGCGCACCGCTTGAACATCAGTGCCCGTCATTAATAGTGCAGTAGTGTGACACAAGTGCAGACGTTAAAATAGCCACAGCTGTATCTCAGAGATCTTTTTTTTTTTTTTGTTCTCTCAGGTAACAAAGGCCGATTTTCCAGAGCTATTGGAACAACACAGAAGGCCTTTGTAGATTCTCCTCCTTCTAGTCTTCCTCTCTTCATGCGCCGTGTTAGCAAGGCCAGGGTGGCCAAAAACTCTTGACGCTCCAGAGTGAAACGACTTCAAGAACTGCATTGTTCATCTACAGCCTAGGGGACTTCAGAGTGATTTGCATGGTTGTGATGTGGAATGGGGTTTGGTCTGATATTGACAATGCTTTGTAGAGACCAGAACTGTTTTGCAACCTTAAAATCTGTATTTCAAAACAGCAAGAAGATGTTCAGTTTACTGGCTTTTTGGTCAGTAACTGCAGTTTATTATTTTAGAATATTTCGGGGTAGTAGACAACTGTTTACTTTTGATACTATCCAGTGCTTGGTTCATATGCACCTTAAAAAGAGTTATGCAACACATTGCAGCTTCTCAGCAGTAATTCATTTTTTTTTTTTAATCTTTAATCAATTATACTCAGGACTTTACAAAAATCTATGACTTTCTTCCTTGGAGTCCAGAAAGTGTAATGAACAGACTGACATTTAAGACATAATTCACAAAATAAAAATACAGATTTGTGAGCGACCTGCTTCAACTCTTAAATTATTATTATTTTTTTGTTGTTGTTTGGTTTGAAGTGTCAAAGTTTTGCTGTAATGCACATTAAGTGGAAGGATAGAAGTCTGTCAGGTTTCACAATTCATTTTTGAGTGAACTATTCCTAACACTAAACATTAAGAAAATTCAGTAAAAATATGGCCTCATTTCATCATCATTCATCCTTTATTGTCTCCATAAGGAGAAATTTACTATAAAGAGAGCAGGTCAACTTTACAAAATTACAACAACAACAAAAAAAAATCTACAATTTTCCCATATCTATTTCACTACACACTAAATACATTTCACAGATCATTTCTTATACAATAATGGAATTGAGAATTTATCCTATTTAACTTATAATTTGGCATCCTATATCTCCTACCTGAGGGCATCAGCTCCTTATGGAGAATATGGCTTAGATCTAGGGATGCACCGAAATGAAAATTCTTGGCCGAATACGGATTGGTACCCCAATACCCCCCACCCCCCATGTAGACCTATTTTGCCTTTTTTTTCACCATTGTATAAATTAAATAGCCAAAATGTGCTTTTTACTGTTTTGTCCTGCTTTTCAAATAAAAAATCAATTACAAAACAACAAATTAAAAATATTTACTTAACACTGAACATTTTTTTTTACATTCTAGCAGACATTATTAGAGCCCGACCGATATATCGTTTTGCCGATATTATCGGCCGATATGAGCCTGTTGCCGATATATCGGTATCGGCAAATATGCCGCCGATATGATTTTTTTTTTTTTACAGAGCATATAACGCAGATAAAATGCTTGGAATTGTGTAATTACTTAGTTTGTCCAGCAGAGCGCACTCTATTGTTTGCTACTGGCGACCTGGATGAAACACTTTAACACTTAGTCTATGGAGAACCATTGAAACTTTGAACGGCCATATCTTCCGTAACGGCGCTGCAAATCCGCACCAAATTCGGGGGATCCCTTCAGCTCGAGGAACCCTCTCGAACGCGAATCCAGTGTACTTCTAGAGGCCCGCTTTCGAATGAGACCACCCCCGCGTCGATAGCCCCCGGGGTTTGGGAGTTACGGGCGGTTAAATTCGCGGTCCGGCTCAGACCGATCAAGCGATCCCGGGGAGCTACCGACGCGAGGAGGGTGGTGTTCGAGAGGGCTGCTCGAGCTGAAGGGATGCCCCGAATTTGGTGGAGATCCGCCGGCGCGTTCGCAAGAGATTGACACCAGTCAACACTTTCTCACTTCAGTAAGGAGGTCTCTTGTTCAGGCAGCAGCGTTCAAGCATTGTCTTATTCGACCGTAAGTGCCCTGCTAAGTGGAGTTCACATGAAATTCCTCCATGATTCCAGTTCCAAGGAATCGTACACGTTACATTCAAAGGGCATTAAAGTGCGCGAGAAGTGAATTTATATTTAGGGATGCACCGGATGTTCGGCAACCGCAGTGTGAAGCATTTAAAGTGTCGGAGAAAGACACAAAAATCATTACAAGCACCGACAGCGAGATACTGTTTAGTACTGCATCGCATGTCTCCGATGAGATGTGGAAGGGGTGGTTGTTGCTGGTTACTGTGTGATGATTGAAATCGCGAAATGGCCTAAACAATTAGTAAATAAACTGCAGAACGTTGTTTTCTAATACACGCGTGCATTGCATGTATTCTGACAGCGCTGCACGAACTCGCAGCATATCTGCTTGTTAACCAGGGTTTAAAGTCCAAAGCGTGAGGAAAATCTGTGCTGATACAGTCGTCAGTTGCTTAGTCACCTTTTTATGAATTTTTACAAGGCATGTAACAATGCGATTCGTACGACCTAATTCTAATGAGACTCGTTTATAATCTTGTCAAAAATAAGCAGTGAGGTCTTCCTCGCGTATCGGCATTCGGCTTTGTGCCCAGTGTTTAATTTTGTTCGGATTTTGGCTTCGGCCCAAGATTTTTCGTCGCTGCATCCTATTTAGATTGTATTTATTTACAGAGGTATAGTATGTCCCACTTCACACTTCTCTATTAAGTTTCGTCTGTGTGTGAAGACAGAGGCGCAAATCCATGAATGAATGTTCCGAAAGAAAACTTCAACGAATAAAGTTGAATGGAATTTGAATTCAGTTGAATTGAACTTTACTGTTCAGTTCACTGATGTCAGACTCATTTTGGATAATACATTTTATTGTTAAATTGTTAAATGCCCTTACATATCTCTATCACCATTTATAAGTGTTTGATCACCACATTTGCGTGATCATTGCAAAAAATGTGTTTATGTATATATATTATTTTTATGTATATACTGTATTCTATATATATATATATATATATATATATTTAGTACCATCAAATGTTTGGACCCACGAATGGGAAAGTGTCCAAACTTTTGACTGTTACTGTACTATAATATACACAAAGAATATATTTTTTTTACTCCCTAATATCGGTATCGGTATCAGCCCCAAAACAACCCAATCGGTCCGGCGCTCTAGACATTATACCAACCAACCACAATTTCTTAAATTTAATAATTTTCATTATTAATTTACAATTAAGCCATTTTTGAGACTTGAATCAGGCATGTATTTTTTACTGTACAAATAAAGGCAGCCATGCTGAGCAGAAGAGAATTCTTTTAAAACATTAGAATATATTACAGATCCCAATTTGAACAGCGTGAATGTTATAATAAATGTATTAACAGAGCTGTTGTAATGATTTTTATCATTATTATTTTCTTACTTTTTAATTTTATTTTACAGAACAACAGTAAAATTGCAATACTAACATTTATGAATGTTGATGGAGTTGTTGCTTTTTCTCTGCTTTTATTTTGGCAGAAACCCACAGGAAGATCTCAGTGCTTCTTTTTGCTGACAACAGCATGCAGATTTATAAATGATTCTCATTACGAATTTGGGAAGATGTTTGTCGCACGTATCACAATGTCACATGCCTTGTGACAAAAATTCACAAAAAGCAACTGACTGAGCAACTGACGAGTAACAGTTTCAGCGCAGATTTTCCTCGCGCTTTAGACTTTGAACCCTGGCGCTGCGAGCACGTGCAGCGCTGTCAGAATACATGCAATCCGTGCGTGCATTAGAAAATATAACATTCTGCAGTTTATTTACTAATCGTTTGAGGCCATTTGGCGATTTCAATCATCATACAGTAGCCTAACCACCAGCATCAGCCACCTCTTCTTCTCATCGGAGACATTTGATGCAGCACTAAGTCTCTCGCTGTCGGTGCTTCGTGCTTGTAATGATTTCTAAGTCTTTCTCTGATAGTTTTAAATACTTTCACACCACGACATGTTTGCTGCATTAGTGCGTGCCTCTATTTGATTGCGTTAGTCATTGTTCGGTACATTATTATTCGGCCCGTTTTCCCCCCCCCCCCCCCCCCCCCCCCCCGCTATTCTTGAACACTACACTGTAATAAAAAAAAACTGCAGTAAAACAGATAATGTCATGGTAGAAAATTACCAGTATATTTTCTGTTAAATTGACTTCAACCCTAAAACACTACAAAATGCAATGCTTAATTCAAAATATGGGTAAAACACCTGTAGAAAATCAATATGGAAAATTCCTTCTTATTCACATGATCTAAGTAGGGATTCACCGAATGTTTGGCAACCGAAATTATCCGGAATAATTTCGGTTGCCGAACATTCAGTGCATCCCTACTTAGATCATCTGGATCTACTGTGTGAATAAGAAGGAATTTTCCGTATTGATTTTCACCACCCTTTCAAGATTCTCCAGCACTCTATGGTAAAGTAAAGCAAGACATGATTATTAGACAATGAACCTTATGGTTTCCTGCAAGTGGCTGGTTGTGGGCCCAAAACATGTTGACACTGATTTGAAACAGTATGTGGAAAATTTGGGGAAATGAGAAGTCAAATCTGCTGCTCTCAGTTCTCTTTTCTTGTCTTTTTAGTTTTTGAAGGAGAAATTAACCAGAACTAGTGCCCCACTTACGAGTATGAGCTTTCAGTCCTTAGATAAAATCTAAGAGAAATGCTGGCCAGTTGCTGTACTAAGTTCTTTTATTAGTTTTATTTTGTTGATAGTTTTAATCTATATACAACTTAATCTATATACATTACTGTAGGCTTTTCTGACTAAGAAAGCGTCTATCTATCTTAAAACCACCTAACAATACTTAAGAAACTGACATGACCTGCATCCCTTCAGAGTGTCAAGTTAACATTGGAAAGTCTGTGTAAACTTTGCTTTTCAACTTGTTTTTTTTTTTCTATCATGCTTTTAAGTGCTTGTAAGTGGAAGTCATGTGGTCAGTTTTAGAAAGACATTAGGGAAACCATTATTGCTGAGGCCAACAAAGGGCTATCAAGCACAAAGTTTGTTTGCACTGATCTTTTTCCAGTGTGATGCATCTGAGATCACAGAGCAAGAAAGACTCGTTTTGAAAGGCAAATGTTAGATGTCAAAGACATTGTTTCTGTGTAAACCATTTTAATACCAGCCTGTGGTGTTAATGATTTTTTCTCATGTTGCTTCTGGCTTTTCATAAGAGTTTCTAACAGTGTAGATAAATGTTTTGTATCACAGCATTGCAATAGAAACATTGTAATAAAAACAAATCTGACACTTTCTATTAAAGTGAACTCCTCTGATGAAACGTTAAATGTCAAATGGGTAACGTACGCCTCAGCGTTGAAACTAAAAGTTTATGTAGAACAAAGTGTTATGTAAATGTCTTAAGCAGAGCTCAACAATAAGGATACGGGAGTGAGAAAGTGTGAGAAAGGTTGTGGCACTCAAGTTGTCACGTTCCCTTTTCATGCAGTTCTGCATTGTGACTATGGCATAAATGTATTGATCATGTGCTCTTATGCCGTGGAAACATCGGTTAGAATGGGTTGAAAATCTATACACAGTGCGATTTTTTTTTTATTTTTATTATTATTGTTTATGCTTTTAAAATAAGTCTCAACAGAGATTCATTTATTTGAAACACTAATTTTGAGAAGCATTATTATAATTTTATTTAACTGTTGTTTTTTATTCTATTTTAAAATGTGATTTGAAACTGTTATGGCAAAGCTACATTTTCAGAAATTCCAGATCCTTTAGAAATCATTCTAATATGCTGATTTGGACCTCACTAGACATTGCTTATTATCAGTCTTGAAAATGGTTTAATATTTTTGTGGAAAACATGATACATATTTTTTTAAGGATTCATCCAATAGAAAAAGAGTATGTATGTATGTATGTGCTTTTTATGTTTATTTAGTATGTCGTACAAATCGGCATAAAATAATTTATTGTAATTTTTGTGGAAGAAAAATTTATAAAAATGGGGTTACACTTTATTTTAAGGTGTCCTTGTTACAGTGTAATTATACATTTAAGAACTGAGTAATGTTAATTAACTACTCACTGTAGTATTAACTGTACATTTACTTACTATATGGTTAGGGTTACTTGCATGTAATTATGCATAATTTATTGTTATTATAATAGTAAGTACATGTAACCTGTGTAACAAGGACACCTTAAAATAAAGTGTTACCAAAAATGGTATTAAGAAGGTGTATACAAAGTTGCAGGCCTCTTGTGAGCTGGATACTACCTGACAATGAAGCCTGTCAGGCTATTATTGTTACTTCTAGGGAAATGGGAAACACTCTAACTGAAGATTCCTTTCTAAGATACAGCTGAAGCGTATGAATGACATTATACAGCGTCATTACAGAGTTAGGAATCTAGGCTGTTTTGCAGTTTCATGCTGTCACTGGAAATAAAGAAAGTGAGAGAGCACGAGTTGGATGATGAACAAAGTGGCAGGTGTGACCCAACCTGGGCTTTGTCCTGACATGTAGCTGACAGCGTGTTCTCGGCAGAAAGGCATCCCGACACACCCCTCTTTATGCTGGAGCACTTCAGCTGCAACATATGCATCCTTGCACATGCTCTCATAGCTTGTTATTTCTGTGACCAAACCTGATACCCCACTCTTCCTCTTATCTACCACATCTGTCCGGGTTTGACAAACTCCGACACACTGACCGCACCATGAACCGCTAGTATGCAATCTGCTGGAGGTCATTCACGTGATGCCATCTTTTTAGATCTCATTGGTCTGTTTACTGAGTGCAAAATCAACTTTGTTCTGCCAATCCAAATCCATTTAAATGAATCATCTTTGCATGTGGCTTAGTTGGCACTGACAGCCCTGTTTACTGTGCATGGGATGACCTAAAGACAGGGCTGTAGTGTGAAGAGATGGATGGGAATGAGACTTGAGAGAATGATGTCATGCAGAGAGCTAGTAGATGGCGAGGGGGAGGTGCCCACATGTGTCTTCATGTGTTCAGGTCTGGACAGGCCAGTTCTATTATTATGCACTTAGCCGCCATCCCGTCGGTTACTAGCCTTTCAACCCAAACACACAGGGCTGTTTCCTCATGTTACATAGGGTGGTGGTAGAAAGAAGCCAGTTAGATTCAGTCCTATTAAGGAGTGACCAATGAAAAAATTACATATTGATTAATCAGCATTGTGATGTGGGATTTAAAGGGGTCATATGACATTACTAAAAATAACATTATTTTGTGTATTAGGTGTAATGCAATGTGTTTACCATACATTTCCACATCGTACATTAATTGTTGCTCCTCTCTGCCCCGCCTTTCTAAAACACAACGATTTTTACAAAGCTCATCATCGTTCTGAAAAGTGTGGTGTGCTCTGACTGGCCAGCTATCCAGTGTGTTGTGATTGGCCTAATACCTCAAGTGTGTAATGAAATGTGTTTGTGGTTTAAGGTTCAATAAACACATTATTTTCCACATACTGTACATTATTGTTTCTCCTCTATGCCCCGCCTTTCTGAATGTGTCGATTTTTACAAAGCTCATCTTCTGAAAAGCGAGGTGTGCTCTGATTGGCCAGCTATCCAGTGCGTTGTGATTGGCCGAATACCTCAAGCGTGTGACGGAAATGTTACGCCCCCGTGCCCAAATTTTTTTTTTTTTTTTGTGATTTGATGCCAGTCGGCTGGAGCAACGATGACAAAAAAATTTAAAACCATTATAACGACCGCATTTGTTGCTCCAGTGGGGATAATACTGATTATAAGGACTTATACTTCTTTTACAGTTTGTGCATCGCGCGTGTAAAATTTAAACCAGGTCTGGCTTTGTGATTGGAGAATAGAAGAAATGACTAACATCAAGCACTACTCTACACTGCTCAAAAAACTCGCGTTTGAATCATCAGTGGCAAAATTCTTTAAATATAAAAAACGTACTTACAGTTTTTGAGTCAGAACAGCCAGCATTGTAGTATACTATTCCAGGATGAGGAAACAGTTCTCCATAAAATGTGCTGGACAAATCTGAATATTTGGTTTGAAGTGTTCTGGAACAGTGTTGTAACTTAACCATTTCTAGTCGTGTCCTCTTTTGGAAGGCCAAACAAAGTAGTTTCACTTTCACAACGAAACAGCGTCACACACGGGAGGCCGGAGGCCTAGAGTGAGCGGAGGTGGGTGGGCTTGAGAACGGTGCGGCCGGAGGGCTTGCGGCAACCACATGTGACGACCGGGGGATCCGCTTAGGCCACGGTTGATGGTGAAAGCCGATACGGCGATCCACAGTGCGAAGTTTATGTATTTCCTCAGCGAACAGCATGGATCAGCTTTAGGCATGACGAAGTGGATATCGTCCTATTTTGGAAGGCCAACAAAGTAGTTTCGCTTTCAAAACGAAACACACAGCACCTTCACGACATTGTGGCGGCGGCAACAACAATACTACAGCGAGAATAAAAGTTACACCTTCTTTCTTTGCGTGAACATTTGGGCAGCGTTATGCAAATCTTCCCACATCGTGACATAGACATGTGGGGGCGTGTTAGAACGAGCCACTTTAGGTAGGCATGGTTGACTCAACTTTTATAAAGAATACCTCTTTGGATCTGAGACTTTAGTCTTTGCAACTTTACAGATCTTCTTTATGCACCAAGAGCTTGTAACACTCCAAAGAGAAAGGGAAAAATTTAAATCGCATCATATGACCCCTTTAATTTATTGAGAAAATGAAGAAGATGAAGAAACATCCACAAAGTGATACTGAGCATCGGATAGACCCATGACCCAAAACAACAGTCTATAAAATAAGACCATATATGTAACCTATCATTAAAAATAAAGAATCAAAATACAATAAATACATAAATAACATAGAAACATATCTTAAAGTGTTTTGAAATATTGGTGATTTTTTTTTTGTCACAATCTGCAATAAAGAGAGCATGCAAATAGGGAGTTACCAAAATATCACAATGACCCATCCCTAATTTTTGTGGCAGCTGTAATTGTGCTGCCCTACTGCAGGGCGATTATCATTGCAATTAATGCAAGTTACTTCATTGTAGGTGAATATCAAGTGTTTCAACAATCGGTTTAACCTATTTTATTCTGTAAATCAAATAATAATGGTCACACTTTATTTTAAGGTCTAATTCTCGCTGTTAGCAAACCGTTAACTATGACTTTTGCCTCAATAAACTTTTAATTTGCTGCTTATTATTAATAGTCAGTTAGGTGTTTAGATATAGAAGTTTAGATATTGGGTAGGATTACTTAGAGGACAGTGTTAAATTTTCTTTTCTGAGTTGTTTCTAGTTTTGTTAGTATGGGGTGGCATGCAGGCAAAGATGATCTGATGTCTGCTTTAGCAGAATTGATGTTTTACTTTAACATTGCCTATAAACACACCCATCAAGCTCTCCAGTAAAGTTCACATTATAGGTCTAGCACATGCATGATATGCGGTGCTTTTCACTGTACAGTCAAGATGGAGTGGCTTTGGCAGTCAGATGCGAACTTGTCACGCTTATTCCGTCTCGGAACGATCTCACACTTACAAATGATCCAACTGTCAGTTCTCACACACTCTCCAGCTCTGCTCCCCTTAGAGACCACTGATCTAATTTGTACTCTCTTCTAGTGTTCACAAACACTGAACCATCTCATCTTACTGGTGTGTGATATGTGCTGAAAATTAGACCACAGTATTGTCTAAAAATTTTGGACACGTTAATATTTATAACACATAAAACGATGTGAAAACAGTTTGCAGTTTGTCATTTGTGGTTGTGGTTGTGGTTGAATGAATTTTCTACCAATACTCAAACCAAGAATAATATCACAAATCTCAAATCGAGTTCAAACTTTTAAAATGCATGAGAAGCTGATTGTTTAAACAACATAGGCTCATTCAAAATATGTGCCTCTACCTACATTTTTGCAAAACCTTTACATACAATTGACTGCAGTTTCCAGCTGAAATGAACACTAGTGTCAAAAAAATATTATTTTTCACACAAATTATGATTATGGGGGCAGATTATCTTTCAATAAATAGATATACCTTGCTGGTTCTTTGCACAGTAGTACTTTATGGCCTGCTTTTACCTCAGTGCATAATTTGTAAAGTAATGCATTTTGAAGTTTGCGTCACATAATCACATGCATGAAATGGTAAACTTGCTTAGTAGCTCACCTGGTAAGCATTTGCAATGCAGAGTACTCTGTTATGCATCCTGTACAACACTAGTCACAATAAAAGAGCTTGAAGACTCATAGAAGCAAGCTATAATAGCAAGGTTGCTTCATCAAATGCGTTTTAATCTCACGTTTGCTCTTGTTAACACTGTCGGTTGGGTTTAGTGTAGATGATGCATTATTTTCAAGTGCAATAGAGCATTAACCTTTTAGTGCCACTCACCGTACATTTCATTGCCGAACTATTGCGATGCATACAACAACCAACATAATGAAACATTACCAGATTCATATTCATCTGTTCACGGGTAAAGGTTTGCATGCTTTTAGCACCACTCACTGGACATTTCAATTGATAAATGTTGCGAAACTTGCAAGAAACACTGTAATATTATTTAGCAGAAATGTCATCACACGTATGTGTTTCCAGTAATCCTGCGTTGTGATTGTGCTGTATCTTTATTAATTTACTTGTTGTAAGTTACTTGTTTTATGAACTACTCATTTATCAGCAGTGTAACATCCTTCCTCTATTTTAACAGTATTCCTCTATTTGAAGTTCTCTCACTTCCAAGTCTTTGTGCCGCTTTCAGACGTTATTTCTCAGTGATGTATTTATTTTCTTATCATTCAAAACCACGTATTCCAAAGAGACATGTAATAATTTCAAACAATGATGATGAAAACAGTAGAAGATGATGTTGTGAAGTGAACAGTTTACATGCCTACATGTTTTAGAAAGCCCAATGTGATTGCACCTCATCTAAAATATGGTGCAGGGTAATGCGCCTGGAATTTCAGGCATGAGAGAAATGAATGCTGATGCATTGGCTGTCTATGCGAGTCGTGCCGTTTCGCTGCAACAGCTTGTGGTCTCACGTTGCTTGGCATTTTTTTGAAACATTATTTCTTTCTATCTCTTTTCCATTGCTGCGCCTGATTACGTCAATTATCCGCAGAGAGACTGACCAGTCAGTGATTCAGTTCGGATGGCATTCCCCTATAGTTTGTCCCTCAATGGCATCTCTGTTAAGTCAAGACAGTGACAATGTGCCCTATGCCTCTGTATGCATCAAACTTGTGTGTGTGTGCATGAGGCAGACAGCTGCTGCCACACTTGGAGGGGCCTCTTCAATTTTGTCCCACCCTGTCCCCACTCCCTCTCCCTCCTTATGCACAAACACGTTCATTTTATGTACTACTTCTGGAGCTGAAGGACTTTTTGAGATGTGGACTTGATCTTGAAACTCTGCAGAAGTGTAAGGGACTTTTGCAAAAGGGTCAGTTTGGATGCTTTTAGGATCTAAAGGTGACCAGCTGTGGCCGTGTTGTTTGGGAAACAGAGCATCTCTTCTCCTCAGATTATTCTTCATCTGAGAGTCTTTGGCTTTATGTGCTCTTACAGGCTTATTGACTTTAAACAAAATGGAACAGGCACTCACCACAGGTGGCTAAACACTACACTGTCTGTGCCTGCGCTGGATTCAGGAGCCGGGACTCAAGGTAGGATTGATGTATTACAAAACCAGAGCAGGATGGCCGGATTGGTGTCATGTGGGAGTGTTTTTGTCTGAAATTAGGACATCTTACTTTACTGACAAAGGCAAGTGTGTCGGTTAGATACCATCAGAGAGAGAGAGAGAGAGAGAGAGGGAGAGAGAGAGAGAGAGGAGAGAACGAGGGGGAGAGAAAGATGGAGG
Organism: Sinocyclocheilus anophthalmus; assembly: GCA_018155175.1. Taxonomy (NCBI): domain Eukaryota; kingdom Metazoa; phylum Chordata; class Actinopteri; order Cypriniformes; family Cyprinidae; genus Sinocyclocheilus; species Sinocyclocheilus anophthalmus. Next base: position 79,959 of record JADLZN010007807.1, read on the forward strand.
AGAGAGAGAGAGAACGAACACATGAAAGAGTGATGTTTATGGCTCACTCAACTTGGCCACTTTCCTCCAAAATGAAGACATTGCTTCTCCTAAATGAGACAAGTTTGACATTTCGATCCCCTTTAGATTTCTCTATTGTAGCTGCCAAAATCAGAAGCAGTGCAGTTTACTTTTTTAAGGGTCAGTAACACATATGAGTGTCCAAGATACAAAATAAATATATATTTGTATTCATGTAGGTTTCAAATGTAATGCATTTTATAGTTTGAATATTTTTTTAATTGAATGGCTCTAAAAATGGCATATGATGTAGATTTCCCATACACTTTAAATACATTTGAGTGCAGACATCTTAATCATTATTTAAAAAAACAAACAAAAAAACGTGTAATAATTAATACATTTTTTAGAGATTGTACCACTTTAGACATTTTACAACCTAAAGTAACTTTGCTATGCTATAAGGAGGTCAAATTTTAAGAGACTTGAGTCTTGAGGGTCTACAGGGGTCCTCTCTGATATAATTTTCCATTTTTCCTGCATGTTTCTCTGTCACATTTGCACCACATGATTTGGTTGGTCACATCATGTTGCTTGATTTGGCAGACAAAGGCTTTTTAATGTTTATAATGCTTTTTTTTTTTTACTTAATAACAGTAATAACTAGGGGTGCTGCGATCATGATTTTTGTGGCCGATCACCGATCGCCGATCACAGAAAGCAGTATCTGCCTATACCGATCACCGATACAGATCTTTTTAAAGCCTTCTTTTTATAATTTATAACTATTTATAGTGATACGTCAATCAGGATTTTTAGACATTTATTCAGGGCCTGAATTTCATTTTTGAAAATGGGGGAAATTCCCCTCTTAGGTGACTCTTGTGAGAGGAGAAGCAGCTTTCACACAGGAGTCCGCTACTGATCCGTGGCTGTTTACCACAAACACAACATTTATTCCAACATTATAATCATTCCATTATTTTGATTTCAAATCCAAACATTGTCACTGAAAATGCTTTTTCAGCATTGCAATTCTTTTTTTACACAGTACAGTAATACAATCTTTCACAGACATGTTTAAACACAAAATAAATATAAGCAACACATCATTCAATGCTTTTTACTTTTGCATTTACTTCTAGATTGATATATTAAGTTGCCCAAGCAAGTGGCAAAACATTTAAACTATTTTTCTTAAGTTGTCACAAACTTACCACTGACAGAAATAGAAAGCTCTACTGCCTTTTGCATTTCAGTCTTTATTACAAGCAATCCTGCGGTTCATAAAGAACTTTGTTTTCCTACCTCCACGAGTGCCATCTATTATTGCCTTGTTTATTTAAAAGTGCTCTTTTCCTTTAAAACTAGCCAAAAAGCCATATGTGTTGACTGTGAAAGACAGTATACTTTAATTATATGCATTTATGGTGCAATTGCTACATTTTCGTTTTCATATGTACTGCAAACAATGTGCTGTCACTTTAATTCAGCGCGTGTATCACAGCAAAAATAGACTTGGCGCGGAAACGATCTCTGCACTACTGCAGACGCACCACTACTGGAACGCACTGCCAGGTGCAGTGTGAATGCTTTAATCCGTTAACATGAGCGCGGAAAAAATACGCAACACAAACCACGCTCTGCAAACAGAGTAATGTGAACCTGGCATTATGTGTGTGCGCTGCAAGTGTGCATGAGCGCACGGTCTCCAGGAGAGCGCGCAAGCGCTGAATGGTTAAACACTGGCAAGAATTAAAAAGTAATGCAAAAACTTTACTTTATAAACTTTAGTGATGATGTGACACTGCCTCGATTGTGCAAGTGACAATTCCTGTCAACTGTGCAGCGTGCAGCTCGCTTATAGACAGACGCGATGTGTGGTGATTTGAAGACATTTGGATTTTGAATGAGTACCTCCCCTTCAGCATTATAATTATTTCACCCACGCTGGACAGAGACTGAGACGGTGCCGCTGCATGTCGTGCCAAACCTCTCACGGCAGGCACGTCATCAGCTTGAGATCTTTTTTTTGAGATCGGCCTTTTAGAGACCGCCGATTGATTATCGGCCGATAATGATCGGTAGCTGATCAATCGGAGCGCCCCTAATAATAACAGTAACAATATGCCAAACAACTCAAAGCTTTCTTTTCAAGAATTTCATCCTTTTAAAGGTGCCATAGAATGGAAAACTGTATTTACCGTGGCATAGTTGAATAATAAAAGTTCTGTACATGAAAATGACATATCGTGAGCCTCAAACACCATTGTTTCCTCCTTATGTAAATCTCGTGCATGTAAAAGACCACTGAAAAACAGGCGAATCAGAACATAACACCGACTGTGACGTTACAGTCGGATCACTAATAGTTACGCCCCCAACAATTGCATATACCCACCCATGTTCTATGCCATCCCAGCCGAATCATCAGAAGTTCTGCAGGTATTGTGAAGAGACAAGCGAGGATAATAGCGAAAATGGCAGATCATGGAAATAAATGTTATGTTCCAGGCTGTGCAGGGATGGGTTGGTGTCTGTATTCAGAAAGGCACAGAAAGCAAATAACGAGTTCTAATAAAATAACGCGAGCCACTAAAGGGATATGGTTAACTGCTTGCTAGCGATAGCCTGTTACATTACAGTACATAAGATTTCACTTACCACATAAACCGAGTAAGGAAAGATGACTGAGGATGATGGCGAATGATTTGCAGATCCTGAGCACCAATGACAGCATTGAGGTGTGTAAGATCTGCCGCTGTAGTTTACCCAGAGCACGTGCGATCCCAAATCTCGAAATTGAAAGTAAAAAGTGATCTTGCATTCGAAAGCAGTTTCAATGCCCCGCATATTAATTACGGCTTCCTGATGCCCGCATTTTATATACAGTATACCCAACGATATAACTGTGAGAGACCGGATTGAAATATATATTTTCCCTGAGTTTTCTTCCTGCTGTGTGAGCTACTGAAATGAGCAGCACTGTGAAACAGCCAATCAGAGCAGAGCTCTACATTATTATTCATAACCCTACCAAATAAGGTAAAAACAGACAATTTCATTCTAGGGACAAATCCTAGGGTTGTAAATGGACATGTAACACCGTTTCTGGAGATTTTTTGCCCTTACCAAAGCCACATACCTTCTATGTAGATATCAGAGAACAATTTAAAATATTGTATCAATGCATTCTATGGCACCTTTAATGAGTTTTTCTTTATTATGATATTAGGACAGTTCTTGACGCCACATTGATTTTTTGAATATCTAAATTAATCTACATTAACTTCAGAAACATAAAAATGTTCTCAATGAAAGGTGTATTTAAGCCATTTTATCTATGACTTGATACTATACTATACTTTTTTAATAAATTGATTTTGGATGAAAACATAGCATCATGTCAGTGACCCTTAAATTGTAATTTATTCGTTTATTAAATTTTTCCTTCCCATTCCATTGATTTAAACTTCAGCATTCTTCTTGTTTGACGCGAGTTCTTCTGAATGTTCATGGTTCACTGAAGCAATTCTCTGGATGATCTTTTGTTCCGTCTGTGTCGTTGTACCCACGTAAGCTGATCCGTGTGACAGGTTAGCCGGGGCTCTCTCCTGCCAGTAAACATACATGCACACACTATCTGTGTAATATGAGCTTCAAATGCTTTGTTTTGAAGCGGCGGCTAGAATCTAAGAGGCCTCTGTGTTGGTTAAACCATAATAGAGGAGCAACAAAAAAAAAAAAAAAAAAAAAACCCAAAAAGCTAATGTTGTTAATTGTAGGACATGTCCTGTCACACTCCCATCTGTTGTGTTTTACCTCTTATCATTTAATTTTGAGTCTATATTGCAGTTAGAATGTTAGCAGAGGGAAATGTTGAGCCTGAGACCGTTGAGCTTTCCAAACTTAATATGGGTGACATGATGCTCGGATGGTATTCACTGGGAAATTTAGGTTGCGTCACACAATTAGGTCTATCATTCTGATCAGTTGTTGAGTGTCATGTTGTGTGTGTGTGTTTGGTTTGGCATGGCGGGGCTGTTGCCTCTTGTGTTGCCGTGCGGTGGGGTGATATCCAGAGGGCCAGAGCTTGGCTGTCTAACAAAGAGAACCCTGTGGATGGAAAAACAGCTGAGGGGGGGTAAAGTATGGCATTGTTAATCCCCTCCAAACCTGATGGTAAAAAATAAACAACAACACAGATTGAGATTCCTGGCAGTCTGGCGGTTTAATGACAGAAGCCTGTGATCTTTTCCTCAGGGTTAATTTCCTAATCTTGTTTAAGACAGAGTGGTCTGTTTAAGTTTAAATTGTCATGAAACCCCCCTGTTACAGCACTGGTCTTTCACACCTTGGATCTGAAAAAGACTCCAGAAATGGGCGTGTAAAACTGTCGAAAGTGTGAGTGTAGAGGGTGGGAAGAGGGGAGAAAACAACCAATAAAACAGACCTACAACACACTCATGATACAGACAAATGAATATTAAAATATCTTTAAAACAGAAAGAATAAAGGCAGTTACTTTCTGTTTACTCTATTTTGGATTTTTCCGGAATCTGTCGTGTCATCGCGCTCATGATCAGACGAGCAGATAATGACTCATGATTTGATGTGTCATTAAACCCATAGCGGCGTTCCACGCAGAAACATGCGCATCCCCCCTTTGTCAGTAAATAGTGTTCAGGTCATGTTGGAAACGGAACTGACAGCATGGTAGCTCTTTCATGAGTTTTGAATTCTCCGCTGTAAGACTACCTCATGCATAATACAGAGCAGTGATTGGATCATAAGAGTTCATTCTCATGAATAATACTGAAAAAAGCTCAGAAAACTGATGACGCAGACGTGTACTCTCCAGCCACGGCAGCCAATCACCACTCCAGATTAACACATATACGTCACTTTTCGTGACGTAGGCTTAAAATTGCTTTTTGAACCAGAAGAACGATATTGCTTCAAAAAATTAAAAAAATAACCACTTTTACCTTAATAATAGACAACGAGTGCTAAAGTTGTTTTTACTGATGTGCAACCTGTTCATATATGTTAACATAAAATGTGTTTTAGGGTTTCATGACACTTTTAAGGGCAAATCTAAGAAAAACTTTTTCTTCCCCTATTTGGAACTTCGTTTGGTAACATATTTGCTGTATTTAGGTCTTATGTTGAATATCTGCTAAGGTTGTGCACAAGTAACCAACTAATCAAGTACTCATTCTGCACCAACTAATTGTTTAAATTACTAGTTAAAACACTATTCAAATAATCTTTGAATAGTGTTTTGGAAATAATTAAATGTACTCTCACTATGTGATGCCATTTGTTTTGAATATTTTCTTTTTATATTATGAATATATTATAGGCTACATATTAAAAAAATTGAGTCTTGATATTTTGTAAATGTTTTTATCTTATGTGAGCTTGTTGAAATTTAATATATATGAAATATACAAAATATGAATATCACATGCATGTCATACTCATTATTTTTAACTAGTTGTTGGTAACACTTTAGAGTAGGGAAGACTTATTCACTATTAACTATGACTTTTCCATCAATAAATTAATTTGCTGCTTATTAATAGTTAGTAAGTTAGTTGTTAAGTTTAGGTATTGGGTAGGGTTAGGAATGTAGAATAAGGTCATGTAGAATAAGGCATTAATATGTGCTTAATTTGTACTAATAAATGGCTAATATTCTTGTAATATTCATGCTAATAAGCAATAGTTAAGAGACCCTAAAATAAAGTATTACCGTATTTAATGAGGCAAAGGTCATAGTTAATAGTTAGTTAATAATGAGAATTGGTACTTAAAATAAAGTGTGATCATAATGAATATTAATAATAACTTTCTGGTCAACCATTATGCCATACAGCATTATTTATCCAGTTTCTTTCCATCTTTTTGTAAATGGATGTTTTTTCCCTCCATCTGGTGAATTTATTATTTCATTCTTATGATGCTTTTCATTTTCACGTTGCCCTCTTTTATTTTGTTCCCACCCTGTTTTACATCCACCCATCTGATAGATTCATGAAGGCTAGTTTTCTAAGAGTTGAACTGCTGCCCCCTTCACTTTGTTACAATCCGTGACATTTTGAACTCTGCTTTTTATACAAAACCAGCATTTCCATTTTCCCTCTCTTTTAAATGGGAGAAAGCATGCATAATCAAGCTGTCATTGTCAGTTACCTCTTTTAGCATGAGTGCTTCGCAGGCTTTTGGGTGGTGTTAAATTAAAGTCAGTCTGCAGAGGGTTTAGCCAGTATCTCCAAACAGAGTTTTGAGTGGAGTTTTGCCAGAGTGAGCCCACAATGTCCACTGCATTTGGCTGGATCAATAGGATCAGATGTCACAAAAACACCTGCAATGACTTTTTTTTTGTAGGGCTGAAACATCTCACAATGCTTTTCCTACAGTTAGTCAGTGTTAACTTGGTATGGTTCTCATGTAATAATATTACATAACAGCATGAATATTCCAGAGAGGTCAGTCTGATGAACTTTTCGTAGGCTGTGAACATGTTCAGTCTAAACTCCATCCAATAGATTTGTATGATACATGTGGAGATATGAGGACCACTTGTATAAAAAAAAGAGTGGGAGAAATTGCAATGGTCAGTATGGCTGTAAAAATTGAAGTCTTGGAAGTTAATATAGCCTTTTTGATTTACAATCATCATGTCTGAGCAGACAATTTTATCCGAAACTTTGTCAAGATGGCCATCAATGGAACTGACTTGTCTCAATGGTACATATTAGCACAATTGATCAAGAGAATCATTCAATAAGTGGCTTCTTCATTAGTCATGTGACTCTTTTAAATGTGTTGTAGTACATGAATCAAATGATTCTTCTCTCTCCTTTTAGGCATGGAAGAAGCGATGGTTCATTCTGCGCAGTGGGAGGCTGACAGGAGACCCAGATGTGCTGGAGTATTACAAGAATGACCATGCCAAGAAGCCCATCCGCGTAATCGATCTGAACCTGTGCGAGCAGGTGGACGCCGGTCTCACATTCAACAAGAAGGACCTGGAGCACAGCTTCATCTTTGACATCAAGACTATCGACCGGATCTTTTACCTGGTGGCAGACACTGAAGAGGAGATGAACAAGTGGGTGCGCTGCATCTGTGATATCTGTGGCTTCAACCCCACCGATACGGAAGGTAAATTGTGTCACATGCAAATACACACCTAGGAATTTAATGATTATGACTTCAGACCGTTTCGGTTTAGCTTGTTTTTGCACTTCCTGTTTTTCCCTGCTTGAGAATTTCTGTCCAGTGAATGGATGACCTTAGCACACGTGTCGTTTTGTTTACGATTTCTGGTTCACTTGCAAAAAAGGACAGTGTGAAAGCGAACCACACCAAAAAAAAATGTATAACTCAACATTGTATTTGGTCCGGACTTTCCTGGTGTGAATTAGGGCTGTTAAAAAAAAAATTTGAATTTCAAAAAATCCACATTCGAATGCAAAAATGTTGCATTCAAATTTTAGGTCAGCTGTCAGGCAGCCTTATCAGTGGCGCACGAGATGCGATGATGACGATTGCATTTTAATGTTTTTGTTAGCCAATCCAGTTGAAGCCACTAGATGCGGTGCTGCTGCGTTGTTCATTCAAAATATTGTGGAAAAAGAGAACATCAGTGCAGAGAAGATCTTGTTTACATCAAAACTGAAACCAAGTAGTTCACACAGAATGCATATTTCGCGCATTTTCTAGAGGAACATCCCTACAGAATTGCCCCTCTGGACTCCAGCTTGCACAAAGGAGCGCACAGTGTTCGAAGCCATGTAAAATTAATGCAAGTTCAACTTTGGAACAAGCATATATCAAGACTTTATAGCGGTTTTTCCATCTCAGTCTGGCCATATCATGTTTTAAATGAAAATGTGCTCTCTGTGATTGGCTTCGCCTTATAACACTTGCATACATAAATGAGCTGTTTTTTTGCTAGGTGTTTAAGCAACTTAATTAATTATAATTGGTTTATAAACATTATTTTAAACATTATGCACTTTTTTCACAGATAGTCGTTATCTTGTGCTTTGAATAAACGTGCATTAGTACATCTTTGCTCGGTGCGCCCTCATGTCCTCAAAAGAGAAGCCAAAAGCTATTCTTCCCCCTAACTGATATTATGCATTTTAAATTTGAATATAATTTGAATTTTGATCATATTTAAGTACAAAATTCGAATTTAGTTTTCAGCCATTTTGACAGCCCTAGTGTGAATACACCCTAAGTATTTTATTGACAAATCTATGGTTTGGATTCTTGCACTCCCAGGCTCTGCAGGCATAATGGTCATTCACTGAATTGCAGATACTAGATCGAAGTGCCAAAGCCCAAAGTGCCCCCCTATGATTGACTAATTGTGGCACCACAGGGGTCTCCATCAGCTCAGCAGTATTGATCTTAGATGCTGTCGGCTCACTGTGGCCTTCTTTAAAAGTGATGTGAAGTCCTAAAAACTTGTGAATTCTGTTGAGGTAAATGATGCTCATGTTGGTTTCTAATGAGGAAGTGCTTATGTTTAAGCTATGGCTTTGGAAAACGCTTGTGGTTGTACATCTGGCCTTCACCGTTTTGTGAACTTTTGCTACCTTATTGCAAAGATACAGTTGAGAAAAGACAGGAAATATATGAGAGAAAGAGGTAGGAGAAGAGGTGTAACAGTGCACAAACATTGAGGGGGAAATCCAAAGAAAAGTTTCTTTTTTTTTTGTTTTATTGAACACTGTTTTAGTGAGTTTGACTTCTAAGTGAGCTGTTATAATTAAGATTTACTTTTGGATAACACTTTTGGATGCAAAACATTAGCAAAATTTATATTTTAGTCAGAATTATTGCCCTTCCATTCTATTTTGTTCCATATGTTTGATGCATAATTTAGGAGATTTGCTTTATTTCAGGATAAGCCATTATGCAAAATGGAAATGCGTTTATTATATATAATAGTTTTATTTATTTTTATCAATCTAGTCTATTTAATGGCTCTACAGTGCAGATGACTGTGTTGGCCTGCTTTTACCTCCTTTTATATGCAAGTCAACAAAATGTGTTTGCTACTACGTTTAAATTTAGGCATAATTTTTTTATATTAATTTGGCCATGCATGCTTTGTTTGGTAACCTGCTGCGAGCATCCAGGCAAGTAACTGAATATTCATGAACTACTTCTCAACTTGACAACTAATTAGTTAAAAAGTTAAGCCTTCTGTGAGAACATCACATAATAATTAATATTCATGATCAATGCCTCTGCAGTAATTGGCTAAAGGTCTAAGACCACAATAATACATGAAGTTTGATGAGTACTACTACTGAATTTGGCATTGTGACACCTCAAATGTTGAATTGTCACATTGTCATTCACTTTTTTGCTGAATTGATAATGCATTATATCAAAAAAGGACCAAACAGTTTTAAACTGTCAATTTTGTCTATTTTGATACACATAGAAGCCTGCCATTATTAGCCACCAGCACTAAACAGGGTACTGAGAATGCAAATATGTTGGGGGGGATTTTCCAGGTCTTGGATGATTCAGCAGCAAGCTTGACAAACAAGAGCGGGGAGGGGAGAAGAATGAGGGAAGGAGGAAAACGGGGAAAAAAAGTGAAGAGCCCGAAAGAGACAAAGTGGCCCTGACAGCCTTGAGCTGCATGCACTTAGAAAGAGTCAAATGCACCCAGTGAGTGAGTGGGTGTGTGTGGGTGTCAATGTGTGTGCGCACAAGTGATGTGTTTGTGTGCATTTTACTGAATAACTCAAAGCAGAGTTTGAAGAGAGACTTGTACAAAACCATGCACAACCACCCCGTTAGCCGCACTCCACTGACCTTGAGAGTAGGCTGTTCAAAGAGAGATGGAAATAAAAATAAAAAAGTCAGAGATAAAGAAAAGCTCTTTTAAAAGAACATAGACAAAAATCTTTACAAGCTATCCTTGATGCCACATAAAAACCGAGACTCCGTTTTGGATTAGTGGCACTTTCATTAGCGTCTTGTGTTCAGGGTTCCTCTCTGCACAGTTCTACACTTTCACACGGCCGGTGTAGGATGGCGGCCTTAACCTTGATCAGTCCCTTTACAAAAACAAATATTTAACTCTCCCTCAAAGTAACATGGTCATTGCTGCTCTCGATTAGAATCTTATCCTCAAAATATATCTGGATAATTGAACATAATTTCAGTCAATTTATTGTAAAATGATGTAAAATGCTTTAAGACCCAAGGAAATCGAAGGAGTTTTGTTGTTTTTAGCCCATATATATTAGCTTTAAAGCTAACCTTTGTTAGTGTACTCCTAAATACTGGCAAAATTAGCCTTGAGAAGATGAAATTGACAATATTCCTCTTTTGAGAACATAAAAATATTCACAAGCCATCTTGTGCTCTCAATGATTTTGTCCAATCAGCTGGTTCTTCTCTCAGTAACACCTGTAGCCGATTAGCAAGAAGCATATCATCACATGAATTGTGATTTAGCTTAAACCTATTGTTTTGTGTGTGTGTGTGTGTGTGTGTGTGTGTGTGTTTAAAGACGTGGTTAAATCCTCGTAGGAAAGTCATTAAAAGTCTTAGTTACAACGTCAGGTGTGTTCAAGTCATTTGTTGGTGGAAGGCATTGATCTGTTAAAAATAAATTTAAAAAATCTTAAAAAAGATTTTAAAACTTGGGCAAAATTGTGAATAAAGAATGTGTTCTTGCTTTGTTTTTATTCAGGTATTGTAAATTTAGTTGACGTATGTCATAATCAAAATCTTGCCAAAATGATTTGAATGCACCCTTTAATATGTCACACATTAACATTAACGTTTCAATAGGAAGTATGTCAACATAGGAAGGAAAACTGCATTCGTCAAACAATTGCATGGGGTCTTTGAACACTTTTGGTTGCATACAGTATCTAGCCTGCTGTCGCCGACTTTTAGCTTAAAAAAAAACAATGGAAAAACGTGTTTGTAATAATGCACTTACATTGGAGGTGTATTTGGAAAATGTACATAATTGCAGTGAGACCAGTCTTTAAATCAAGCAGGTCATAGTACTAAGAGCTATGATTTAAGAAGATGGATTAGATAGATAGATAGATAGATAGATAGATAGATAGATAGATAGATAGATAGATAGATTAAATAGATTTGCAACCACACATTGTTAATAATATTTAGTATACTGTAGAAATGTGCTAAATATTAGTATTTTGATTTCTTATTTAAAAGCCCAATATATTTTGCAACCACACGTTGTATATTCTCAATTTCATTTGATCAATTCACACTCCTTTTTCCCCCCCATTTCTCTTATCTTACCAGAAGTCAGCCTGCGTAGAGGCTTTCACAATACTAATTTGTTTTGTACAGGGATGGTTTCAGTAAAAGCTTTTGGTTAAACAATGCTGCCCTGAGCTTGATCTGATCTTAAGTGTATCTTAAAGCTTTTGATCTCATAAAATGTGAAACTCAGTGATAATCTCTCCTATCTTCTTCTTTCTACAGACTCCGCAAAGATCTCTCACCAAGTAAATGTGCCAGGGGGTCTGGTGGTGGATATGGCCCCTAGTGTAGGGCCAGGAGGAGCCTTTGGGGCTTCTGCACTGGCCAACCTGCCTCCTCCCTACCAGCCTGTCAGCATCAGACCCTTGGGGTCCTCCTCCAGTCTGGATGAGCCTCAGGACTACCTTTGGCTGCTCAACTGTGAGAGCAAGAAACCTGAGCCTAACAGGTAAGACACAACGTCTGGGGTATGTGTACATTGGCTATTTTAGTGCGTGGCTCATCCAATAATTTGTAATGTAGGCCTGCTACTGTTTTGAGTCTGTTGTTTTTAAATCAGCTGTTATATAATGTGAATAACGCCCACTCCTGCTAAGACGCTTCAGGACATTCAGGTGCTATGGGTGAAGACATGGATATATGGGGCTCATTGTATGTATTTTTGTGTGTGGTGTAGTCCAGTGGTTCCTCTTGCTCTAGGAGAGGAGGAGCAGGAATACCTGCTTCTGGAGGAGTGTGAGAGCAGGAGTGCTCCTCCTGACTGTCAGTGAGTGAAAAGCATCAGTGTGAAGAATACAATACTAAACAACACACACACAACTGCCAAATACTGTTATTTTTACCTGAAAATCTGCACACTTATTATAACAACTTACTAAAATATTTATTCTACTCAGATTTGACTAAAATGGGTTGGTATGTTTTCTTGCCTTCAGTGCGTAAAGGGTTACTCCACCCCAAATTGAAGATTTTGTCATTAATCACTTACCCCCATGTCGTTCCAAACCTGCAAAAGCTTAGTTCGTCTTCGGAACACAATTTAAGATATTTTGGATGAAAAAACGGGAGCTTGTGACGGTCCCATTGATGCCAAGTAACACACGTCAGGTCCAGAAAAGTAGGAAAAGCATCGTCAGAATAGTCCATCTGCCATCAGTGGTTCAATCTGAATGTTATGAAGCGACGAGAATACTTTTTGTACAATTCGTCTCCTCTGTGTCTTTCCGCATCACCGTAGCGCCATTTTGGAGAATATCCACTGAACGCAAGCAGCGTACGCTCTTCTGTGTCAGCTGTGCCACACAGATGCGCTGTTTTCGTTTAAATCAAAGCGACTCAGTAGGAAAACGTATCCTTGTGTCGCTGACATTGATTAATGACAAAATTTTCATTTTGGGTGGAGTATCCCTTTAAAAGAGTGTGTATGCATAGTTTGAACCAGGACTTGTGTAAAATATGACGTGCGTGGTTGTGTTTGGCAGTTCTAGTTGTATAGCGGGAAGCTTATTACAGAGCTTTCAGGAATACTTGATAATGTTTGGTTATTCATTGCCTACTATGGTCAAATATTGTGTAATGATGTTACACTTTATTTGACCGTAGTCCCTGGCAACCAGTCTGCCGAACTCTACTAGTTTAATGTCCCCATTAAACTAGTAGTGTGTTGTCTCTTTGTTCTATCAAATCAATATTTTATGTCCTTTTATTTATAAAGGTGCAATCAGTAGTTAGCATAGTTATCATCGCTGTTCTTCATGTACTTTAATGTACAATCACGTATTGCAAAAGTTTTATGTATATTACTCTGATGCTAGTGATGGTTTTTAACTTTGCACCAAACTACTGAATGCATCTTTAATTGCCAAGTTGCTGTGTAGTAAGTGATAATAAGATGATATAGTTGGCTGGTCAATATTGCAAAATAAACCACTTCAGGATTCAGTTATTATGCAGTAATGACTGACTGACATTATCTCTTGCCAGTTAATTAAAAATACAAAGACTATTTCATATTGCGATTTTCATAATGACATAAAGTAGCATGGTATGTGTTTGAAGGGGTGTTTTTGTCTTTGTATTGATGTGGAGCGAGTTTGTTTTAATATATTTAGCTGGTATTTGTTTGAGTTACTTAACTCATAACCTGTATCTCATGCATGGGCTTCTTTACAGGGCCCATGGCGAATGCTCCAAGTCTACCTCCTCCGAACCCGACTGTAATGACAACCTCCCTTCCCACCACACGCCCACCTCCTCCTCCTCCTCCAGGCACGCCTCGGTCAATGGTTTCTTTCCTACCCAGCATGCCGCTGGGCTCTATGATTCTCCTCCTCCGCGCGGGCAGTCATTGTCGGCCGACTCGCAGGGTCTTTACCACCTGCCCCGAAGTTACTCTCAGGACACTGTGCTGCTGCCGAAGTCGGCGTCCTCCCCTCCCGCTCCTGACGGTGAGCCCGGTGAACTCTATGTCTTTAACACGCCTGGTCGTAAACCCTCTTTAGAGGCCCAGTTGCGGAACTTGTCAGTTAGCTATGATATTCCACCTACACCTGGAAGTAACTGTACCTACCAGATTCCCCGTACTGCTGGAGTGGAGGCTGTTTCAGGGGCCACAGATGTGATACCGCCCCCTCGTCCACCTAAGCCTTTACTGACCACGGGAACAGTTCCACCTGAGCGGTCACCCACGGACACGTATGTGGTGCCACGGTCAGTGTCTGAGACTGATGGGAATTACTGCGTGCCATCTAGTACAGGAGGGAACAAAGCACTAAGGAGCAACACCATTGGTACAGTGGATTCTTCACGTCTACGTAAAGGTAGGTGGATATCAATTATCCAAGTCACCTGTGCTATTTCACCATCATTATGAAAGCAAAAGTTCAATAACAATACAAGCTCAAAATCTCTAGAAGTCGAAGTTGCCTAATGCTTTGGAATCTGAACTTCAACTTGTGCACTGCCTTTAATGTGCAATTGGAAAAGATGGTCTTCAATACCATTTGTCTACTGCAAGTCAGTTAACGTCACACACACACACACACACACATATATATTATACACACACACGTTATTATGGGCAGGCACTTTTATTTATATAGCACATTTCATACACAATGGTAATTCAAAGTGCTTTACATAAAAGAAAAGAAAAAAACAATAAAATTGATTTAAGAGGTTTAAAATGAATTTAAAACGGTTAAGAATAGAAAATGATTATACATAAAATATAGTGCAATCAGTTCGGACATCGCACAGTGCTCATTCAATAAATGCACAGCTAAACAGATGAGTTTTGAGTCTGCATTTAAATGTGACTAATGTTTAGCACATCTGATATTAAGGAATAGTTCACCGGAACTTTAATGTCCATTAATTGAAAGGTACCAAGAAGAGTGACAAAAAATGTGACATCAGTAGTTCAACAGTAATTTTATGAAGCTACGAGAATAGTTTTTGAATACTTTACTCAACAATTCTGGTACTAGAGTGACGTGGAGGAGAAGAATTGTTGAATGAAGTCCTTCTTTTACTTTCTTTTTTTTTTTTTTTTCTTCTTTTTTTTTGTGCACAAAAAATATTCTCGTAGCTTCATAAAATTACGGTTGAACCACTGAGGTCACATGGACCATTTTAAAGATGTCCAGCCCACGATGGGTAGAGTGGCGCAGTAGTGTACCAGCTGTCCTTACTACCTTTCTTTACTACCTTGCTGTCTATAGAGGGTCAGAAAGCCCTCGGATCTCATCCAAAATATCTTAATTTGTGCCCTGAGATGAACGAAGGTCTTACGGGTTTTGAACGACGTGAGGGGGAGTAATTAATGACAGAATTTTCCTTTTTGGGTGAGCTATCCCTTTAACGTTGATAAGACGTGTTTTTTATGCAGTAAATGAGCATATTAAAATGATTTCTGATGGATCTTGTGAGACTAAAGACTATAGTAATGGCTGTTGAAAATACAGCTTTTTTCAGCTTAAAAAAACTTACCATCCCCAAACTTCTGAACGGTAGTTTAAAATAATTATTTATATTATGAATAATTGAGACTGTAAGACATTGTAGTCATTACTACAGATTTTCAAGTGTCCATTCTGCCTATTTGACAGTTAGAACAAATTCTGTATAGTGGTCTGTAACAAAGCAGATAAAGGACTAATGTTCACATGGAATAATGGAAAGGGCATCACTGTCAATTTGGGCAAAAACCTAGCCTTTATTTATTTATTGTCAGATTATTTATTTGTTTTTCTTACAATTTCACAGAATGCTTGAAATATATGCTAAAATGTAACCCAATTTTGCATTTTTTACCGTTCATGAGCAGGTACAGTATGAATGCTAATGTCAATATTGTGGACATATTTATTTTGAGATCCTAAATCCTGATTTTATTTGCTATTTCTTATTTTCTGCCAACTCATTCTTTCAATATATTTTCAATTAGAGGCCATCAAGCTGTTTGTTCTGCAACGATGGGGGTCATGTAGTCATGAGTGGGTCCCTCTAGTGTTGTTTGGTGGTATTGTAGTATTGAGATTGTTTATATACATTCCCTTTTTCACACATGCCTCCCTAATAATACACAACTATATATATAATTATAATAAATTAATGCATTGATACAGCAAGGATGGAATAAATTGTTTAAAAAAATGACACAGTAGACTTATATAGAGCAAGGATGTATTAAATTGATAAAGTGAAAGTAAAGATATACAGATTACAAAAAAATATATTTTAAATAAATGCTGTTCTTCTGAACTTTCTCAAGACACAAGACTGGAGAAATGGCTGCTGAAAATTCAGTATTGCTAACACAGGAATAAATTACATTTTAAAATGAATTAAAACAGTAATAATATTTCACAATATTACTGTTTTACTATAGTTTTAATGAAAATAAATGCAGCCTTTTTTGAGCAAAAGGGAGGTTTTCGTACCAACTTTTTTTTTTTCTTCTTTTGACTGCATTCATTTATTTTGTAATTATTTCACAGATTATGGATCTCAAGACTGCTATGAATACCCCGTCCCGTCCCCGCAGAGAATTTGCCTCATTGATTTTTAATGAAGCTCAACCACTATTTGTAAGTTTTTCCTGATTAATCACTTTTATCTATTTGAAAACAGGTCTGGCTTCCAAATGCTTAAGAATCCTAACGGTTGCTTCCCGTTTTTCTGGATGCATTAGAGATCAAGGCAGGTTCCAGTAGGAGGTTTTTCCATGAGGAGCTGGACGAGAACTATGTACCCATGACGCCACTCTTCGTCACATCCGCGCTCTGGCAGCCTACTCAGAACCATCCAGAGCGCCAGACTATGTTTCCCATGACCACCATGCCAGTGGAGTTCTCCCTCCTCGGGGGGGGGGGGAAAACATGGGCCCCCTCCAGCCCACATGGGCTTCCGCTCCAGCCCCAAGACCCCACCTCGTAGACCGGTGCACATGCCCGAATGCCAACCGCCGCCTGTTGACCGCAACCTCAAACCTGACCGTAAAGGTGAGCCCTGAGGTTTGTTTCTCTTGTGGTGTGTGTGTGTGTGATATAAGGAGGAATCGTGTTAGTGTGTACAGTGCTTGCATCTCTTCAGCATAGCAACTCTCATTACCACCTTTCTCACTAACAGGTGCCGGCCCATGCTTATGAAACATTTCTTCCACCTTTAATTGAGTTCTCAGTCTGCTTGTTGCCATGCGTTTATAACACGTATTACAGATCGTTCAACTCGCTTAGCAAACTAGTCTGCACTGCTGTATCAGTGACCTTTGCGTTTTAATCGTTAGCATGTGACCTCACACATAAAAGAAGCTATTGTCTATAGGCACTGAGCCCTGGGTATGAGGGAGCCTGTCTGCGCCGTTAGCCTGGAGCGGTCACCTCTGTCCCCATTGTGCTTTAGTGAAAGACCTCTTTGATGGCCAGACCTGCGAGGGGAATTTCAATCTGGTCTGAGAGAAAAAGGGGACGTGCTGAAAGTTGCACAAGCGGGTGAAACATCAGCAGCCAGCTTGGACAGCACTATTGATCTAAACATTAATGGCAGCAGCTCTGTGCTCATCCGAAACCATTGTGTATCGTCAATTACGTGTTACTGTTTCCGAGCGCTGGCTAATGCAGGATACAGCAGGTTACGTGCAGAGGATATGCACCACTTGGCCATAACTGTGAGAACCCTGTATAGTTTGGTGATTTCACTGACACTCGTGACTAATCGTAGACAAATATGTGATACCATTCAATTATACATAATTACAAGCAACTAATCCTAAAACAAACCTTAACCCTATATGTGCATGTTGTAAATTAGTATTTCTCATTACTATTTGTGTAATTTCAGTGTAGCAAGAACACAAATAACGTGTAACCTAGAATAAAAGCTTGTTCTGTAACATGTAAATTACTATAAAAACACATTGCCCAAATACATAGCTTGATCAATGGGCAATAGATGCCTTGTTTGCTCATTTTTCCATCATATTTCCTTTTTTTAGTAACACTTTAGAATAGGGAACACATAATTACTGTTAACTAAAAGTTTTCCCTCAATAAACTCCTAATTTGCTGCTTATTAACAGTTAATAAGATAGTTGGTTAAGTTTAGGAATTGGGATGAGTTAAGGGGTCTAGAACATGGTCATACAGAAGACATTAGTATGTGCCTACAAGTGCTAATAAACACCATCAGCGATTATATGCACGCTAATAAGCAACTAGTTTATATTGAGAATTGTACCTTAAGGTGTCACCCCCCTCCCCATAAGTAACTGGTGTGACATTCGGGTGTCCACATGATTTTGGCCAAGTAGTGCATGTAGGGTACTGAAATAGGTCGTCTTAAAAATACTTTTTCTATTTTCTAAACATGGGCCAAGCACAATACTAACTGTTTTCACATCATTCTCAAATGCCCAGTGTCCTTTCTACTGCTCTTCAGACCTATTGTATTTGTTGCGTATTTGCAAGCTTTTTCTGAACATGGAGTGATTCAAATGGCTTTGGTGGCATTTTATAGGCAGTTGTTGTGTACTTTGTGTCCTAGTGTGTTTGTCCTCTCTCTACGCTTTTATTGGCTGTTCTATATTAGTCTAAATATTAGTCTCTGTTCTTCCTGGTTTCTCTCTCTTCCTATATCAAACTTCTTACCTGAACAGTCTCCTGCAGTCTTGGAAATCATTGTGATATTCTGCTCTTTTTTTTGTGTTTGACCGGCTGTTTAATTGTGGCCATCATCACTGTTGACTTGTGGTATTTTCTTGTGGCAGCTATATGCATACAGCAGAAAAAAACAAGTTGGTTTAATCTTTCTTTCTAAAGACATTACTGAACCCTTCTGTCTGGCTGAGCCACATGCTGGCGTGTCGTCGGTTGGTGTGAATGCTTTACTCACCCACGTGTGTCTGTTTAACCCTGTGCATGTTCGTCTTTGTGGGGAAGCCTTGTTCATCGCATGTCTTAAATGCATGAAGAGTTGTTGCCATGGCAGCAGCCCAACACATATTTGTTCGGCGAAAGAGAAGCGGCACGAGTGATGGAGGTGGCCGTGATTGTGCTAAATTGCATGGGTGTGAAGTTTAGAAGAAGACCAGGCCGATTTCTTTCAAAGGAGACATGTAACAAAGAAGTTTTCTCTCACCAATTCAGGTCAGAGCCCTAAAATAAACAGAGCAGTCGGTCTTGAGCGAACCGACTCCCAAACCATAGGTGAATTCTCAAGACGGCGTAAGGGTACGTACCTCGACAGAATGCTACTCTCACTATCTGCCGCCTCAGTTCTGAGGTGTATTTTTGTGAAGGTTTCAACAAGCTGTAATTGTGAATGATACATTGAATACACTAATAGAACAAATCAAATTTCATTAAAAACTGGACCTCACTATGTTTGATTGATAGCGGTCAAGACCTTGATAGAAGTGACTTATAAACTGAGAATATGGCTATTTTAACACAGCAAAGAATATGGTTCTAACTAGGGACCTTTTTGTATGTTACCTCTACTTTTATATTAAAGAGATAGCTCACTCAAAAATGAAAATGCGGTCATTAATTACTCACCCTCAAGTCGTTCCAAACTAGGGTTGTGCCGATAGGCGATAGTATCGTGTATCAACGATAGTCAGAGATATCACCTGTTGCTGATTACTTTGACGACAGCAAGACGATTATTATTATTATTATAATTATTATAAAATAATTATATTATTATGAATTATTATTATTGTTAGGCGGCCTATTATTATTCGGCTATTATTATCAAATTGCCTCGCTATTTTACCTCAGCACCGCAGTTCACACACATGCGCAAATGAGGATTAGGCTTCTCCTCCTCATTGGAAATGTTTTAAAAACAGACTATAAAACTAAGCCCACATCAAAATTGAACTGCAAGGTGATAAACCTATATTTACAGATCATATCAAGAGTACTAAGAGATATCTTTTCGAGACATCTTTTCTTGAACGGCTGTATGAATGAAAATGCTGAAAACTGCATCGTCATCAGCATTTCGTTTTCTTTACAGCACATTAACAAAAAACATTGATGCTTATTCTTCATCATCGTTATTATAAAAAATATGCAGTTAATAAGTTATCAGTCTAAAACAGGGCTCGTCATGGAGCGCTGTATGACTGATGTATCCGTTTAATTTAACTTTACTCCAAAAATATGAACTTGCCTGTTTAAAATACTTTTATATTTAACGTGTTCATTTGTTGGTCTTTAAAATAAATATACTTTTGATTTTCACCGTTGACTGATTTTGCAGACCTTTTAGACTTGTCACAGGACGCGCGGTCCTAATAGCGATGTATGACTGTTGTATTCCAATATATATGAACTAGCTGTTTTAAATACAGTATTTTTATATTTAACATGTTAGTTTTTTTTGTATGTTTGAAAGTATATTTTTTCGATTATTGGTGCTTCCATAGGCTCACTCTCATGCACCTGCGCGGTTTAAAACACCAAATAGTTATGAAAAAGCCTATGACAAGTACAGAGAGTCTCTCTCTTGCCCCCACCCACCCACCCATGCACGATAAATCGTGTATCGGTGATCCTCACAGGTGTCGCTATGACATATGAAAAATGACCATATCGCCAACATATCCAACATGTAAGTTCTTCGTTCATCTTCAGAACACAAAAAATATATTTTTGATGAAATCCGAGAGCTTTCTGACCCTGCATGGACAGCAAAGCAGCTACCACGTTCAAGGCCCAGAAACAGTCTAGAAAATAAACATAAAAATATTTACTTTATTCCCCCGGAAGGAACACGAAATAAACCCCCAATTCTTCTCTTCTTTTTTTTTTTTTTTGTTTTTGACACAAAAGTATTCCGTAGTTTCATACAATAAGGGTGACCATCTGTATGTCCATGACTATCTTAACAACTGTCCTTCTACTTTCTGGTCCTTGAACGTGTCAGAAAGCTCTCGGATTTCATCAAAAATATCTTAATTTGTGTCCTGTCTTACGACGTGAGGGTGAGTAATTAATGACAAAATTTTCATTTTTGGCTAAACTATCAGTGTAGGTTTACCTTGCTGTCATCTACCTTCCATTTCTTTCCATTTTCATTATAAATTTATAAAATTCTAAATCATGTGTGTAAATGCATTAAAAATTTTAGTTTTTAGTATTTTAAGTGATTTGTTTAGAATTTGGAAAAATATCACACATAATTAATTGATTGAATGAAAATGTATTAAATATTATACATTTATAATTTATTTAGACAAAATGTATATCTTGACAAAATTTTAGTATTACTATCAGCCATTTATTGGTTATCGGCCATAACATGAAAATATGTATATATATTTGCATCTCTAGTACTCATATTTTAGAGTGTTAAATATAGTTCTGTTTGCACATAGTTTGGTTATAAATTAAAGTGATAACCGCATTGTATACTCAAATTAACTTCTTTATATGTTCTGGACTTATAACCATATATATTACTCAGCATTTACTTGAGTACCTGTTACACTGGTTACAGACATCATTTACACCTCTATAGAAAAGAGGGCTTCACTTTGCATATTCTTTCATACAGAGTATTCAAGCTACTTTGACACAATTCATTGTAAATATGGTTTCCTGGCCCAAACACTGTGTGAACGTAGCATATCATACAGACATTCACTACCTGCAATGTGTGGAGGAACTTGGCTTTCCACCTTAATTAAGTCACTGATGCCGTTGCCTATACATTGCTTTGTCTGTAGTGTGCACCGATTGCGGTCCCCGTGAAGACGGTTGGATTTATTTCTTAAATGTTTGGCCAGTTGGTCATTAAGAAAATTAATTTGTGATAGATGAGGTTTTAAGGTTCTGGTAGAGTGATGCTTGTGCTTAACTGGTGGAGGGAAGCTAGCACACTTGATAAGCAGGTACTGTAAAACTAACTGATTAACATTTGACACTCAATCATCAGTGTCTCTACAAACACCTTTCACTGTCAAACTGCTCACTGACCCACGAGTCATAAACATTATAAACACTTAACCAACACTTTTGCATAAGCATTTTTGAGTCATATTTACAAGAGCTGAAAGTGGGCGGATGAATCGTATTATGACTAACAGTGTGAAGAGCAATCCAGGTGTCTGGATAAAATCTTGGGAGCTTCCTGATGCTGCTTTGTTTAATGGCATCAGGATATACCTGCCATCATGAAGTGCAAAGATACACTGATGTTGAAAAGTTTGGGGTCTGTAAGATTTTTTAATGTTTTTTTGGGGGGAAAAGTCACAGAACCATCTCAGCTTAAAAATCTCACTCAGGCCATTTATTTGATCAAAAACACAGTAAAAACAGTAATAACTGTTTTCTGTTTTAGCCTATTTTAAAATCCTGAATTTTCAGCAGCCATTACTCCAGTCTTCAGTGTCACATGATCCTTCAGTAATCATTTCATTGCTGATTTGGTGCTAAAAAAAAATAAAATCAATATTACAGTGTTTAAAAAATGGTGCTACTTAATAATAGCAGATTCTTTGATCAATAGAAAGTTCCAAAAAAAAAATATACAAAGTTTAATGCATCTTTGCTAAATTAAAGTATTAATTTCTTTCATAAAAACCAAAAAAAAACTCACTGACCCCAAATGGTTAAACAGTAGTGTATCTACCATCTGGGTGTCCGAATACCAAATTTCCTAAAAAAATAGAGAAATGTTGTGCTACATAACCTGCTCACTTGTGGATTGTCTGCAGTGAATGGGTGCCATCCGAATGAGAGTCCAAACAGCAGAAAAAAAAACATTACAAATGGGTTTATCAACTCTTTGGACTTCTGACGGCACCCATTCACTGCAGATGAAATGCTACCAGAGCAGTACAAAGATGGCTGGAAAAATTAAAATAAACTGAAACATCAAAAATAAAGTAATACATTTTGTGATGCAATTTTTCCAAGAAGTGATCATAATACCATATATTACAATATTATTTAGTAGAAACTCACTCAAGCCACATTTTGTGCCCAAAAAGTTCAGTTAGGGCCTTGAGATGCATATCCGTCTGTGCTTTCTTCCCTCACACACTGGCACCAGCTGGTGTGCGTTTCAGCCAGCTACAGCTACTTCTCAGTTGCCAGATTGGGCTCAGCTCAGCAGAGTTTTGAGCCAGATGCAATAACTAAATCAGATACTGCTTATATGTGAGAAGAGGAAGAGAGAGAGGATATGTGTGATTATCACTCATTTTTGACCTTCCTTTGGCAGTGACCAATCTTTTGAACCTTTCCAGTTTTCCCTCAGGTGTGATTTCAGTTCTCATGACTTGGTCCTGTATTTGATTTGAGTCGGTTCTTAAGTGGGGGGGGAAATAAGTGAAACATACTTGTCTAACTGAAGAAATGTTACTTGCTTAGTTCTGACTCCCATTATTTTTCAAATAGCAGACATCGCCCTCTACTGGCTAAAAGCAGAGAACCACCATCTAAATTACATGCAAATTTGTGTGTAAATATTTATAAATTTTAATGAATAATACTTTTTTTAATAATAACAGTTTATGTAGAAATGTTTTTATGACTAATTTACACACAAATTTGATCACGCCATTTTGTTGTCATTTATCATTTTTTTTTATATTATTACTTGTCTTGTTGATAATAACCATGTATTAGGCCAAACCTTTGGGTGGTGTTGTGTCATTCGGAACATTTTTCTGCATTAAACTGCTGGGTTTTTTTTGCAGGTAAGCCGGCCCCTTTGGAGATCAAGCCTCTAGCTGAGTGGGAGGAGTATACGGCGCCGGTCCGTTCCCCCGTGACCAGGTCCTTCACGAGGGAGTAAGTGTCGGGCATGTTTCCACTCCAACAGATCAGTATTTAAGCATGGTTCTGCATGGCCTCCACACCACAGACTCCACAGGCTAAATAACTAATCATTCATGCATTCCTGTAGTCTTGTCCTAACATCCCATAATAGTAAAATTGTAGCGATGATAGTGAAACGTCACCATAATTTATGCTCATAAGTGATTCGACTGTCATCACTACCTAACACCACATAATAACAAAAGCGGTAGTGATGGCAGTGCAATAAAGGCATGAACTGTGTTCTTGAATTATTTATTGATTTAATACATTGATGTAGGTGCCATGTGGCTCATGTGTCTGGAACGCTGGAAGTGTGTGAATCAGTACCACTGAAGGTCTTTTTGACTGCCAGTGTGTTTTCGGTTCCACATTATCAGCCAAAACGTCCAGCTCAGACCTTGCATTAATCCAGACGCGAGAGTTTGTGTTGCTGTTCTTTGTGTGTTTGTGTGTTTGTGTGTGTGAGCGGCAGTGTAAATGTTGTCCTGCTGCTCAGCCCCTCTAGGTGTACCGCAGCCCCCAGACCGTCCTCGGGGCATAGCACTGCCTCCAGCAGCGACTCCGACGACTGTGATGAGAATTATGTAACCATGCAACACGCTAATATGTCTACAGATGAACCAGTATGTAAAAAAACACCACAGCTACTGTTCCACTCAATTATTAAATAATTCATGCATTCACAATTGGAATATGTGTTCATATGTATATAAAGTTAATTAATTTAACAGGTATACATTATAGAAGTAATTTATTTACGCATACATTAACGACTGGACGTTTGTAGTATTTTTGAAAAAAGTCTATTATGCTTTTCAAGGCTGCATTTATTTGATACAGTAAAAAACTGTAATATTGTGAAATAGTTTTGCAATTTAAAATAACTGTATTTATATTTTAAAATGTTATTTATTTGCTTCAAACTTGAGTGTCACGTGTTCCTTAAGAAATCATTTTAATATGCTTATTTGGTGCTCAAGAAGCATTATTATTATCAATGTTAAAAACAGTTGAGCTTAATATTTTTGTGGAAATCATGATTTATTTTTTCATGAAGTCTTGATTGAATACAAAGTTCACAAAAAAAAAAATAGCTATATTGTATATACGTTTTTCTATATTTTCAAATATTTTGATAACTTTAATGCATCCTTGCTAAATAAAAGTATTTATTTAAAAAAAAAATGTATACTGATACAAAATTTAAATGATAAGGTTAAATGTATAAAGTTGCATTTATTTATTTATAAAATATGTTGGCAACATTAAGTGATTAGAGTCAATAGTTTTCTTCCATATTATGTTCTGCAGATTTGATCCATTAGTCCTGATTGCACAATTTTTTCCATATCTTTTATATATATATATATAATGATATATATAGATATCCATTATATATAATATATATATATATAAAAGATACGGGATTATGCCAAAGTTAATATATATATTAGATATAAATTTGGCATTAAGGCTAAAGGAGAATAAAATGCAGGTTCCCAGAAATTTGGGGCTGTTGGTTATTGGCGGTCTTTCAACAGAAGACTGGATAGAAGGACCCCTCGCTGCTTTTCCTACCTTTACTTTTCTTTTTTTCTCCAGGTTTTCTTCTATTTCTGTTGTGTCTTCACCTGGAGGGCCTTTCTTCTTTGTTGCTCCATGTTTGTGTTAATTTTTTTTTTCTTAAATTTAAATGCATACCCTAGTCAGTGAAAAATAAATACACTAAAATGCATTTGAAATAATTTTTTTGTCATGCTAAGTATACTACAAATACATATTACATATTTATTTACTAATAAAAAACCATGCAATTGTACTTTGGTATTACTAAACACAAGTCTGCTAAATTGGAAAACAACTAATTTGTTACTAGGCATTTAATTGCACGGAAGTAGCGCTGAAATCCAACTAAAGATATACTGAAGTATATATGATTGTTCTAAAGTGGAACTATTGCAAGTATACAGTACTGCGGGTGCACTTTAAATATCTTGCTTTTAAAGACCGATATTATTCAAAGATCGTACAATCCTCGTCAATAGTGACATTAAAACACATTTTAGGCTTAATATTAAGAAATGTGCATTGTGCACAAGTAGTACTCCAGATAAAGTTTAATAAGAATTTTTGGTAACACTTTCTATGAAGCCTGTAATTATAATACATTATAAGGGTATTCTTAAGGCATTATAATGAATGCATAATTCAATTCAATTCAAGTTTATTTGTAAAGCGCTTTTCACAATACAAATCGTTGCAAAGCAAATTTACAGCAAATTAAGTTTCTACAATATTTAGTGGTAGCTTATCAGTAGTGACTGTCAGTTAATGTACATATGGCAGAAATGTACGGAAAAATCAATTAAAGATGTAATCAAACAGACGATGAACACGATTAACAGCAATTATTATATGATGCAATCAAAAACTTACAGCAAAATGTGGTAGTTTATGTTGTTTCAGGGTTTGCATCATCTGAGGTCCTCATACCTTTTATAATAATGCATTATAAAAAAAACTTATATGTTGTATCATCTCATAAATAATCATAAGAACAGTTTTAATGTATTATAATACTGTGGTTATAGCTTTTAAGATTATGATGATTTATAACACACAATGAACACCATATTAAATCTACTTTTACATTTATAATGGATTATATATCTTGACATTGTTTAAGATCTGCACAGTATCTTACTACATCTTGTAAGTGGTTAGGTGTGGAGTGTTATTTGAGTGTTCCCTGTGAGGCTAATATTAATTTTGATGTGAGCTAGTTAATTTTTAAACTGAAAAAAATTCAATGTTTATATGTTAGGTTATATTTTATTTTGATGGTCCCCTTAGTCTATTGACTATAAGCAACTTTGCAACTACGTCAACTAACTCTCATCAGAGTATTAGTAGGCTTAGGTTAAGGTTAGGGTAGGTAGAATGTTGACGTATACTTGCAAAGTTAGTTAGTTATAGTCAGTTTGTCTGTTGGGGAACCATCAAAATAAAGTGTTAGCATATATTTAGCAGACATACTACTAATACTCCAATGACCGCTAATTGACATGTAGTTGCAGTGTTACTCATCAACAGCTGTCTAAAGGGTACCATCAAAATAATCAAACTGATATTACAATAAAAATAGTTCAAAGCAAATGTGTCATATTACACATTCATCTGATCAGATATCTTATTTTATTTTGAGAAAAACTATACTATAAGTGTCTTGATTGCCTTTAAGGTAAAGTAGCATAAGAAAGAGGGTAAGATATGAGACTTATAATAAATTATAACTGAGAAATATAATTCATTGTAACTTAAGTGGATGCAACATGTTCACTGTGTGTTATAAATCATCATACTCTTAAAAGCTATAACCTCAAATAGGTAAATATAAAACATTAAAACGGTTCTTATGAATATTCATAAGATGATATAGCATATTATAAGGTTTTTATAATGCATTATGCATTCATTTACTGCTAGACTACCCTTATAATGTAATATAAATATGGGCTTCATAGAAAATGTTACTGAATTTTTATATCAGTAAGTATCGAACGATATGTTAGTAAATATGTTAATAGATTTGAACTATACTTAGTGTGAAATAAATGTTTTTTTAAATGTATTACTTTTTTTACTAGGGTAATATGGAGCTTTTTGTGCATGGCTTGTTTTGTTTGCTAACATGTTAGCATGCAGCAGTAAAACTGTTGATAACACTGCACAGTATGCTTTTGTTGCACTGGATTCAACTGCCAATATTTGGAAGAGACATTTCTCTGCCTCTTTTCTGCTTCTTATTTCCAACATTCTATTCCTTGCCTTCTTTTGTGGATCCTCTTGTCTGCCTCATCTGTATTTTGCATTTTTCATTTCTAGTTTCTCTGCGTGCCTTTGCCGTTTGTTTCCTGTTTACTCTTTGATTTTTTTTCTACTCCTCTTCTCCTCCCTGTTGCTCCATTCTGTAGAGATGAGTCCTTCTACTGTACAGTTCCCATCACTCCTATAAAGAGAGAAGTGTCAGGTCTAGACCACCAGGATGAGGTGAGCAGGGTTATGAAGGTGGATTGAACAACACTCTGGATGCGTGTTCTCAAGGGATAGTGAATTCTGTCAAAGAAAATTCTGTCATATTTTACTCATCCTACAGAAAATCTTCTTTTGTGTTCAGCAGAAGAAAGAAATTCATACAGGTTTGGAACAACTGGAGGGCGAGTAAAAAAAAATGACAGAATTTTCATTTTAGGTGAACTATCCCTTTCACCAAACTTAGATGACATATGACCTAGGGGGGAAAACGCCTGAAAAACACAATTAGTGTTTTTGTGTATATATACTGTATATAAAATCATGAAAATCGTGTGTTTATAAATAGTGTTGTAATCATATTTTACAATATTGCTGTTTTATTGTATTTTTGATCAAATAAATGCAACCTTGGTAAGCATAAGAGACATCTTTTGAAGACATGGAACAAATGTCCCCAAACTTTCAAACAGTAGTGTATGTGTGTCATTAGATTTTTTTTTTCTCTGTTAAAAAAACCCTGTTTATTTCAACATGAGTGGAACCTAAATTACTTGCATAGAGTTTTATGAGGTCTTACATTCCAGATTTTTCAAAGATAATCATAGCTATGCATGATTGTGTTGTTATTTTGTCAATTGTATACACTGTGCATTGTAGCATTGTTCCCCAGACTGTCACTTGATGATTGGATTTGTATCGAGTTACTAAATAAAGCAGCATGAAGGCTTGATATATTTTGAAACATGTATAGAAAAACTACATATACATAATTATTACATTTATGACTCATATCATGAAAATGCATGGAAATAATCTTGCAAATTACACTTTTAGAGGTTGGATTGACATCTACAGAGGTTTTGTCTTCAGCAGAATCCTCTAGAACTAGTAGAGCATTATTTTGAATGACTTGCATTGATCATTAAGGAGTTATGAAGCTGTCAGATCAAAATGAAAGAGTTTAGAAAGACCTATTTCTGCATATTTTGCAGACAGGATAATGTGCACACAACTCATTACCGATTTAGTCATTTGAATGAGTGTTGGGTGAACGACTGCATGTCACAGATAGATAAATAGATTAGATTAAGTATTTAAAAAATTCAGACTCTTCACTTACATCATCTAGTATCATTGTAGTAGATTAATATATCAGTAGCATAAATCTTTTAATAACTAATTCTGACTACAACATTGACTATTATCTCTATGTATGCAACCTTTTTGTTGTAATTTATTTATTTATTTTTTAATATCTCAGAACATGAACATGAAAACTAGCACCCCCCAGCACCAAATGAATGCTGATGGAGGTGGCAGTCCCATGGTGAAGCCCAAAGGAGACAAGCAGGTGGAGTACCTGGACCTCGATTTGGACCCTGGGAAATCAACTCCTCCTCGGAAGGTAAGATATGAAAAATAATTCAGCAGAATTAGACGAATTGTAAAATAAAATATTATGGATGGATGTGTTTGGGTGAGGTTTTTTATCATCAGGAGTCAGACAAGCGTAAAAATGGAGGCATAATACATGTTGACCCCAGTGTTCTTATCCTCAGGCTCTGATTATACACCTGTTATAGACTTTTTTGCCTTATAATAGGGATTGCAATCGGTTGTTTTTTTTTTTTTCAAAAAAAGGTTGATGGTTAGAGTATTCTAGGGCCTCTATCATTAACAGTGCATTTTGGCCTGTACATCAGTTGAGGTTATTATTTTGCATGAGGCATGTGTTAGCCCACTGAATAAAAAAAAAATATTATAAATTAATTAATAAATTATAACCTGTTTATATCTCACAATTCTGACTTTTATAACTCACAATTGCGAGTTTATATCCCACAGTTCTTAAGAACTTTATAACTTGCCATTGTGAGTCTATGTCTCACAATTCTGAAAAAAAAGTCAGAATTGTGAGAAAAAGTCGCAATTAACTTGTTTTTTTTTTTTTTTATAGCTAGTGGCAGAAACAGGCTTCCATAGACAAGAGACTGTAGTTAATGGCAGTTGTTTCAATTCCTGGTCAGCCATTGCTGAGATACTGGCTTACTTCTGTTGCCAAAATATGTCACTGCGTTTCATTTTTAGCTTTTTAAATAATGGAATTACCCATTTTCCCATTATTTAATAAGTCGAATATCAATATTCACATTAAATTAAAATAATGTCATGTAAAGTACAAGAACTGTTAGGTAAACTAGAGATACACTGATTCCAGAATTCTGTCTGATAGCCATAAGCCAATTCTTATAATACTGATAAAGTAACATTTTATTTGAAAAATAAATTTAATGCAAAAATATATTGCCAGATGTCAGAGTAAAACACTAATAACTGAAAGTAATGTGTAATGCTACAAGTGAATTTAGGAATCACAACATTTTATAAATATTACATTTAACAGTGTTATTAAATTAATAGTGTTTTAAAGATTAGCTTTATATGAAATTACATACTGGCAAAGGGTAAAAATAGGGTAATTTAGCATTTACAATTAAATATCTATTATCATCCGATAACCAATATTGTACCGATACATTGTGCATCCCTAAAGGAAACATTTGTTCAACTTTTCAAATAAATATTTAATATACAGAATTTTTAAAAGTTTGTTTTATATACTATAGGGATATGCCGGTATCAAATTCTCACATTGCGATTAATTGCTAATGCTTTTATCAAGGTATACGGTATTATCACGATATTGAAATTTAGTTTTAAAAAAAAAGTGCTGTCATAATACAGTAAAACAGGTTTAATAACTTTTTTCTTATAACAAAAATAAACTGAACATTTAAATACAATAAAGAAATACACAAAAAATACATAGTTAACATTTTTACACAGATTAAAGTGCAAAAGAACTATAAAGACCAATAGGTATCACTTTACAATAAGACCTCATTAGTTAACCTTAGTTAATGCATTAACATTCACAATGAGCAATATCTACATTTGCTACAGAAGTTATTAATCTTTGTTAAAAAATATAACTCTTAGTTCATGTTAGCTCATTAACACGGTTGCAACTTTTGATTTTAACAACGTTATTTAATATTGGAATACCTAAGATTAATGAATGTTGAGAAGAATTTTTCATTGGCAGTCTGTTAACTAATGAATTAACTAATGTTAACTAATGAAGCCCTAATGTAAAGTGTGACCGAACAATAAAGAATCAAAACACTTTCAAACAATATCTAGGGTGTGTTGTAGTCCAGATTAAAATGTAAAAAAAGTTTGAAAATAAATAGCCTATTAAGTCTAAATATTTAAGTATTTGGCTCTGTGATGAACATCATAGCAAATACACAAATCTGAATGGCTGTTTAAATCATTCAAACACGATTTCAGAAACAGAAAGCAGTGCAGCTGCTTTGTTTACAGGGTTACCGGGGTAACGGCTGCATTTAAATGAAATATTATTATTATTAATATTTCTGCAGTTTAGCGCCATCTGCTGTCAGAGAGTGAAAGTGCGCTTTCATCCAGAGCGTCTCTCACATGTTCCGCCATGTGCTTCTCGTCCGCGCTTGTTTACATCAGATGCACACGCGTCTTTCACGCAGCATACAGCGGTGTTGTGCATTTTGACCAGTTGATGTGTAAAAGTATTCTTGAAATGCATTCAAAATTCTGAATAATTTGTAATAAATAATTATTCATGGTATTTAGAAGTGCCCACGATAACAATATCGTGCATAATCATTACCGTGATATATCGCATTACCGAATACCGGCACAAGTCTAATATACTACTAATACCATAGAAAAGTGTTGTTGCAGTTTTTTTTTTTAGTGTAGGTACTTTTGGCATCTCTCTCTCCTGTTTTGATAGCCTCATATAAATATCTATTATCATTCGATAACCGATATTGTACCGATACATTGTGCATCCCTAAAGGAAACATTTATTAAACTTTTCAAATAATTATTTAATATAAAGAATCTTTAAAAATCTATTTATATACTACTAATACCGTAGAAAATTGATGTTACAGTTTTGTTTGTTTTTTTTTAGTATTAACTTACCCAAATATCGGTACTTTTGTCATCTCTCTCTCCTGTTTTGACTGTCTCTCATATCTTGACCTTGCAGAAGAAGAGTAACGGGACTGGTATTTCAGCATCAGACGAGCGGGTAGACTATGTGGTGGTGGATCAGCAGCGAACGCAAGCACTGAAGAGCACACGTGAGGCCTGGAGTGACGGACGGCAGTCGACGGAGCAAGATCCCCCCAACAAAGGGGCCAAATGACACCCATCTCTTTCCTCTTTTGTGCACGGTCATGACTCGCGGGAGGCCGAGGAACGGAGGGCACTGCACACGCTCTGAACCTCCTATCAGGCCTCCACGTTTGATTTTAGATACAGCTGTGTGACAGCACCTAGGTCACAGCTCTCAGATCAGCAAGTTTACACTGCTTCCTGCTAGACGACAGCACCCGCGCAGGGGAGAGCTGATCCGAGGGATCCTCATGTATAAGCTGACAGACTCCAAGTAGGATGGACCGCACTCTGCATAGGGGCTGAAGGACTTGCCGAACCTTTTCGGCTGAAAACCAAGTGAAACTACGCTAACAGCAGCATTATTCATACTACATGGATACAAACTGCCCCCAACTCATCAACTCAGACAGTTTCAGATTTTTGGATTGTTTTTCCCACATCGTGGTGTTAAAGCACATTATTATTCCTTGGGCTAGGGGAGCATCAGGTCTGGTGAATTTGTCTGTCCTCAAGGTGTTTTTTTTTTTTTAAACAATGTTCCATGTTCACAAAACTGCCAAGGTGGGTTTTTAGGATGCATTTTAGAAGCCTAAAAGGTTTTTTGTGTATAGTTCCATGATAATCTGAAACTTTTACACATCTATTTTTTTTTCATTTGTTTTATTCTTTTGGGCCTCAGTTGTAATTCGGTAGTGCAATCAAAAGGTTTTGAGTTGCTTGAGCCGCAAATCTGCTAAGGTGAGTTAGTTTGCTTGAAAATGATTATCGTTTGCATTTGCATTTAAGACAGCAGGCAGACTGTATAAAGTGTTATGTACATGAATAAAAGTGTCCTTTATTTGTATCTAATATCTAGTATGTTAAGGCTAAGGTGTGGATTCTGCAGGATAGAAGTCTACACGGTCTGAGATGGTATCAGAAACTATGAAATGTTGTTGGTGGAATCAGGAACTGTGATTGTTTTAACAGAGAAGAGATTTCTCTGAAGTTTTGTGTTTTTGGTTTTATTCTCTCTTTTAATTTTCTTCAAAGCAAGGTATCAATTTACAAAAGCGCCGAGGTCAGGTACTCACTGAAAGGTTTAACAGCTTTCATTTATTTTATTTTATTTTATTTTGCAGCTATAGATGACGTCTTTAGTGTTGCAGATCGTATGTTGAAATTGCTTACGATGCATGATATTATTACGAAGTATGAGATGCCTTCATGGAGGGGAGGAAAAGCCGGTCAAGTAGTTTCAGGAATTGTATTATGTTTCTTCATTCTCTGTGTGACTGGTCTATCAATGCATTTTATTGCTACTTCGATAATTTATTTCAGATGGAGTTCCGCAGCTCTTGGAGACTAATTGCCTTACCATTGCAACTTTTGTTGTAAATATGTTGTAAATATGATCCGTTCATTAATTTTAGATCATGTCAGAATACATCAGCATAAAACTTTACTGTGTGTGTAAAATAAAATAGCTCTACTAACTACCATTCTTAAACCAAGAAGACACTGTTGATGTGTTGCAACGCCATTAGTGGCTTCTGCTGTATATATTTCGATACAGGTTTTTCAAACATGTCTTTTGATTCAAAGCTGTGCCTATATTGTTTCCCTTCTACTCAAATCTTTTTTTCTTTGAGTCCTCAGACCCTGATGCTTTATATCTTTTTTAATGAATCTGAAAGAAATGTACATTTGAAAATAAACTCAATAAAAATGATACTTCAGGAGATTACTGCTGGCATTGCAACTAATGGAATTTGTGATGATTTTAACTGTTTTCAAAACTGCAATTTTAATTACATAGAACATGGGTTAATATTAAAGGTATGGTTCACCCAAAAATGAAAATGCTTTCATTAATTACTCAACCTCATGTTTTTCCAAACCTGTAAGACCTTCGTTCATCTTCGAAAGTTCGAAACACAAATTAAGATATTTTTGATGAAATCCGAGAGCTTTCTGACACGTTCAAGGCCCAGAAAGGTAGTAAGGACATTGTTAAAATAGTCCATGTGACATCAGTAGTTCAACTGCAGTTTTATGAAGCTACAAGAACACGTTTTGTGTGCAAAGAAACAAAAAATAATGACTTCATTCAACAATTTATTCTCTTCCGCTCATTCACGAGAGAACTATCCCTTTAAATCATAAATGGCATCCTGATAGATACCTCTGCATGTAAGAGAGCCTCAACTGCAACCACACCTTATTCAATGCAGTTTGAACTTGGAATTTATCAGTTTACTTCTTACTGCCTGGAACATGTTACATATCAAGGGTATCATGCACATTTGATTGATCTTACAACAGCTGAAATGATAGAAATTCAACTCGTCACAGGATATAGAAGTAGGCATTTATCTTAATAGGCAATTTATATTGAAACAAGAATCCAAGTATCTTAACAGAATTCTTTTCATCAGCAAAAAAGATAATGACATTAAATAATTCTCAAAAACATATGCAGTTAATAAAACGGCAGTTTTCAAACACAAGGCTAATGGTGTATTCGCTGACACAGACTTCTTTAAATCTGTTGGGTTTAAAACTTGTGTCCTGGAGTTATTTGATATTTAGTCATTTGTATAATACAGGGTGAGATATATATTACAAAATATTGGTGGAAAAAATCTTGGTTTGTGTCTGACAATTCATAATACACTGAGCAATAACCAATATTAAACAATAAATTGAAACAAATATCAATTGGGAAAGCACAAAAAAAACCCCGCAAGCAACAGTTTGAAATTATAATTTGCATATTCAGCATTATTTGCTTTAATTTTGTAAATCTGTAATGATTTTTAATTGAAAAAAAGTATGTGGTTCACACGTTTTCAAGTTTTTTTTTTACACTAGTCTCTCTTTTCAACACCAGATATGTAACAGGCAGCGGTGTACACAGAATTATTGTGTAATTCTAAACCACATTTTAACATCCTGAAAAGGTATAAAAATAAGTACATTCTGAATAGTTACGAACTTGAATTAATAATATTAAACATCACGCTCCCTTTGCATAGCAACACATCGGTCATGTGGGAACGCTGACCTGTGCTCTTGTACACAGCATTTCATGTCATGGAACATATAAAAATAGATACATTTATTACAACAGTGTTCGAAGTAGCCAGTTCTTGCATCTCTCAATTTGTTTAAATCGAACACGCACACTCAGAAGAAGAACTGTTATGAAAATTTGAATGAAAGTAAAGTGGACTAATTAAAAAAAGATTATTCCCAATGATCTTGAACAAGTTTAAATTGCCAGGGTAGTTGAATAAGGCTTTTGATGTCCAACATATGCTTTCATGCCGAAGTAAATGTACCTTTTATTCTGGTTTAAAATGGAACTTTTTTGAACTTGGGGAAAAAATACGTTGATTTATATATAACTCAATTCGAGTTTGACACAAGCTGAAGCACAGATTCACTCTGTTTGTCTGAGCAGGATCTCTGTGGCCAATTCTGGTTCACAGAACTACTGATGGAAGCACGCTAAAATAACATTAGTACTATGAAGCTCAAACTTAATCTTAAGAAAAAGGCAACAAGCAACTTCCTTTTGTTTGACCAAGTAATATGAAGAGTCTTGGAGTCAAGATGTCTTCATTGAAGCTGTGGAAACCTCCAAAAGAGCCACATATCGGATGTTGTCATTTGAACCGAGGATTTAGATCTCAGAATCTTTCTGTCTCCTCAACTTCAGCTGCTTCTTGAGAAGAAGAGCACCATAGTGAGAGTTAGTTTTGGCATGTCTTAATGAACAGGGAACAGGGGCGGTTTAAACCTCAGAGCTGTCCACATTGTGTCTCATGGGCTCCCTGTTGTACGCTGTGCAGGACGAAGTGGAATAAGGTGGGTACTTTTTATCTTTCCTCTTGCGTCGCATTAAGAGAACCACCAGAACTACAACCAGGCATACCAGCAGGATGAGCCCAGCCACCCCCAGCAATGTGGACATGCCAGCGGGAAGAGAGGAATCTGAACCAGGCCCTTTGCCTAGGCTCCCCTCCACCAGAGGGTGCTCCAGGTAGTTCTCACGACCCCATGGCTGACTCACCCGTAGTCGGTTTGAGCGATCCAGGGCGATGTGCTGAATGTTGGTTCCTAGATTATTCTCAGCACCGATCTCAAAAGCTTCTGGGTCAGGTACTGCACGTCGACTTCGTGATTGGGTGCCAGAGTCAGCAATGGAGGATATAGCGTGGTGGTACTCGAGGCTTCTTTTACCACGGCTGGCATTCTCTTTAGAACGGAGTGTGTAGATGGTGTGGATGAACCATTCACGGCCAGCAGTTACCTGATAAATTAAACATGAAAGAATGCTCAAGATTCTGGTTCAAATTGGGTTTTACTATGGTTACAAAACATGTTAAGTCTCTGACCTGGAAGAGTGGAGATGATGACAGGGTGAAACCATCTGATCCAGGTTGTCGGACCAAAGGCAGGGCTCCAGGGGTTTCTAAAGCAAGAGTGGCATCGAAATTGACATCTCCGAAGGTGGTGGCTTGAGTTTCTGGCTGAGCTTTGTCCTAACGTCCAGCCCAAGCACAGTGCCTCATTCATTGAACCCTAAAGATATGCATACATGCAGTTACATACATTGACTTGAAAACATAAGCTATGATGAGCATGCTTTTATTTCTGTATTAAAATCAACTTTGATATTTTTTGGGGACCTAAAATAAAATAAAATAAATGTCAAAGTGATAAAACTTCTAATACAGTTTTATCACCTTGCTTAAGAACAACAACAATTACAAAGGCTTAAAAGAACAAATCCTTAAAAATCTTTGATATGCATGATATTTTACTATCTCGTGTGGGGGGGGGGGGGGGGGGGGGGGGGGGGGGGGTGGGGGGGGTTGGGGGGGGGGGTTCTAGCTGTGCCAGCTTTTTTTGAAACCACATAGCATTCTTAGACATTTTAAACTTTAAAAAAAAAAATTATAAAAAGTTTTTTTTCTCCACAAAATCATATGAAACCACGTGATTTTGATTATTTTAAACTGCATTTATAAAAACGTTGCACTTTTGTCATTGACGAACCTGATGTCTTTCTCTTTCAAATAAGATTACATAGTGGGAAGATCTACATTTATAATTAACATTTGTACGAAAGGTACAGTAAAGCAAGAAGGTATGAGGTTAAAATAAATTACATACCAGGATCTTGAGTCTATACAGCAAGGATGAAGCGTCAGCCAGGCATCCATACTCTTTATTAGTAGGGCTATACTTTGGCACGTAGCCGTCTGTGCCAGTACAAAGGAACACTTTCTCTATGCTGCAGGAGAAAGAGTCACCCAGGTTCTGCACTGGGTCCACCATCACTCGACCGTAGATGTTCGAACCTACAGGGGAACCAATCGGAATAAAGTTTCATTCTCAAGGCAGGAACTGAATGAATTAGTAGTTCAACTATTTTCCCCTAAACTAATATTTAAATAAGTATATTATATCACTCTTGGATTCTAGTACCTTCCATGAAGGCAGTGTCCGTGCCCTCTCCAAAGCCCATGGAGCCATCAGACAGCCACATCTCCTTCTTCGACAGCAGGAACATCTGTGTGTTCAAACTGAACTCTGCTGCTACAGGGTCACTCACCTGAGAAACAGCACAAAATAATAAGCATCATGCTTAAATATTCATTGTAACCGTATAGTAGGATCAAAGATCAACACCAGATTTTCAGAATGAAAAAGAGAAACCAACCTGTTGGAAGCGGATGTCCATGTCGAAGGTGAGGGGCTCCCTCGGGTGACACACAGGGGGTATGCTGAACTCTCCGTTAGGTGAAGCAATGCATGGAATCAGCTTCACAGTATAGGTGCCGGAATAGTCCCTCACCTACACACACATATGATCAGTTTAACTTTTTAATATTCATACAATCTATAGCCTGCATTTACTGTATGATTCCTATGACTGACAGTACCTAAAAGAAACAAAAGGTAGAAAACTGGACTTGAACTTACAGCAAAGTCAGAAACGAAGCTCCACTGTTGCATGGGCTGGTTGTAAGTGGGTTCAGTTCTGATCAGGGAAAGAGTGAATGTGAGTCCAGAGTGGTCCGCTGACATTACCATGGAGGACAAAGTGGTTCCTGAAGGCCAATATAAATACCAGACTTTTAAAATTCCAATTAAACTTGACTTAAGAACATGACTTATTTTAGTAATATTTAAAATAATATTTGACAATATTTTGACACAATAAGTATATGTCTTAATAATATAAGAAAAATTGTGTAGTTTGTTTTATCAATAAAAATAAGTAAAATAAGTAATAACAAAAAGATAGAAATATCTTATGCCAGTGTACTGATCGACCAATCAGAGGCCACGCATCGAGAAGCGACATAACCAAGGGAAATGAATCCGTTTGCACTGATGAGGATGAATTTACCATCTGTAGTTTGAAAGGCGTGAGGACACAGGTGTGAAATGCATCTCAATGAGGTAATTTTTGAGACATGAGAAATTAATGGCGACAAAAGTGCGCCAAAACAAATCTGGTCCAAAACAAATCATGTTTACATTTACAAGCGAAGTGAGAAGAGCTCAGACTCAGGGAGTTTATCATTTCCAAAGTAAAGGGTAATTACAAAATATGTTACAAACAGGCCATAAAATGTATTATTAGCATAACTATGATGCTAACAATGAGCCTATTTGTCATGAGCTGCGGTTACTCAGTTATAATACACAATGAAACATGCAATCAGAATTATTTTGGCCATCCACAGCACAAAGTCTCCAAATCATTTGTTTTCATTTCTTTTTTTAATTACCCCTTAAGTGAGATATAGGAATGGAAAAAAAAAGTTTGTTTAATATAATGTCACCACCAGTAGAAGGCAGTAAAGGTTTCTGTCAGGAGGGTAGTGACAGGACGTTTACTGTCAGTAGGGGGCACATTGTACTGTAGCTTATATATTTTCTCTTTGGGACAGAGCAGTGAGAACTGAGTGTGTGTCTGTGTATTTTGGGTTACCTGGATGAGACATGACAAACTGTCCCCTGAATCGAGCCTCAGTCTTGAAATTGACAACAAGACGGCCTTCATCATTTATTCTCATGCTGGTGGGATACATGGCACCTATAAAATAAAAGCACAAATAACAACATCAGACAGGTTATAGTGATTTTCATTGAAGCTTTAGGTGGAGAAAAAGACTGATATATACTGATGTTTTAAAACCTGCATTAATCTGTATTCATGTCTATTTAATTTCACCATTTTGAATTGAGTTTATGATGCATCCCTTGTAGTTAAAGCAGTGTAGTTAAAGTACTACCTTGCAGCTCAGCCTCTGGTGGGCTTCCAATACCATCTTGCCATAAGATGGCAGTGTCATACACAAAGGTGAGCCGCAGCTCAGACTGTAGGTCAAAATGTTGCCAGCCGCCAACCGCAACGGGAGAGTGAAAGACATAGGACACAAACAGAGCCACCCGCAGGGTTACATAGGACTGAACAAGATTCAACACCTACGGAAACAGGGAACAGTGAAAAACACATTAAAAAATGTACGTGTAAACTGAATGATTTAAAAAAATGCTGCTTTTGTGTGTTGATGCTGGAAATACACTTTCAAATACTCTTTTAGGATTTTTCAGTCTCTATATGAAGATGTTTATGATGAAAATTTGCATATCTCTTTTTTTCTGTAACAAATTGTATGTTTTTAAGATATTTTATATTGTAATAATATTTCACAATATTACTGTTTTCTAACTAAATCCAGCATAAGAGACTTCTTTTAGAAGCGGTTAAAAATTCTTACAGACCCCAACCATTCAAACAGTATAAACTATATATAGAATTTTATAGTTTTTGTTTTTTGTTTTTGTGATGTTACCTTAAAAAAGTTACATTGGCTTAACATATTGATTGAACATAGCTTCGAATGACACATATTCTCGAAATCCTTACCTGTCCATCTGTGCCAATGGATCCTCCACAGTCATTCAGCAGCTCTGACATGTCGTAGTAGCTACTGAACTCCCACAGACATGCCTCCAGGTTAAGATTGCGGTAGAATCGAAGGGAATTGGTGCTACGCATGGCCACGCTGTACTGGTACGGTAAAGTCTCGCCAATAATTTCTGGGTTCTTTGTGGCGTCAGTGATGAAACCATGTGCTGTTTGGATCTCATTGAAATCCAAGAGGTTAGAGCAGCGGTGGTTACCTACTCGTGTGCCATCTGGACTAAGGGTTAGCTCAAAGTTTGAAAGGGGACGTGTGGAGATAACGGGCAGCATGCCTAAGGAAAAAAGTGTGGATATTAATATCCTGGACTTTGTAGACATTTCAGGTGACATTTGCTTACTTAGTACTGCATTGTTTGTTGAGGTGGTCACTTACCATCCATGTGAGGCATAGTAACAGTGAGTTTGATCAAATTGGGGTAGTCGGGGTCATCCGGGCCGGTGTAATGGATTTTAGCAGAGAACGGTTCAGCACCAACTGTGCCAGGTATACGAGGCTGGCACAGGCCTAAGGATGGCAGACAAATTCATTAACTTTTAATCTTAATTCTTTTCCCTTGAATCCCCAAGAAAACAGTAAAACTAACAAACAAACAAAACCCTGTGCTTTGTTGAATTAGTAATTCTTCAAGAATTGAGAACCAAGAGCCTCACCCTCCTCTCGGCTGATGACCACAATAGGGGAACTGAGCTCCAGCCCAGCGTCTCCATTGGCATTGAAGGCTCGGGCAGCACATTGTACGCGGGAACCAGCCTGAAAGTAGATGGAGTCCAATGTGATGGACTTGGTGTTAGTGAAGAAGGTGTTGGTGTCCACTTCTCGCATGGGGCTGGTGACTCCATCCAGTCCGCTAGGGGCACTAACCATCCAGCGGTACTGAGTCATTGTGTCATTGATGTTCTCCACTGAGCAAATGGAGCCAGTCTTGTCAAAGTCAAAGTATTTGGGGTTGCAGGCCTGATGGATACAAGAAAATATCAGAATTACTGATGTTTTTTTTTTATTTTATTTGGAAGAATGAGAGACTAAAACTGCAGATATATTATATCCACCCGTAATCTTGAATGACAACATTCAATTATTGTTCATTGAGACTGGCGAGGTCACTTCACCTTCTCCATTTGCAAGATGTCACAACTTTTTGTACATTCCAATATTTTCTTTTTTTTATATGGTAAATGTACAAAAAAATAAAATTAATTAATTAATAATAAAAAAATGAAAAGGACAGTGATTAATTGGAATGAACTGACATCTATGGTGTCACTCACCGTAACACACACAACAGGATAGCCGGTTGGAGGGTGGGGATTGTCCTTGGCCCTAATTGTATCATCATACAGCAGCAAGGACACCACCTGAGGCACTGCTGGGAATGTGACATCAGCCACGCTGTTCATCTCTTCAATGTACACAATAGCCTTATTCATCTACAAAAATGAAGAGAGGAAAAGACAACTATTTAGGCTACCAATCTCATTTTAGGGAAAACAGAGTATGTCAATCCTACAATAACATAAGCAGCAGTAAAAAGACTATCAACTCACTGTGAACCTTACCTTCTGAACCTGAACCTTCACCACTGTGAACTAAGCACTTGACATATTTATGATAAAATGTCAGTTTCACAAAGCATTCTTAAGAATACAATTATTCTTAACAAAAGTTAAGAATATTTAGTATTCTTAAAAACAACTTTTAATGAATTTGTTGGGTTGTTTAAAATATTTCCGCATTACATCACTGGCTATTACTATTACTAGATGTGCATGCATGCTCTGAAGGGACATTAAACACAGAGAGTGTAAATGAATGCAAGAGACCCCACCAGATTGAGACAGGCTCTTTGAAATGCACAACAGAATGCTAAACTCCTGTCAAGGCTGTCATGACAAAAATAGTGTGTATGCTTATGATTGTTGCTGTACTCTGCTGGCAATGCATAAAGATGGCCTTTAAAGTGTTTTTCAATGAGTTGATGAGCAAGTCTTCTGCAACAACTGCCATATAGTGAAATAACACCAAAGCATGTTATGTTCTTCTTAGAAAAAATTAATGTTAAAAATATATTTGAGAACTTCTTGAATTTGTTGTCAAGAATGCTACTTTCGAACATTTTTACTAGTGCTGTCAAACAATTAATCGCATCCAAAATAAAAGTTTTTGTTTACATAATATATGTGTGTATACTGTGTATATTTATTAAGTATATATAAATACAAACTCGTGCATGCATATATTTAAGAAATAATTTATGTTTATATATTTATATATAATATAAAATATAAGAATATAATATCTAATGCTATACAATCATGTACAAATCTTCAAAATATATCCTGTATGTGTATTTATATATACATAATAAATATACACAGTACACACACATATATTATATAAACAAAAACTTTGGATGCGATTAATCGTTTGATAGCACTCATTTTTTACAAACTTTTCAAAATCTTAAAAAGTTCAATATACAGTAGTAGTATAAATTGTAAAGCTCCGAACACATGTTAAAATGTTCAAAAAAAAAAAAAAAATAGTCGAGACTGAACATGTGACATTTATGTGCAGGCGACCCAAGTTCAAGCACTCTTCTCAATTTCATTTCCTGCCATCTCTCAGACTCTCACTGTCAACAAGATAGCAAAAAGCCCCCCATAATGGCTCTAAGGCCTTGACTGTAAAGGGTTTTGTACATGTTCAGTGGATAACTCTGTTTATAGGTCACTGTGTCTATTGAGGCCCATTTACATCATACAGACTCCTCTGAAAGAGACTGGAGACAGCGATTGGCTCCTGCTGACAGAGGCAGCTGCCGCATGGCTATTTTAGCAAGAGAGTCACGTTAGCGTGTGTCTGTGCGAGTGAGCGATGTGGCGTCTCTGGGGGTATTTTTAGAGATGATGGTCTCTGACCTGTGTCTCAGCCACCATATACTCATCAGGTTTCATGTGTACTGTGAAAGCCTCACGAATCTCTCTTTGTCCATCATAGAGAACCTGGATCTCCACCACATGCTCTGTCTCACCCTCTTTAAACTCCACATCTGTAAGGACATGCAAACAGAGATATACAGAAAGTGACTGTGTCAATTCTCCACTCCTGGATGTTGCATGTTTTGTTGACCATGGTAAAATAATTTCTGATAATAATATGGCATTTTATGGGATTTATATTTTGTAGCCTTCATGAGTCTTCTGCTGACCTTGAGAAAGGGGATTGTAGTCCTCTCCTGAAGTCGCAGAGCCGTCCTTGGTGTGAATTCTCACCACAGAGACCTTGGAGGTGTCGCCCTGACGCAGGACAGGAATCTTCGCTACAGCAATCTCTCCAGGAAGTTGTGGCTCTCTAACACTGTATTTGATCTCAGCAAACCTGATGATGGACTCTGCGGTGGAAAATTTGTTTTGTTTGCTGTGAGAGAAGCTCATCAAGACCTTTATGCAGATATTTGTCAAGAATAAGGATAAAAAGAATACTTACTATCTTTATGGTCGGTGATGGTGACCAGAGCTTCTTTTTGTTCTCCTACAGCAGCTCCATATAGTGATTTGCTCTTAGGGGTGCCCAAAACCAAGCGGAACTCCTCATCCTCTTCATGAATTGTGTCATCCACTAAAGTCACTACACATGGCTTCTCAATCTCTCCTGTAAACATGCAGATACAAAAGATGAGCAAATCATGAAATTATAGGTGGATGAATGGATGAATGGATGAAAGGATGAGGAACAGGTTGAAAAAAGTAACAGACCTGGTAGGAACACGATGATAGACGCATCAGTATTGGGTCGTTCATCATAGTCCATCATGACCTGCGCAGATCCCTGACGTGTGTAACAGCGGACTGTGGACCTCTGACTGATATCACCACTGCGGTACACCATTGCCTTCACTTCTCCATCAGTCTCATCTACCTTGTACTCTGCCTCTCTAAACTGGACTTTGGGCACTGCAGAAAAATCCAGCATTGATTAATTAACCAGTATCACTCAACTAACATGACTGTATTTAGAATTTTTCATTGGCACTAATACACATTTTATCTGCAGTTTGATGTCTTCTGAAACAAAAAAAAACAAAAAATGGTTGTATTTATTTATTGATTTGTTTTCCTTTACTCACAGTCAGTGAGAGTGTCATTGATGGTGATGACAGTTTTGCTAGGTTCTCCAAGGACTGCGTTCATGGGCATACGCAGCACCAACTCAAATGTCTCTGGTCCCTCCAGCTCTGGCTGGCCAAGATCATCGAGAATAGTCACACGAAACGTTTGCATGGTCACACCTGGAGCAAAGTCCAAGTTACGGCTGATTCCCACATAATCTAGACCCGCTGGGAGGGAGAGAAAAAGGTGGGGGAGAAAAAATCATATGCATGAAAGTTATTTTTTGCCTTTTTAAACTATTTTATTAGGTAAAAATCATATATCAGCAACTGTTGTTTTTGACTGACACTCTTTACCTTCTGCTGAAACAGGGTCACTCTTTCTGGAACGGACTGTGACGGTGGCTGTCTTTGAAAGGTCAGTTCCAGTTCTCCACACTTTCACCTCCACATAACCATCACTCTCATCCACTGTGTATTCGGTCTCTCCAAAATAGAAAGATGGCTCTGTACCGAGAGGAAAGATCAGTCAACTTCCACTCATTTTATTTCATAAGCATTTTTGAAATTTTAAACTCTTGTTATTTTCCAAGTTTAAATAAGATTTGGAATCCGAGATTTTCGATGTGGTCTCAGACTTTTGGACCCTGTAGT
Organism: Sinocyclocheilus anophthalmus; assembly: GCA_018155175.1. Taxonomy (NCBI): domain Eukaryota; kingdom Metazoa; phylum Chordata; class Actinopteri; order Cypriniformes; family Cyprinidae; genus Sinocyclocheilus; species Sinocyclocheilus anophthalmus. Next base: position 124,616 of record JADLZN010007807.1, read on the forward strand.
ACCTTCAGCAAAACAGAAGCCGAGAGGAGGTGCCCTTTCCAGCAGCTAAAATGACATTTAAAGCCATTGTTCTCAGAATTGTTAAGTTGTGTTTCATCTTTCACAGAGATGTTTTGACCCATTAGTGCTTCAGACAAAGATCTGGATCTGCCATCACCCCCATGACAGCACAGGAAACCTACCATTATTTCCAACGTCCTGTCTGAGCGATGAAACAGACAGTTGAGTCTACTCCAGTCAAGATGCACTTGGGTGAGTGTCTATGTCTTTGTGTGTGTTTGGGAAGTCTGGGAGGCTCCCAGAGCGATATCAGCATCAGCTCAGGATAAATGAATGCAGAGGGGAGAGGGCTTTCCAGGGTGGGGGAAGAGGCCGTAAGTTTGAGGGGTCGTACAAAGAAAAAGAGTAGTGACACCTCCATAGACAACAAGTCAGTAACAAAACAAAAAGATTCCAACTCTGGCTGGCATCCAGACCACAAGTCTATCCAACAAAGTCCCCATCCCCCCTGCAAATAGACACAAAAATGCCCTTCCAGACCCACCAAGACGCTGAACTACTACCAAATGCACATTAATCTTCACTTCTTTAGTCTAGGCATGTACATACATTATTTACACATAAATATCTTTTGGGCTAATTTCCCAAATTGTGGAGGATGGGACTGTCATTGATGGTGCTGTTTGCAACTATTAGACTGTTTTTATGAGTGAAGAAAACACTCTGAGGATTTATTGAAAATTAAAAGTTAAAAAGGCTATGCTTTAAATGGTGAATTCCTGAATTAATCTTTGAACGTACTGAATTCAAAGATGACTTGTTTGGACTGTGTTTCCTTAGAGTAATGCATATACATCCTAAATCCTGCATGGACAGGGTGTTTACAAAGCTCTTTCAGGTCCCTCGCTGAGGTTTATGGGTCGTTACAAAGGTCATAGGGGCCTCAATTGTTCTCCTTCAACTTGTTTTGGGTTATCGTGTTACCATGCTGCCAAGGACAACAGTGGTATGACCACAAAGTAAAGATGGATTGTTCTGTGGCTATATGGTTTCAAAGCATGTGTAATAAAAGAGCAAGCAAAAGAGGTAAGATGTCAATGTAACCACAGAACATGGAGGATATGTTTTTGTGTCTTTGAGGATGAGTAAGTTGTTTTTAAACTCCAATATCAATCATGAAAGCACTTTGTGGTTTAGAAAAATAAAATGCACAGAATATAGTTAGCCTGGCTTGCACTATTATATGTATATAGACTCAGTCCCAAATACACTAGTGTTGTTACAAAAAAATCTTATTTCAAATAAATGCTGTTCTTTTAAAATGTCTCTTTATCAAAGAATCCTGAGGGTCCCACAAAAAATATTAAGCAGGTCAACCATTTTCAACTGTGATAAGAAATAATTGAGCACCAAACAGAAAGGATCATGTGACACTGAAGACTTGTATTTTAAAATACATAAAAGTGGAAAACTGTTATTTTAAATTGAGTAAAGTTATTTATATAGTTTTAGCCAACTCACCATCATCACTATCAGCCAAGATTACCACTTTGGCACTGGGGAACTTGGCTCCCACTTGGCCACCCATCGGCATACTGAGGGACACGTTAAAGCTCTCCTCTTCCTCAAAGAGGGAGTCATCAATGATTATGATGCGACACGACTTCTCCCGCTCATCCGTATCAAAACGCAGGACGCTGGTGTGGTCCTCGGGTCTTGTGATGTAGTCTGAATAGGAGAGCACTGTGCTGGGGGTGGTTCCGGTTGCAGTGCCTGTATAGAAGGATTTATTTTTTATACGAACAGACTTCCAAGTACTACAGAATATACACCAGAAGTACAGATGAAGTAAGGTCATGTAAGGTCCTGTAAGTTGTAATAGGCAATATTTGAATAATCCTGTCATTAGGTTGTGTGATAATTTTGTAGATCTCACCTTGTTGTGTGTAACAAATAACCATTAGTTCTTGGCTGATGTCTCCTGATCTTCTCACCGGCACTAATAGTTCTCCTATATCCTCTTCTATACGATATTCTGCTTGAGGGAAGAACACTGTGGACTCTAGAAAGAGAGAAATTCCAGTGCTTAAAAGTGAATATTCCATTGTGGTGCACACACTCTGGAAGCAATATGTGTTTTATAGTACATAGACAAAGTAGGAAATCATTAAACATGGCACAGTTACCATCACCAGGATCTACAATCTCCGCAGTGGCTGTATCGGGGTATTCAAGAACAGCCATCACTGGCTCTGAAAGCTGGATTTCGAACATCTCTGAAGTTTCAAACTCTTGGTCTGTGAATATCTTCACCCTCCAGGTGGCTGAAGTCTGGCCAGGATTAAACTGGACCTGTTTCTGAGCTTTGCCGCGGAAGTCTTGGTCCTGTTTTGCTGTACCATCTTTGGTGGCAATGCCTTTAAATGGAAAACACTATTTAGACCTTAAACTACAAACATAATGAGTGAACAGTTTATGATATCTGCTGACTACTTTATAGCTATATACTTTAAGGAACCGTAAAAGGCTGTGGTACTATTGTAAGTCATAGTTAAAAGGCTGTGAAAATACCAAACACAGAGGGACCAACTTGTAACAGCTGCAAATAAACATTGTTTACTATCTCTTTTATTAGGATTCCAATATTTAATGATCTGTATTTTGTTAAACCTCCACACAAGTCCTGTCATCTTAACATATAGGCCTAAACAAATATTTTGTAACAGAAAACTGGTGATAAAGATTTTGACTTGTAGGGTAACACCATCACTTTGATGAATACTTACTGACAAATGATGTCTCTCCCAAGTATCCCCGGCGTTTGAGGGTGACCTCCAGAAACTTTGCATCCTCATCCACAATGTAGTATTCCCTTTCTAGAGATATCCAGGCCCAGTTTAGACGGAACGGTTGTGGTTTCAGTTTGTTGCCCCCTTTTCAAACAGAGAAAAGCACAATTAATTTAATGATGCACAATAATAGTGTGTGTTTGAGCACCTTGAGAACATGCAGTTTGCTAATGATTCATCTCTTTCAAGTTCAGATATGTAAAAAGAAAGAGGAACCAAAATGAATGTAACTTGATCCTGCGTCCTGCTTGTGGATGTCCTGGGGTGGTTTCATTTTCTATTGACGTTATCCACCCTTTTTTGTCTTTCCCTCATTACTACTGTAAAATCAATACTCAATATGTTCACACTGCCTTCTTTTTTTACTACTTTTGTTGGTAGCTGAATGAGGTTCAAGAAGATTGAGTCCAACGAGGTGTCAGGTTAATGCCGAAAGCCCATACCATGATAGTGTAAAGAAGGCAGTTGTGGAAAATTGTGGTTGGTACAGATTAACACAAAAGATGGAGAGTTGAAAGAGATGAAAATGGCAGTAGGGATCATAAAAAAGACAGTCTGACCTTTTGTCTCCAAGACTTACATATGTGCTACTCTTACGTGCCACCTCCAGATCCAAGATAAACAAAATAGATATTGTTCTGGTATTTAACTTTTTTTTCTTTTTAATAGATAGAGCTATGGAAATATATTCTAAATTTTAGAATTATTCCAGCTCTTTTCCATCAAATCATACACACCTCAGTGACTAATTATCATTTTGAGTAATCAGTTTAAAGTATAATCGGATTAGACTCTCTCCATGGACTAAATGATTTAAGCAGTGAGGATCCTGAATCTTGAGTGACTGAAGTAGGATAAAGAGCTGTAATGACTTTGAAAGTATTCTCAATCCCATTTTGCCATAATCCATGCTACCCCATGACTCTGATTATCTTTAAAGACAAAAGGTTACATTCTTGGACACTATTTCTTGGCTCGAGTTGTTCTGATTTTTTATTTAGTAAGTAATTTTGTAGGCACCGATACATCCCTGTAGATGACAAAAAGTTTGCACTGTTGGTGCGTAACTGAATAAAAATTTAATTTTTAAACGTGAATTCTTGTAAACGCTTTATTTCCAGCTTGCTATTTTGTAGTTATCACTCAAATGGGAGCTGCTCTTTTGATGTGAGCATATGCAGAAGCAACATTGTAGTGCAAATCACAAGATGTGTCAAAAAACATCAGTTTGAAATAGATGTTGTAAGATTGATTTAAATTAATCAATAAAACAGCATCATCATGTCCTCCATTGGCCTTCTTCTTTACCACCCTCTTCTCAGTTTAGGAAACAGCTCATATTGACATGACAGCATTGGTCTTGACCAAGCTCAAGTGTCTGACAGCTCTGCCTAAAAATATAGAACTCATTTATCATTTTTTATATTTACCCTAGATTGCTGATGAGTCGTTAAACACACTGAAGCTGATTGACATAGAAGATGTGGGGGAGCCTCATTCAAATTAGTTGTTTTATCTCCTGTTAAGCTTTCAAAGGAGTGTGAATACAGTGGCACATTACAGATGCACCAACTAAGATCTAACTGCATAGCTGAGCACATTAACAAGTATTAAAAACAAGCCTATTATTAAACATCCCGCAAAGGCACAATGTGAAGAAAAGGAAGCACGTTTCAAAGGCTTAATGGAAGGGGAACCGTATCGTAGCTCAGCCAAGTGCCTCTTTCTTCAGGAGACAAATTTCCCCGGCATACTGCCCAGTTTGAGTATGAACTGATATTGAGCTTAGTGAGGCTGTATCAGAGGATTATCAAACGGACAACATGCAGACTGAAGGCTCTCTTTCAGTTAAGAATACAGCAGTCACCTGTGAGACACGGAGGCCTTATGACATTTCTCTGGCCCTGCATAAGGGCACTTTGTCTGCAAGATTATGGAAAATAGTTTCACTTGCAATGGAGACAATGTCCCTCTATTCTTTAAATTCCATGCATATAAATAATTTGTCATGATTATCCTATATAAAAATATGAACGAAAGTTAATAGGTACTGTAAGAACAATTAAACACAAAATAATAATACAATCACAAAGCACAATACTCTGTAAAGAGTGAGTATAAATTAGGAATATAATTGACTCAATTTATTAGATGATTGTAATAGTACTTAAGGGGTTTTCATTTTGGAGGTTTTGCCAAAGACCTCATCCCAAAACAAAGACAGCTATACATTTTTAAAGACCAGTTTGTGAGTGTGTGATATTATAAAGTTAATATAAATTGTTTAATAAATGATCAAATTATATTAATTGTTTAATAAATTAAAGAAAGTAAATGATATTTTATTTGTTATTGTGCTAAAGCCATATTGATGTTTTTTTACCCTCTATTAGAGTAATGATAAACATTTAAAAAAAATCATATTTCACAATTAATATCATTCTAGTCATTAATCATTGTCTCTTTAGAAAGCAATAATGAAAAAAAAGTCAATATCAAATTCGTTAGTTATGCATGAGACATTTAATTATATCTTTGGAGTTAATGTTCACAGCCCTAAAAAGTTACTTGGTAAAATCTTTTTGTGATTTTCCAAACTTTCGTAAAAAAAATTACACTTTCTTAGCTGTATTGCGTTGTATTAGTCACTGCCTCTGTAGTTTACTGGGTTTTGGAACAGAGCTTATACCGTGCAGTCTAAACAGATGCATTTGCAACTGATGTTTTGATCCACTATCACTAATGTACTGTTATTTCCAGAGTGAATTTAGCCATCAGAGTTGACAGTCACTTGGGGCAATTTCCTAAATAGTTTTATTGCTATGTTTGGAAGGCAGGTGCTGTTTAACAGTGACTGTGGAGCCCACCTCAGTTTTCTGACTGTGCACTTTTTCTTCTCTTTCTCACACCATTTCTTGGTGGTTTTCAGATTCCAAGAGTGGGAACTGACAGCTGTATCCTCACTCCCTGCATTTATCCCCTCCCTTGTTCACCCCTTTTGTCAGCTTTTATCTGTGCATGAGAGCAACAACTGAGGCAGACAGCAGGCACCGTCTGGGTGGCCCAAACCCACTGTCATAGTTCTTTCTGCTTCTTTCTACACTCTAGGGGGATTTGTGTCTACAATGAACAAACAACACAAAAGTGTCTGTCTTGAAGGCAGAATGTTTTCTAATGAGTGTTTCAGACTGTTTTCTCAGAATGTTGTTTTTAGTTCAGTATATGTCATGAGAATTGGAGCAGTGCAATGGCAGTTTTGTGGTGTTACAAAGTATTTAATTTAAGGGTTTCTGATATAAGCTAGAGCGGCAGTAAAGCCCAGTAAGTATCAGCATCACTGAGTGGTGCTAACTCATTTAATGGGTTCAGGCGTCCAGAGGGATGTCTGAAGCTCTTGAGGTATTTATGACTGCAATAATATATAGAAAGAATGCAGGGCTAAGTAATGGTCACAGTCACACTTATTCAAGTTACCAACAGCCTTTTATATTCCAAAAAAAAAAAAAATGTTGAGAAGACCTGAACCCACAATAATTAAAGCTATCACTCATAGCTTCTGAAAAAAAAAACTTCCTTATGGTAACACTTTAGTATAGGGACCAATTCTCATTATTAACTAGATGCTTATAAGCATGCATATTACTAGCATATTGGCTGTTTATTAGTACTTATAAAGCACATATTTTGCATGACCATATTCTACATCCCTAATCCCTACATCCCATAATACCTAAACTCAACAACTACCTTACTAACTATTAATCGAGCAAATTAGGAGTTTATTGAGGCAAAAGTCATAGTTAATTGTTTGTTAATAGCCAGAATTGGACCTTAAAATAAAGTGTAACCTTGACTTTACAACTAACAAGAATAATTTTGTGCACAAAGACAACAAAAATAATTACTTTTTTCAACATTCTACGCTTTCCCATGCGTCCTCCTGCCAGGGCTTCACGAAAGTACCACAACACAGTTGTGTTGCTGTCTATGCAGGGTCAGAAAGCTCTTGGATTTTATCAAAAATATCTTGATTTGTGTTCCAAAGATGAACGAAGGTCTTACGGGTTTGGAACGACATGAAGGAGAGTAATTAATGACATAATTTTCATTTTTGGGTGAACTATCCCTTTACCAACCATAAGTATGTCTTTGTTTCAAGTTGGCAGTAATAATTTCGCAAGGAATTAATTGGCTTTATTGCTATTATGAAACATTATATAGTTTCTTGTTTTAAGGAATTAGGCACACCAGATGATGGATCAAATTAGGTTTGGTTTGTAGAAAGATTCATGTGTTACATGTAATGACTCTGTGGTAAGTATGGAGTTGGAGTGGATAGTTCTGATAGATCTTCACCTCAGTGCCACAGGTCAATAGATGTATAGAGCCTCAGGCATGGGAGGGAATGCTGGGAGGATATCAACATTCACTGCCAGAGGCATATTGCAAGACTAAACTGGTCTAGTACATCCATATCCTTTTATACTTATAAGAACTAGGGCCATGTTAAGTATCCCAAGCATGAAAATGTATGACCATGCTTCAGAATAGACCCCATCTGATTTCACAAGGTAACATGAAGTCATATTCAAATATTGGTCACATCTTTCTGACCTGAGGAGCTTTGGCCATTTCCTCTGCATCTAATAATGGCGTCTCACAAGCACCAAGCTTGGAAGTCTATGTTAGGCACCTCATGTAATTCCAGGCATTCCACAGAGGGAATATTTGACAACTGGACACTGGCAGGTACTGTACTTGTCCACGTGACATCTGCGAAAAGCCAGGCACCTGATCCCCAAACTGCAGGGTGATGAATTATGGCATGGTAGACCAGCCACATCCCTTTTGACACCAGTAGCCTAAGTTGTCTGTGGCAGGCAGAGGAAGAGAGATCAAGAGAAAGTACTCTTAGGAAGGAAAGACACCATAGGGTGATCTCAAGGCTCAGATCACAGGAAAAACTCTGCCATCTGTGAGAGATAAGAATAACCCCAGTAACATACATCATATCCTCTAGCAAATATGAGAGTTGCAAGGAGGAAATAGGGCAATGGAGATGTGGCTCCTGTGCTCAGTGTGGTTGTGGCAGCCACTGGCACCAAAGAGCAGTAAATATTTTTGGTGTTTACATGTCTGACATACAGATTAGCTGCAGACGTCTATGAAAAAGAAACCACAAAACTTGAGAGAGACTTTGTAGTCCTGATACTGTATATGTAATGCATCCTTAGAATTTGGCCAGCAGAGCACCTATGATGCCTCACTAGGTTTAGCAACTGAGCCTTTCTCCCTGGCTTTCCACCAATACTCATGTTTGATTATCTTGAGTAATTGCTGGAAGAAAATCCAAACCCAACCTAGCAGTATGATCTTCTCCATCTTCTATAGCTCAAAAGATGAACTAGGCAAGGGGAAGCCCCAGGGTTTTCAGAATATCCTGTAATGGCTTTGAGTTTCAGCCAGGCATAGAGAGATCTTTGAAAGGAGATCTGTTAACAGATCTTTGCTCCTTGACACACAAATCCCTTTCTGCAATGACTTCTACACTCGGGTCAGTGTAGCTGGTGCCACAAATCTCAGAGGAAATGCATTCCACCATCTAACAAATTATCATATAACATTGCTTTGGATTTTGGATTGTAATTTCTGTTATGAAACCTAAGCTTGTACTTTATAGAAGTATGTTTTATGTGAACACTGACAGCAGATGGAAGTTAAACTATTAAGTTTGTTTATAGGCTAATACATGAATTATATGGTTGGTAACTTGCCAGTATCTAATTATACAAAGCCTGGTGAATTCAAAGTGTATTTGTTCAGTTGAAATCTGTAGGCTGTTTGAAATTCATTCTGATCTTATTACACTTACATAGCAAGTAGATGGTAGGGATTGTTTAAAAATTATATAGATTCATAAGCTTGACTTCAAATGGTGGATGGGCATCTAAATTAAGTCCTTTGTGGTTTAGCTTACCCAGTTGGGTGGAAATGTAACAAAGTTAAAATAAATCAAATCAAATGACCTGTGTTACTGTAGGTATGTTTTCCAACAGCAACCGGTTACTTTATAGAAACAATTGAACAGCAATTGAAATATTACCATCTGGCTCACACTGCACATAACTCTCATATTATGGCTAGCATTCTGCTGGTATCCATAACAGCAATTCCCTCTTCACACCTCTTGTTCACTCCTTCTGGCCTTAGAAACTCTGATCCATACATGGATGTGTGTGTTAGTGTATCCTTGTAGCATGCAAGCTATTGTGCCTGTGAATAGCTCAGTTTCCTTTTTCGTAGTTTGTGTGCAAACATGTTTTTTTGATGGTTTCATAATTCAGATGGTAAATAATTAGAAAGGTAAAAATAGATTAATTTTAAAATTACTATTATTTATTTATAGCTTTAGGTACTCTGTAACCCCACACATAAATATTGTAAAGTCAGTCTTAACAGAAGGTGAGAGTTACTTTGAGAAATGTATATGTAATGCCTCCAGCTAGGATGTAAACCTATTCCATTCCTATCCATTAGCTACTTTATAGTCTATATGAATTTTAGACATCATAGTGTGTCAATCTGAGGTTTGTAAAAATGTACTCAAAAATTAATACTGTTTGTAAGTTCCAGATTCTTTTGGGTCCATGTCTGAATGGTATTGTTGGTTACACTTTACTTGAAGGGGTGTGCATAAGACTGACATGACACCTACACAATCATGACGACACATGTCATAAATATGAAGGTTTTTTTATGCATGTTTATGACAACTGTCATTAAGTGTCATTCGCTCAGTTATGTAATTTTTAATGAATAATAATAATAATAATTTTTTCAAAGATGACATTGTTTGAGATGTCTTTGTTATGGGCTATGGTTAGGGGTAGGGTTAGGTTAGGGTTAGGTCAAATAATGTCATATTTGCATTAAAAATGACATAACTGAGCGAATGACATTTAATGACAGTTGTCATAAACATGCATAAAACCTCCTTCATATTCATGACGTGTCATGTCATGATTATGAAGGTGTCATGTCAGTCTTATGCACACCCCTTCAAGTAAAGTGTTACCGTATTGTTTCTATTATCTTGGCTAGCTCTCTGAAAATGTGTATCTTTCTTGGCTCTTATAGCAGTGACTGCCTCCAGCTGAAATGTTGCCAAAAAAGATGCAGTGCCAGACCAGTAGTGCATGCTCCAGTTCCTACGCAGTTAATGTGCCATCAGTTAAACTACTAACAAGAAAATGTCTGCTCCTTTTAAGTTTACAATTAAGGATTTCATAAAGATACACAACCTTGTTTGTGCTGATCATATGAATTAACATAGGATATAAGTAAAAAAATGAATCCTGGATTTAAAAAAAAAAAATACAGCCTTGCTTAAGGTTACTGGGAAATGCTTAGACATTCAGTTAAGATCCTCACTCCACATTAGACAAATGCTATTATTTACTCACCACCAAAGCTCTACCAACGTGTCCAGGCTTATCCAAGTTGAAAAAGATTCTTTGATTAATCATTGTTTCCTTTTTCATGTCTGAATGTGTGTTTGTGTGTGTCATGTGCCTGACAGTTAAACTCAGAAAGTGTTGGCATTTTGACCACATAAAATTAAGAAGGACGGGAGCATCAAACATTGGTTAATACTGACTCTGACAAAGAAATACTCTGCTAATTATAAACCAACCTAGAAAAGTCCCCTTCAGCAAAATTTATTTAAATGAACAACTGAAAGCTTTGAAATTCCTACAGCAGCTTTAGTGACACATGACACTTCCAGTTAATAAGAGGGGCAAGGAAGAGACATTCTTACCATTGTCTTCCACTGTGAAGTAGAATATGTCACTTGTGGCATTGGACCCATCAAGAAGCACATAGCAAATCTTCATGTCATCAATATCAGCTAATAAGGAGAAAGGATAGAGTATGAGTTTGAAATGACTAAATCTTAAATAACAGTGACAGGTTTTGCATAATATATTTCAGAAACAAAAGGGTAAATTAGAATAACTTACCCTGTGAAAATGATTTGATGCTATCATTGCCCAAAGCATAATTCATGATAAAGCCATGAAGAGGGGTCTTAGTTACAACATACTTAAGCACTTTGTTTGGGCTGTCTCTGTCCTCAGCCTTTAGAGCTTTGCTGGTAATCAAAAATCCAAGGTGCCCAGTATGAAGAACCCTAAGAGTGGGTGCTGCTTTGTTTACAACGATTTGAGGCACTCCATTGTCCACCGTGGTGATATGAATGGTCATCACCTGAGGCTTACGAGTTTCATATACAGTATTAGGGAAAACATAAAATTCAGTGTGAGTCCCATCAGTAACTGTGAAAGAAAAGCTGTCTTCATTTGTCTCTGTGCTATCATGCCTGTAAGTTATAAGGTTTTCATTTAGGTCCTGCTTGGTAAATGATGAAATGACTTGCGTTCCATTGAACAGAAGCTGACCATGAACTGGCACTTGAGTCACTACAAATCTCAGCAGGTTGTCTGTTGTGTCACGGTCCTCCACTGTCAATTCAAAGGGCGTGATCAGCTTGGTTTCTCCCTCCCCCAACACCAACATGTTGATCGTCAAGACTGGCTTCTTGTTGTCCACATCTGTAATGGATACACGGAAGGTGCGAAAGACAGGGTTGTAGCCATCTGTCACCTCAAACTCAAAGCTGTCCATCTTCACTTCATCATCAGATGTATGGATATAGTAGATCTTGTTGCCAGCTAGCTGCAGCTGAGTGAAGGTGGAGATGGGCACCCCTGGGTGATCGGTACTTTCAAGATGGCCCCTGCTAGGAGCACGGGTGATGCTGAAACTTAGATATTCATCTGGACTGTTGATGTCAGTTGTGCTGAGAAGGTCTGTGGTCAAGGTGACCTTACCTTCCTCTTTGAGGGTCACACCCTTGTTGATAACATCAGGAAAAACCATATCCATGCTGCCAATATTAATGTAGAAGTAGCGATCAATGAGGGGATTGATTCCATCGGTTATGTCAAACTTTAGCAGGTCACGAACACCCTCCTGGCCTGTGTGAACATACTGAATCAACTGTTTGTCAAGTTCATCTTGAGTGAAATTCATTCCAATACTAATATTGCCAATGACAAGTCCATGTTTGGTTATTCTCTGAAGATAGCCTTGGCCAGGGCCGTAGCGGACAATGTAAGTAAGCTCTTTGTCTTCAGAATCCAGATCTGTGGCCTTCAGGACTCTGTTACTTATTACTTTGGTTTCTCCAATTTCTACTTCCAGGCCATCATTGATGGCCATTCTTGGGGTTTCATCATCAACAGGAATGACTATTATAAAGACTTTCTCCTCAACAGTGTGCTTCCCATCAGTGAGTCGAATTTCAAAACTGTCTTCCTTGGTTTCAGAGTCATCATGCTCATAAACAATATTGGATGCCTCCTTGATCTGCTCTAAGGTAAATTTCACCACTGGAAGTGTTCCAGTGCTCAACTGCTGAACTATGTTTCCATGTTTTGGGTTTTTAAGTATTTCAAAAAATAATTCGTCATTTGGGATGTCTGCATCAGCAGCATTCAAAATAGGACTGTCAATAACCAAGCTCATCCCCTCCATGACAACAAACTCACGAATGAAAATCTCTGGCTTTTCGTCATTGGCTGGGATGATGACAATGGGGAAAAAGTGTCTTTCTGAAAAGTTAATGCCATCGGAGCAGCGGAAAGTTAGTCTGTCTTCTACTGGCTCCACACCCTTGTGAATGCTTTGGACATAATAGATATGACCTAGACCAACATCTCTAATGGTGAATGCGGTGATGGCAGTGCCTGCTCTGGATTTTTCAGAACCAGGAGCTGGGGAGATGTTCTCCACATAGCCAGATGTGGACTGAGCGATAATAGTACACAATATATCATCATTATCAGTGTCAATGTCCTCAGCTTGAATGTGCTCTAATGTGATAACATTTTTTTCACCCTCAACTACTACAAACTGGCTGCCAACATTAACTATAGGTGGAATGCTGTCTACAGGGAGAATGGTGACGTGGACACGGACCCCTTGGACTTTGTTGCCACCAACAACCCATTCATCTGACATGTCAGATATGGTAAGATTGAAGGAATCATGCTCTTTAATGGGACCAATTTCACCACTAGTGTGAACATAGACGACCGCACCATTGATTATGTCTTGCTGAGTGAAGCGCTCAGCTGGAGCTCCATTCACCATTATTTCTCCAAGCCTAGGAGGCTCCTCAACTATGAAAGTCAGCATGAGGTCATCTGTGTCTTCATCACGACCCTGGATGACATTACTTGTGATTTCTGTTGCGCCATTCTCAAGTACATCAATGGACGCGCCTAACAAACCAGCCGGTAACATAATTTTTGGAGTTTCATCATCGACTGGCTTGATGCTGATCTTGACAACAATGGGGACTTCATGGAAGCCATCACTAATGTCCAGCATAATGACATCGTGAAGAGATTCTTCACCACTGTGAATGTAGGCCAGTCGGCTGTTTTCAATGTCCTCCAACACAAATGTTTGGTCATTAGACATGTCGATTCCTAAATATTGCAGCTGCCCAAACCTGGGAATCTGGGTCACTGTAAATTTAATGTTCTCGTCCTCAGTGTCCTGGTCAGAGGCATTCAGTTCATTTTTGGTTATTATATAAGTATTTCGCTCCAGAACAGTGAAACCAGTGTTAGTAATTACAGGGGGTTTGTTGTCAACAGGCTGTAAAAAGATTGTAAACAATCCATCAACTGAATTACTAGCAGTGTCCTCCACGCTGAATGTAAACTGGACAACTTTGGGAGTAATACCAAGCTCTTGGTCTGGGGGTTTGTATGCCACTTTGTGGTGGTTGACCTGAGCTTGTGTAAACTCACTGATTGTGATGTCAGGGCTATCAGTCAGCACAATGGCACCAAGAGGAACAGGGTTGTTTTCATCTGTGTCAGTAGGAGGTTTGATGATGGTGTACTTAAGATCCCTGTCATCACAGTCCAGATCTGTGTATCGTAAATATTTTTTCTTGAAAAATGTCAGCTCGTATTCTTTGACTTCCATGTGTAATGTGGTGCCAGGGTAAAGTTCTGGAGGAATGTCATCCACTGGATGTATTTTAATGGTGAATGTGTGCTCTCCTGATTGATTTGGTGGGTCATTGTCATCCTGGACTCTAAAGATAAACTGGTCAATCACAGTTGTGGTACTATGAGGTCCTTTGTGACGATAGAACAGCTTCCCATCCAGAATATCCTGCTGAAACCATTCTGTCACCACCTGTTCAAACATTTCATCTGTTGCACTAAATTTCCATGCAGATGGATCTGGAGGAGGTTCCACCTGCTTGAGGAGTAGCTCACCGATGTCTGAGTATGGCTCTTCTAGTATGAATTTAATTGTTGAATCCTCTGAGTCAATGTCTGTGGCACTCAGGATAAAAGGGGAGATTTGCATCACTTCATTCTTGAAAAGCACAATACCAGTGTTTGCATTTATAATGGGGGGTTCATCATCAGTGGGGGCAATTGTGATTGGGAATAAAAACTCTACTTCATTACTGCCATCAGTCATTCTGAATATAATATTGTCACTGTAGGTGTCACTTCCATCATGCTGGTACACAACAATGCCAGCATCTAGATCAGCTGGTGTGAAAAATTTTCTTTGAGACCCTAGCACTGTCAGCTCTCCATGTTTTAAGCCATCAACAACTGTAAACTTCACATCATCAAGATTATCCTCGTCACTGATCTCTAAATTTTGTAAGCTGAATAGTGGTCTTGATTGGCCCTCAAAAAGCAGCTGTCCTGTGTTTTTGGTTACCACTGGAGCTAAAGTGTTCATTGGCTTCACAACAATCATGAATGCAAAAGGATCAGAAACAGCACCGTCATTGTCAACGATTTCGAATTCAATCTGGAAAATTCTTTCTACGTCTGAATCCTCAGAGGGAGGCTTGTAAGCGATTTTCAGGTCTTTAACATCTCTCTGATGGAAAGACGTGATTGGCTGGTTTTGATCATCTGTGCTGATAATATAGCCCTGCTGATAGCCCAGGGTAGATGTTATGTTAAAGATTAATTCATCAGAATCTGTTTCAATATCCTCAGCTGCCAGCATATCTGAAGTAATGGCTGTCATCACAAATTGGTCAATCTCCATCATCATCATAGATATAAAGCTAGGCTTTGGTGGTGTATTTTCAGTGCCCTCTTTGATTCTAACCATTATCTGGAAATGTTCCTGTTGAATAGTATTGCCATCATTATCTTGTACTTCCACTAGCATTGGAATATAGTCTCTGTTCGGAGAGTTGGTGGTTGCAGTGTGTTGATACTGAATTCCCTTCTTGACAAAATCATCGCAATTAATCATCTGACCATTAACGGAGTTATCAGTAAGACTACCATACCTGGGAAGTTTGCCTGCACCAACCAGCGTGGTCACCTTACATGAAGTGACACCATCTTCAAACGCAAACTCCAAAGTTTTCTTGTCAATTGGGTTGCTCAGCCCATTTAGCTTGTCCACAACCAGAGGCATGTTACGAGTGACAACCTCCAGTTGCTGAAAGACCACTTCTACTTCAAGAATGAAAGGAACCACCACTGTGTCTGTGTGGGAGTCATACCTCAGCTGCAGCTTTATGTGGTCTTTGCTTGGACTCCGCGAACCAAAGTGAGTATATTTTACCTCTTCTGCTCCAAAGGCGCAGGGGAACTTCTTGGGTGTAAGCATTCCAGGTCTCTGGGCCAGTGGGTCATTGTCCAGGACTGTAACGTGACAGCGGTCTCCTGCGTGCACTTCAGTCACAAGGTCATTGATAGGGTCCAGATAAATGGAGTGTCCAAAGGGAACTCTAATCCCATTGTTGGCTACCAATATTGTCTCAGCAGTAGGTCCAGGTCGGTGCCTATGGCGGAAAGCTGCGTCGAAAGGGTCTGCATCCACTTTAGAGAGACAACATCCTAATGAAATCAATATAAACAGGCACTTCATAGTTGCTCCTGCTGCACTCAGCCTTCCTCTTTGCAGACAACCAGCCATATTTTTATAGCTAGTTGCACTGCATGAACTTGTAAAAATAGATGCACTGCAGTGTCCAAGCAAGATTTGGGATGATTCCCTTGATTTCTCAAGGCTTGGTTTTGATCTCACTGCTACGTTTCCCCCTCTCTCTGTCCTTACACACAGCACAAGAGCAGCTAACCTACTGAAGCACTGCAGGTAATACTTAACAAGTGAGATAGTGACAGCACAAAGCTCCACCCTCAGTCCAACCACTCCCACGGCTAATTTAAGGCAGCACATTGGACAGCCCCCCAAAGTGTTGAATTCACTCTAGCCCTTCCTTTCTTTTACTCCTTTTCTTACCCACTGAAGGCAAAAAAAGTTCATATTAAGACCAGAAAGGAAATAATTTGGTAACACTTTAGTATAGGGGCCAATGCTCACTATTAAATGGTTGCTTATTAGCATACTAATATATTGGCTGTTTATTAGTACTTATAAAGCACATATTCTGCATGACCATGTTCTACATCCCTATTCCTACTTGATGCCTATGCAAATTATGAGTTTATTGAGGCAAAATCATAGTTAATGGTTTGTTAATAATGAGAATTGGACATTAAAATAAAGTGTGACCAATAGTTTTGCAATAGAAATAAAAAGGAAAGAAAATATATAAACCAAGATAAGACTGTTGGGAAATTCTGAAGTCCCTATTGATGTGGCCACTGATTTGTGATATGTGTGACAAATGCTTCAAGGAATATGTGGTTGCCCAGGATTTTTTCTCCCCTCATGGTTTAAGAAAAATTTGTCAGGACAGCTGATGTTCAACTTTTTATTTGTGAAGATTTCTTTTTTTTAAAAGTAGTATTTTAGTTTATCTTGCCAAAATAACTACAGTTATAGCTGAATAGTAGCAACAGCGCCTTCTGTTGGAGTGATAGAGACAGAAAATTGTAATATTGGCAATTTGGCATCTCATAAATGATATTAATATATAAGAAAAATGTTAACAAAAAACTATGTTATATGTTTCCATAACTGATTTAAATATTTGTGTATGTTTAAATCAATTATTATTAATTGATGTGCTTTTGTTTTTTTTTTCTAACACTTTACAGACTTTGTTTTCAGTCAATAATTTCATGCTGTGTTTGAATGAAATTATGTGTTTATTGAGTTACTCACGTGCTTGTAACTTGGGGGGTCACCTCATGGGGCAGTTGAAAGGTCAAGTCACACAATACTCATTCCAGTTGGTTAAACAGGTGGACAGAGGCCCCTTTATTGTAATAAAATAATAAAACAAGGGTTGCTCCCTAAATATTTAATAACTCTTGAACTCAACAAAAGTTTTTTCTTCCTAATTTATTTTCCTTAGTTCTTCCAGTTACACAAGCATCCATGTAAATAATCAGCAGAGCTAAGCTGTTGAAAGGTATATGTAGGCACATTTCCCAATGACACTTTATTTGCCAACCATAAGTGTAGTTTGACATATGGCTTGAATCACAGTGATCCTAATGGGCGTGATGTCCTGCTGCCTTCCTAAAAAATCCTCTCATATAATTGTATTTCTAGAGAGTCCAAATATATCTTTTGTGATTGCAGTCACTGGGGATGGGATTTTAAATGCGTCCACCGGATGATGATGGAAATCCCCCATGGCTGTCTGGAGTACATAGAGTTTATCCCATAACGTGACACATGATCATGGGCACCAATAAAAGTGCTCAGCATCAATTGCAAAAAAAGGAGAAATAGCTTTCATTCTTTAAAGATTATTTATTTATTCATGTATTTTACCCATAAGCCTCGTTTATTTATACTTAACTGCTTTATTTTGTTCATGTTTTTTGTTGCGACTTCAGCTTAGCATGACCTAGCTGAAGTGAGAATCAGAGTAGATACTTGAGAATACACACTGTGTATGGAAACCTTGTGGTCGCATCTAGATATAAATACCCTCTTTCCATTTATGGAGCAGTGTTTAAAGCGGATATATGGGAATTGATACCACCTCACATATCCGATTGAATGACCAATAATATTTTTGTTTCGGTCATCATTTTCTCAGATAACTGACATTTCCTAGTTCATTACAACTAATTAACTCCATTCATGTAAACTCAACACGAGTCATTTACTTAAAGCATCATATTACTGAACATATGCACGTTTCGATGTTTAATTATGTCCCAAGATACAGTTCATCGCAGTTTCCAAAATAATTTAACTGGTTAACACTTTATAATAAGATTCAGTTTGTTTGTTAATGCATTATGTATTATGAACTAACAATGAACACTACTTTTTACATTTATTAATCAAGGTTAATGTAATGTATAAGTGTATAGATAGATTATAAATTATATAAATAATAATTACTTATTTGATCATATATCATGTTTAGAGTTTACTAAAACTGATAGTTCAACATCTTGTTTGCCTTGAGATGAATAGAATTAGCATTTCGATTTTCCTCTGCCCCAGTGACCCTCACTAGGTTCAGATGGATAGAAGTTTTCTAAAATACTACCAAAGCTTGAATTTATGAGTTTCAATTTGCTGTGATCCAAACCTTTCAGCACATTGTGAACCAGAAATCCCTTGGAGAACGCAAATGTCATAAATATTCATGGTGAGTAAATATACACAGGATTTAACAATGCAAATTGTGGAACTAGCATTCCACTAATTAATTGTTTGATGCCTTTAATAACATGAACCAAAATAAAGGGCACTCTGTTTATTCGGATACGTGTTTGGGACAACACTATGCCACTCTTAGCAACGCTTGTGAAAAACCCCTGTTAGCATTCGCCGAATACCCAGCATGCCACAGGTGCTTGATGAGTCTGTTTCTATTTTATTACTTTGCTAAAATAACTTTTGGTGCACTTCTAACCAATGCACATTCAAGCACCTAAAGTGGACAGTTAGTGTAGTACCGATTGATAGGTGGAAGCCAGCCAGCACAGTACTAGCTATAAATGTACACTTTGTCAGATTAAGTTAAATGTATGTACAGTTGTTCTGATCCTACCAGTCAGTTTTCTGACATAAAAAAGAATAAAAAACCTACTGATCTAGGGCTATAAAACAACACTTTCTGAAAAGCAATTTACCAAAAAATGTTTAGAAACCCCACAGCTCCACACAGAAAACGTGAACCATATGCATATAGCCACTAGACTACATAAAAACATAATTTGTTTAGAAACAAAGTCACATTAGTCATTATTGACAGTACCATTCGCAGGTCCAGTATTGTTATCTTAGTTGAACATCACCCAGCCTTAAATCTGACATATAGCCGTGTTAACATATGGCTGTATCCAGCTGTACACAGCAGTTGTGACCATGCATCACTGTCTCAGGATAGATAGATTACAGACGAACGCCGCTACCAGCGTTCAACCTTTCACCTTTTCCGCCATAGTATAGGTCAAGCATGCTAACAGACAACACGCTACTATGTACTATGTCAATACACTCATGGTTGGGCACAGGAAGGGTGCCTCTACATGTCCCTCAATAAAGTGAAAATATTGTCAACAAATATGTCAACAGCCACATGCTAATCAATCAGCACTTGCATATAAATTGTGTCACTTTAAAGCAAAGCAGGCAACCTTTAGTGCCTTTAGGACATCTTTTATAATTGGGTTCCTGAGGGAATGGCAGGATGTTCTGTGCTTTGTGTTATTATATTAATACTTTATATAGACAGTTCATCTGAGAAGAGTGATATAATACTGTTAGGAACAGCTTTCTGAAATAAAAATGGATGTTTCATCCAAACTTTTCTTGGGTTAGTTCAGGGCAGGTTCAGTGGACCAAGCCCTCAAAGTCATGGTAGTTATGCTATTCAGCTTTGCCAGCATCAGCCAAAACTTTCTCTGCCTCAGAATAACTCTTTCCCAGAAAGGATGGCAACGTTTTCACATTGCTTTCGCACATTGCAGCATCCCAATCATCCACCGTTGTAAATATACACACTGTATAAATAGAGGATCCTAGGATAATTTACTCCTCTGGATCAAGCACAGGGTGAGCTGGGAGAGGGGTGACTTTTTGCCTGGCCTGCCCAGTGGCACCGTTCCTCTTGCGCTGCGGTCACGTCAGCATTCTTGCGATACCTTTCCTCAGTCTCCTCCCTTTCTCCCAATCACACACCACTGACCTCATTACAGTTCATTATCACTTTTCCAAATGATTTCAGTTATTTAAAAGGCCGTTACCTACAACAGCAAAAGAACCAAAACCAAAAAAATATATTTGCCAAGCAAATAAATATAGCAAACAATAGGACAAAAATAATAACTCAAAATTAATTTTATTATGTACTGAAAGCACATTTTCTCTTTCTCCTGCTCTCTCTCCTTTACAAGCGCGCACATGTACAGGATGGGCACATGCTTGCACAGAAATGTGTTGTCAGCGTTGCTTTGATGATTTTAGCAGTAAAATAATCTAGCAACTTAAAAGCTACATTATATTTGTCACTAGCAAGGTAATAACAGAACTGTTTTTGAAGCAAATAAACTTACTGTTTCGCTACTAGTCTCTCTCTGCATTAATAACTGTGTTAGTCTGCTATCAACGGCTCAAACCTCCTTGTCTAAAATTACATTTTGGAATTAGCAATGGAAGTGTGGGATGAGATGCGTAAGAAATTAATCCCACACACAAGAGCGTTTTAAGGACAAAAACCTAACGAATGTCTTGAAATACAACGTATGAACAATGTCTTGAGGTGTGGTAACTGTAGTATAAGCAGAATAATTGACTCCGATCTGTTGAATTATTAGATAAAAATAATACACACCCGAGGTGGTAATGCGGCCACAATGCAAATAACCATTGTCAATTATTCCTTATTTATTTAATATTAAAAATATAATATCAGCACAATCTATGACACTTCTTGTATTTTAATAGCATTCTTGGCTTCCTGTTTTTTTCTTTTATGTTCTATTCATGATTTTGATTCAGATACTGGGACGGTCTCTCTAAGATGCTAGGTATTATCCGCAAGGCAGCATAGATGCCCTCACTATACATCACCTACTACTTCCTCACATTCCTCTTCCTCTTGTTTTTTATAAACATGTCAGTTCAAGGACTACTGATGTTCAGGTGTTTGATTTTCTGAAGTGACAACTAATTCCTGTCTTTTATCACACAGCACACATGGTTTGAGATGTTTCAGTGTGCACCTGGACATTTGCAACAGGAGGCAATATAAAAAGTTTAGGACATAATAGAAAATGTAAAATTAAGACACTTTGTCAGAGACAACACATTTTAGATGAGTAAGACATTTTATTATAATTTATTGTAATATTGTTGAGTATGAAATTGTTTCAACTGTCATGAAATAGCTGATGGTCTCTAATCTGGTATCAAAGTTTGTAGGAGGAGGCAACTCATAAATGCAATCTTAACTACTTCAAACCAGAAATAAAACTTTTATTGCAGGCTTGTTATGGAACCATCTATGCTGGCATCTGCTTGGTTACTTAAAGCAGTTTCTAATACAGTTCTAATACAGTAAACTTGCTTTATTACAGACAGATCATACACCTGACAAACTGCTTTTGTGGTTACTGTTGAACTGTAACTGCAGTAATAAGTAAAATGGGCAGCCAGAACATGCCTTGATATCATAAACTACAATTTGATATAGAAGATAAAGTATTTAACTTAAAGTACATGCTTATTTAAAAACCAAGACTGTTTTTCAAGAAAGAGATTTATGTAAACTACAAGTAATATTAAATGACATGTATGATCAAGATCAATTTTTTTATTGTATTAATTGACAATATGTTATTAGAAGGCAGAAGCAACTAATTATAAACCCATGTTGCACCCAACAGTAGGCTTATATCTTTCTTTAGACTGTGTAGTTTACAGCAGTTTAAGAAGACACATCTTAATACAAATTAATAAAACTAGCCTTTAACCCAAACCATAAAGTCCAATGGACATTTACAACAATGAAAGCATTACATAGAGAAAGAAAGAAAAAATAGAAAATTAGAATTCCAAAAAAATTACAGTGATCAAAGTTGTATTATGCGAATGTATAAATTTGACAGTTAACAGTTATAGGCATTAAAACATATATATAATGTACATACAACAGAGGAACTGTGAGCTCTATAGCATTTCCTTTACAGAATTTCCTTTACATACAGATCCATTTTAATTAAAAATGTACTTATGTCACTTTTGCCATAAACGTCAACACTCAACAAATGTATATATTGATATATATGCTCTGTCAATGGGCGGGATTACAAGAAACATATAATCAATCTGTAGTTTTATTAAAAAGCCTGGAGCTGTCAAAGTGACATGTTTTGCATCATTCTGTTATTTTCCAAGCATCCTTTTGCTTGGAAAATAAATTGTGATATCTGGGTGCAATAACATGGAAAAAGTACACATTGTTAATTTACATATACAGCCAACAACAATACAAAGCTGGTTGAACATTTACAAAATTATCCTTTTAAGGTTAGATTAGATTTTCATAAATTAGGTTTAAAATAGTTACAATATTAAAATGTAACATAACAGGTAATATTATGCTAATTGTAATACAACGTAGGAACAAAAATCTTCAGAAAAACAGAAACTCCATTAAGTTTCTCCATTCAGTTGTACTCCATTAAGTTTATGTATATTTCCTTTAACCATAAAACAACACAATGCATTTTAAAATATGAGTGAAACACTAGTGAGAATTTATACAGAAATTTTTTTTACATTAACACAATACACTGGGCTCTGTTTTTACAGACTTTTCTTAGTGCTGTATGTATATTCAAACAACGTTGTTCTAACAATGACTCACATAGTTTACAATTTAGTTCAGCTGTTACTTCCAGTTTAAAAAAACCCATCAGTCAGGTTCAGAGATCTGTAAAACAGAGAGTTGATATTGTTTTTAATTATAGTATTTTTTCACATTTATGCATCAGCATACAACATTGGGACTATTATCTTGCTGACAAAAGAAAATCAGTCTCCAAAATGCTAAAATCCACTTTACTTTTTTCCCTTGAGCTGTAAAGCCAGCTAATAACCTCCTACATGTATTTAGCCTTTGACATGACCACTTACCTCAAGCTAAAACATCTGTTTGACAAAAGAAGAGCACTTAAAATGTATTCATGTTATTTGTGAAAAAGCATGACATGCTGATATACAGTAAATGCATATAATGCATATACTAATATAAAGGCAGAGAATTTTTATATTTCATAACAAATGTGTGAGACATTTATGGACATGCTCACATTCATTGAAAACTGATAAGCTTCATGTTTTGTTTAACCAGTAGGCTTGTTCACACAATGGCGTGCAGTGACATCTGTATTAAAATTTACAAATGGCCACTCAATTATCAGCAGGAAAGCTGCTTGCTATCCAATTTAACAAATACTTTCTTTGCAGGCTTACACAAATCCACGAGTGGACCATACACATCAGAATAGACTCGTTAGGCTGAGCTGGGGTACATAGTAAACTGAGCCTGAGATAACAATCTCCCAACCCCCCTTAAATAGAGAGAGGAAAGCAGGTAGACTGGACATTCCTTTAAGGATTTATCAAGACAAAACCAGAGGACTAATCTAAGAGCTCCAATCTGTTAAACTGAAGTGGAACCTCTAATTACATCAGTTGTTAGGGCAGGTTTGTAGAGCCAGTATAAATTTCCATCTCAATACCTTTTTGTCCCTTTCCACTCTAGATTTAAGCTTAAGATACTCAACTAAACTTTAAATGTAACATGTGACATGCACACTGTAAAAAAAAATCCATAAAATTTATAGTAAAAAAACGGCAGCTGTGGTTGCCAGAATTTTACCGTAAAAAATACGATAGGTTTTAACTTAAATTTATAGTTAAATACCGTAATTTCATTAACTGATATAATGTTAATATACCAAACTATTGAAGTACTGAAATCTGTTTTGTACCTTTGTAATACACTGATAACCACCAAATGCAGGTGGTGATGAGAAAGTCACATGATGAACCAAAGCCCATCACAAGCAGCTTTTAAATAATAACATATATAGAAGGTGCACAGTATATTCACACAAACACGAAACACCATCATGGGAGAAATAACACATGAAAACGAAGTAATGCATAAACATTCATGAACAAAACATTAGGTGTAAGCGCACAACAACCGCTAATAAACGCAAAACGCTGAAATTTTCGAAATAAATTTGAAATGGTGGAGACGGGGAATTCTGGGAATGTCAATTTATGGTTATTCACTGTAAATCATACAGTTTTTCACCCTATATAGTAGTGGAATTTACCGTTAACCATTTAACAGGTTTTTACTGTAGCATTTTTAGTCTTTTACCGTTAAATTCACTGTCATTTTTTAAAGTGCTTAGGTGTAACCAGTTCGTCGGGCAGGTTCTGAATTGAGCTTGATACACATATCATTTGTAATTCAGTTGTAAGGTCACAAAAGCCAAATTTTCATGGATTTTTATCTTTGGAATCCACGTTTGCAATAAAAGTAAATCATTTAGTTCTCATATCTGCTTCCAGTGGATTCCAGACCTGAGGCTGAGGTTACACTTCAACTGTCTTTCTTACAACCTCATGTCTGGTTCCAGGTGTGAAAATTGTGATTTGTGTATCCCATAATCCAAGAAGGACACATCCTGAAGGGATGGGTTTGTGAAAGTAGTGTTACCTCTTACACAAAACCTACCGCTTAGAGATTCATTACTCAGTTTTATCTGCAAAAAAAATATCTCTTCTGACAAGCTAACAAGATCAACCGATAGTGAACATCAATCAAAAGCCTTTTCTCCAGTTACAAATACATTTTGTAACATGAACAATCGTAAATTGAGACTATTTTTCGTAATGTGACTTTCTATATCAGTGCGATTTTTATATTTTACAATTGCAACTTTGTCTTGCATAATTGCTACTTTATTTCTTGTTATTTCTACTTGTAACTGCAACTTTAACTTTTATTTAACAATTACCTTTTTACTTTGAGTCGGGAATGGCTTACGTACTATTCCCTGACAGCGGATTCAGCTGAGCATAAATAACTAAGGATGCTTCTTCAAATGACTGAATAACAGGATCTTTAAATAAATGTTAAAAAGTTAACATGTAAGATTGTACTTCAAGCCCACCTCACTGCAGCATGCCAAAGCTGTCTTGTGAAGTCTTTCCTTTACTAGCAGTTAAAAGAGTCTGTGTTGGTGGAGGGCTGTCCTGTCAATCCCACTCTAAGGAATGTGGCTGTGATGCCCAGGGCAGATACGGGCAGGTGAAGGTATCTATCTTTCAGCAGTGGCCTGATCACAGCCAGGCCTGTGAAGCCGCTGCTCTAGGACACTAGAATAGAAAGCTGGAAGAGAGAGAATGTGCTATCGGATGCCCTTCCTGTGAATTCTGTCTTTTCAGAGACCCATCAGTCAAACATTTGCCTGAAACTGTGTGTGTGGAAGGTCAGCTATGTTTATTTTTTTAAATAGGACAAGATGTCACAGATTATAATAAAATTGTTGTTTATTAGTTTTTTTATTGTATATCACAAACCAATATATGTTCAAAAGTAAATTATCTTTTGATTCAAACTACCCACCTTCTGGTTGGATGCTCTCATGTTCTGGTCTCCATAGAAATACATGTTAAAATGGGAGTATAAAGATCAACTGAATTTATGAAACTGAATTTTTTTAATATAACAAAGTATAAAAATGTTGTGTCACAGGTACAGTGCTCTAAGGAGACAAGTGCACGACACAGGAGTAATCCAGCACACAATCTTTAATTCCAATTTAAACTCAAGAGAATAACCAGGAGACAGATAAATAACAAGCATCTAAGAACCAACTAAACATGACGATGAACGGACAAAGAAGCAGCGGAAAGGCATTGCTATTTATAGTAAACCAAACGATCGACTAATAAGATGATTAATGAACACAGGTGGAAACTAATGAATGCATGAGTATACTAAATGTGAGGAACAGGAAATTAACCAAATAAGGGCAGACAGGAACTAAACAGAAACAAACACGTGACAGTGTGAAGGCTTAAGTTGTACGTTAATTTGACTAGAAACACCAGATACCGGAAATGTAATCTTTCTGTTATGAGGCGGATGAGACTTCCACATTCAGGAAAAAGGTGGATAGAGAGAGTTTTCATTTTTGGGGTGAACTATTACTTTAATTAAAAAGGCCTATAAGATATTTTGAAGGTACCATTTATTATTATTTTTTAAATGATTTTTATTTTCAAATATTAACAATTAACCCCTTAACTGTCACTGTCCCACCTGTGGGACACTTGACGCTCTTTTTTTGTTGTTGTCTTTTTTCTCTATCAAATATTTTAGTAATCATCATAAGTTATATATCGTTTGAAAGCTTAGAAGCCCAAGATTCATCCTGTGATGAATAATTAGTGGGCAGTGTCAAGTGTCATATTACAAAATGAATTACGGTCTTTTAGAATCAAAACTTTTTATAATCTTGACACAAAACATATCATTATGTCATGAAAAAGGTCTGAGTCTCAGGATTCCAGATCTTGCCAAGGATACAGAGAAAATGACAGAGAAATCTAGACATTTGTGACAAAAAAGCCATAAAAAAAATTCTATGGAGTTTGGATGGCTGTTTGTGGTATAAAGCCCTAAATAAAATCTCACAGGAACCACAATTTTTTTTATAAATTTGGACATAAATCTTTTTAAGACAAATTTAAGCTAAATTTTATATACCAATTTTAGAGATGGAAAACTGATATGTAAAGTATTTATTATAAAATGTATAATTAAAATTCATAAATAGGGGCGGATTTTCTTGTACCCAGTACAGACTTTAAACTACTAAACTTTTGAATACTGTAGTAATTATTTGAAAAACAATCCAACGTTGCGTAATATGTGTCTTTTCTTCTTTAAAAAGACCACCTTATGTCTTGTATTCAAATGTGTTATAAATTCATAACATTAAGGTGGGAATGGATGCCAACCTGCATGCCTATTTATAAAATTGGGGGAGGTGCAGTTAAGGGTGAGGATTATTATTCCTTTGTACCTATCACCCATCCATTTCACTGTTAAATTAATTTTTTTAAATAAGGTATTCGAAAAAAAATAGAATAATCACATTTAAGTGATAATGTAGTAATATATTTCATGGAGGCGGCAAATATTTATTTGTATTAGTAAAATCACAGACTGTGCGGTGGTTAATCTCCCTAATGTCATTGATCACGATTACCATGTATTTTCAAAATGGGACCTAAGCAGTCTATCACTTGGTTTCTGGCGATTGTGCTGATTTTGAATGTTGGCACACGCTGTCGTGGGATCTGATCTTTCAGTGAAAACTGTATACTGGAATGTTGTGTCTAGAAAAATTGACCATGAGCTCTTGACAGTCTGCTCTGGTAGATTAGAATGATTTGACCTTTGTCAGTCATTAGGAGTTTTCCCTACCAAAAAAGACGATCGAAACAAAATGATCAAGCCCTGAAAGAAATTGTGTGATAGGCCTCCCTGAAATGCTTTTGCACACTATTATGTCTGTTACTATTCAAGTAGTATAAAAAGGCACCTATTAAATATAATATAACACAAAGTATATATATATATATTTATATTTATGTACAGCTTGTGTGCTGCAGCTTATCTGAAGAGTGCAGAGACACATTATGTAAACTCTGAAATTATAAAAATGCGTTCTCATCTTGAACAGAAGGAGAAGTGGTACTTATTCAAACATGAAAGGAGAAACAGGTTTCTTGCATTGCCGAGTTATTGTCAAATGTCAAATAGGTTATTTCAATAAGCTGATTTTTATAGTTATCAGCATATTGGTGTGCATGCAAATGTGTTCAGTTAACTTCTCGGAAGGTGATCCGAATGCAACTGATAAGAAAACAAGAAGTGGTGTAAATGTCTGATGATGGCAGTTAAGAATACATGGACCAACAATCACACTGATCATTTTACTTTAGGAATATGAAGAGTCCACATATGGAACACAGATGCTGTGAAATATTCCCTTCTGGGCACTTCTGTTTGTCTAGACAAACAAGACCAGACTTTAGTGGTGGTCAAACTTGTGTCGGTTGTTCAGATTAGCAGCTGGGTGGTGTTTTTTTATTGCATACAGTGTGTTAAAGAATTGCAGCCTTGTTCATGTTAGAAAAGATATCCTTCCTACCTTGTAAACCCAAACAATGTTTTCACCAGTGTGAACACACAATGAGGCAGTCTAGACTTCCAGAAAGGAAATTGACTTTTTTCTTTGTAAATATACATTAGAAAAACCAACAAACAAATAGCAGTATAAATTGTTCACCTGTTAGTTTCAGGGTTTTTTCCACAAAACTAGTAGTAGCAACGTAAACTACTACTATATGAGTAGTTTAAATAAAATGAAATCCAAGAATGAAAGAAAACGTATAAAGTTACACACAGAAGTTACAAGAAACTCACAGGAAGTTTGAAATATCCAGAATGTTTGCCATGAACTAATTATCACCCCACTTAAATGACTTCACTGCTTGTAAAGTCACCCAAGAAAATGTATCCTCACTGAAAGTGGCCATCATTAAAAGTATGAGTAGCACAGGATGGATAAAAAAAGCCTAAGCTAAAGGACAGCTGGAGAAGGACAAAATATAGATGAACTTTGAGTCTGACAGCCACTGTATGACAACAACGCAGTAAGGGAAAACATTATGCTTTTTTCTTTTTTGCTTACATTTTTGTGAGGTTTGCAAACAGCCGTCAATCAAATGAAAGAGAGAAAAACAATATCAATGTAATTGATTTAAAAAGAAAAAAGGTTGCATGGTCTTTGAACAGGTGGGTGAGAACGAGCTACAAGTTTTCTGCCTCACAACTGTTGAAGAATAGTCATTGGCTCGAGTCAGGGGCCTATTACATATCTTTTATCCCGTTCTGTAAAAATAGCTGCAATCAAGGAAGGTGTGAGGATTTGCAGGGAGATCTATAGGGACATTGATAGATGTTCACCACGTGAATCAAACGAAGGCTTGCTGGGTCACTGTGGTGGGACAGACCTACATGGGTGTGGTCTCAACAAAAAAAATCCTTTCATGACTTCTCACTGAGAGTGAATCGGAGAAGCTTTAGAAATATGAGAGGGGATAAAGTAGCTAAATATATGAACGCACACTCCCAACAACCTAAACCCAAATTCTCTAAGTCTTATTGCTTATTGGCCTTGAATGTTCAGCACTTTAATGTTTATGGCACATGTCATTGAGTGTCTTTTATAGCAAGATGCAGCAGTTTCTATAGAAACAGGTTTTGCACACATTTAAAATAATAGGTCACCCGAAAAAGAAGTCTGTTATCTTTTACTCACCCTCATGTGAGGTTCATTTCTCCTGAAGAACACAAAAGAAGATATTTTAAAAGTATTGTCAATCCTCATTGGTTCTTGTGTGTCATATGACTTGCCATCATGGCACAAGAACCAATGGGGTATGATGTTACTGATGGATCACCATTTTGATTTGGGCTTAATAAATGGTTTGATTTGAAAGTGAATAACTATTTGCATTTCACATGCTGAAATGCTGAAACCTTGAATCTTTAAAAGTTTTTAGGAGTGGCCTGCCCAATATCGTCTAATGACAAAGAAAATTGGTACAAGGGTGAGTAAATAGGGTGAACTATTCCTTATAAACAGTTTGAAGTGCGAAGAGGAAGTCTTTAAGAACATTATTTGCCACATTCACTTTGCAACACTTTTTCTCTTGCCACCAAATACAGTCATCAGTGTTTGTGTACATACAAACACTAACATCCTATTGCGTCGACGTGTGGTTAATCTTATAAATAAACCCATAATGTATCAATGGAACCATTGAAACATAAAAAATAACTGTTACCACCATCAAAGATAACTAAACTTTACCAATGACCTACTGTTGTATGCTTCTTCCGCCTAAAACAATTACCTCATTGATTCTTTCTGATATGGTGAAATGTTTATGTTGCAATTGCTAAGTAAAGTTACACATTACTTATAGGAAAAGCTTACACTGAAGTTAGCAGGTTTCAACTTAAACCAGAAGGCACCACCTGGGACAGCTCTGAGTTTCTCTCTTTCCCACTCATCCGAAGTTACACCTGGCCAGGTGAGACAATAACCACATCAAAACGCTAGTAGTCAATAACTACGTGTGTTCATGTGCAAACACATATTAGTTCCACACCAAAGCACAGTGTGTAATACTGTTCAGGCCTGGGCGAGTGTCAGATTCTTATTGCAAATCTAGCATTGACTTGGCTTCTTTGTCATTAGACGGTATTGGGCAGGCCACTCCTAAAAAACTTTTAAAGATTCAAGGTTTCAGCGTTTCAGATCTTTTTTGTTGTTGTTTTAATATGGAATTAATTAATGTCATGGACAGATACTAACCATTTGTCATTTCAATATTTAGTCATTAAAAATGAAAGTATTGCATTAGTGCTGTTAGAGCAGACAGAGCACCATTGGCCAACAATGTAAACGCCATTACTAAACTTCTGTAGACTATGTGTCCTGTCTATAAACTTGTAAATCCATCTATAGAGACCAACTGCTGTTTGTCTGATAAAATACTACTGTCTAGTTTTTGTTTCTCTCTGTTGAGTAGACTTAGCACCTTAAAGTGAATGTGTATAGGTGCAACTGAAGCATTTATGAGAGCCCTATCAACTCCCAAAACCTGGAAACGGAGCCCCTGACAATGACCGCAGAGCACATGAAAGCATACCCTTATTGGAAAATAATACCCTATATAATAGTCCCTGGGGCTCTAGCTAATTATACTGCTTTATGAGCAGTCATGGTCATTAGTTGTTATCTATGAGGGTGGGAGAACATGACCTCTTTCAAGTTCATGTCTCCAACCCGTCCTTCAGTTCCAAACCAGCTGGAATGAATGAGAGGTTTTCTCTCTGTTTCCTCCCTTTGATTCTTTAACTGTCTCTGTTTTTTGAATGAGTGGACTTTTCCTTAGTTTATGCTAATTATAGTTTGTCTGTGTGTAGTATTAGTATAAGTATTTTGGTAACATTTTAGTATAGGAACCAATTCTCACTATTAACTAGTTGTTTATTAGCATGCCTATTAGCAACATATTGGCTGTTTACTAGTACTTATAAAGAACATATTCTGCATGACCATATTCTACATCCCTAATCCTTACTAACTATTAATAAGCAGTAAATTAAGAGTTTATTGAGGCAAAAGTAATAGTTAATGGTTTGTTAATAGTGAGAATTGGACCTTAAAATAAAGTGTGACCATTATGTAAGATGTGCTATGTCTGTAATAATAACCTATACATGTGGGTCTTAAAAAGTTTGAGAAAATGGTATTTTTAGACAAATATAATTTTTTTTATTACATATTGCATTAAAAAAGGTAGACCATTTTCAAAATGTCGTAGTATGTAGCCTATTTATTTTATTTTTATTTATTTCTGGAAGCACACTATATACGTGTGGAATGACTCCTGTAATATACGTTCCCTGGAGCATTCCATTGTCCATACCGTGGGGCATCAAGTACTGAAATGCTGATGAAGGTCTCTCATCAGCTGTTAACAGACAAACCAATTTCACTGGGAGCTGCAAACAGAAATAAAGCTTTAACCTGCTGGGGCACAGGTGTGCAGAAAACACCCTGACAGAGAGAATTAAAGCTGTGGTATATCTCTCAAGTGTCTGATGACATGAGACCTGGAGCGGCATCTGTGGATATGACGTGATGAGAGATGGAATGCTCTCTACCACATATCCGCATGAGTAAAAATCGAAATTTACTTGGACTGACCAATGTGAATCATGATATGAATGTGTGATGTATGCCCTATAGTGCTGCTTTTAGTTACAATAATCATCAAAAGTATACTCTTTTTCCCCCCTTTACTTGAGTACATCTCTAATGGAGCACAGCACAGTATGTACAGAATGTATCTGCATGGACTGCTGGAAAACACTTACCATTGTAAAATGCTGGGAAGAACCTGATTTATTTTAGAAGTAACGCGTCAATAGAGATTTCAGTGAAATCATATCCATTGCCCTTGACTGAAACAAAAAGAAGAAATGGTGAATAGAGAGAGAATAGAGAGAGATAGTATTAAAGTCTAACTATGTTCTCTCAGTCTCACTAACCTTCAACTCTTGTATTGTTGCTGTTGTTTTCATTGAGAACATCATCTAAGGATTCCATTGAGGTTTTGGTGGAGATCGTCCGTTCTCCATCAGTCAGATCCACTACAGTCAGCCCCTCTATTTTATCCTTTGGGTTCTCTGTGGCCTGAGTGCTGGATAAATTCTGTTGGTTTTCTTGTTTAACATCAGCTGATTCTGTAGGGAATAAGTTTAAGAATTTGTTTTTGGCTGTGGTTATTATAATGGATCACACTAAGAAGTGTAACATAGTAAAAATCATAGAACGTAATTTTTACATTATATAAAAGACAATAAAAATATTCTATAATTGTAAAGAATATAGTCACACATACAAGAGCATGAAGTTCAGTTCAGAAAAAAAGCAAAAAAAGTTCATATTTCTGTTTACAACAAAATTAAAATGGCACCAACACCAAAACAAAAGTACATCAAACTAAATGAAAACCAAAATTCACTGTATAATAGCTACTGTTAATCGACAAACAAATTTACTCTGAATTAAACACTCTTCAAATATTTAAACTTTTCCCTGACAAGTCTAACTACTCTTAAAAACACAATTGCACACAAAACACCTGGGTGTCTAGCCTCAGTGGTCTCAAACCTGATGATATCTCACGCTTCCTATTATTTTCAGTGTAGTAAATCTTAAAAATGAGCAGTGGGAGAAACCAAATGAGCAGGTGGTATAGAAACAGTCTTGTGATGGGAAAGTCAGCACTTACAGGATAAAGAGGCATCGTAAAACCATTAGCCGCTATGTCATTGCAATGCACACTTCTGTTTTATTTTTTCCTCCATGGTCATTTTCTTTCCCTCTCTCATTGTTACTCACTCTCTCCCACCATGTGGTTGATTTAGACCTGGAAGCGATTGCCGTAAGTAAAGCCGCTGAAGCCAGGAAACTGATTGAGACCCATTAGTTCCTAAAGAGGAATCTGCGGAGCTTGTCAATGACAAGCAGCAGATTTTGGTGGGAAAAAGAGCCATCCTGTGTGATTATAGGGAGCATGAAGAGAAACTAAGATCATAGGAAGTAATTCTGTGCAGTTAAGCCATTGCACCACTTGCTGTAGGCAAACAACCCCACTATTCCCTTTTGTTAGTCACGTTTGTTACTTTTACTTTGTCATCTTGTCTAACATTTAACAAGGTGTTCACAGCCTAATCCATAAACACAAGTACATTTGATGCTGTAACTGGCCTCAAATGAGTCAATTAGATTTATTAATATAGGGACCTTTTCATTGTATGGGCAAAATACATAAATAAATCATCTTTTGTGTTCTGTAGCAGAAGAAATGGTAACACTTTAGTTGCATGACCATATTCTACATCCCTAATCCTACCCAATATCTAAACTTAACAACTACCTTACTAACTATTAATAAGAAGCAAACTGGGAGTTCCCCTTCAGGAACTCGAGCTGCGTCGAAGTCGCTTTGGGAACGCCCCTGCGTGACCGCGTTCTGAAGCACGTGTCAAATCAGTCCAATGGAGTAGCGAGACGTCACGAGCAGGGTGACGTAAGCACCATAAAGCATAAAAGCGCATCCGGCCGGGTGCCACCCAGCTTCTGCTTTTCAGTAGCGCTCTGTGTATGTGTCTGTCTATTTACTGTTGTATGTCCGCATATATAAAAAACAATCATGAAAATGTCTATGGCGAGTGAATGGCATTACAAACGCTGTGTTCCTCCCTGCCCACGATATCTGGCGGCGGGGGATACACATGATTTGTGTGTCGTTTGTTTGGGAGCGGAGCATGCACGGTCAGCTTTCGAGGAGCTGATTGTCATCACTGCGAGCTGCTCTCGCTGCGCACGCTCCGCTCTCGCCTGGCTGTGTTTGATGAGAGCGGCCAGGCTCGCGATCCCGCTGGCAGCGGTCCCGCTGTTGCCGAGGCACAGCGCAGACTGTTGTTGTGGGGATCGCGGGTGGATTTAGCGGAGGGATCCGAGACGGGCTCATCCTTTTCTCGGTCCTCACCCGCTAGATCCGCAGCTCTCTCTCAGTGTTCTCTCTCAGTGTCCCCCCCCCCAGAGAGAAAGAGCCAGATGCTTCATCTATCTTCCTCCGAGGAGGTGGATGTGATGAGTGTCGAGACAGAGGAGACTGTGGACTCGCCTCCACAGTCCCTCGCGTATGAGGTGTGATTCGTGATTATGGGGTGTGTTTCGTGCAGTCGCCAAAATAAAATATCGTTTGGCCAGCCTAGAAACAGGACGCTCGTCCTAAAAATAATTAGATGAGCGTTTTCTGAATCCAG
Source organism: Sinocyclocheilus anophthalmus (assembly GCA_018155175.1). Taxonomy (NCBI): domain Eukaryota; kingdom Metazoa; phylum Chordata; class Actinopteri; order Cypriniformes; family Cyprinidae; genus Sinocyclocheilus; species Sinocyclocheilus anophthalmus. The sequence goes on from JADLZN010007807.1 coordinate 159,002, forward strand.
ATCACAGCCTTCACGACGGGGGCCTTCCGTTTTTCCCTGATCTCCATGCTGAGGTGTCAAGATCGTGGGAGAAACCGTACTCATCCCGTATTTACAGCCCCATAGTCTCGAATTATTCAAAAGAACATTGTGGGGCTGAATGATAAGGGATATGGGGCGATGCCAGTGGTGGAGCAGACGCTTGCGGTACTATCTCTCCCCATCCTCAGCATCGTCCCTGAAGGCCCCGAGGCTTCCCACCAGGCCTGTTAAGCTTATATCTAGTCTGGTTGGGAAAGCTTATATGGCATTAGGTCAGGCTGGCTCATGTTTGCACACCATGGCGGTGTTACGAGCATACCAGGCTGACCTGCTCAGGGGTGGGGCTGCTGAGCGGGAGCAGCCCAAGCCATCAAGCTCCTCATATCGCCAGTCTCAAAAACAGAGCGTTGCAACCCGCACCCCTCCACAGAAAGATCGGGGGTCGGGGCGATGCTCTCAGTTGGGGACTTCTAGAATGAAAACGGATCTGTGGACCGTTATTTTGTCCAAGAGGACCTCGGCTAAATGGTCCTACCATTGTCAGGTCCCTGAGGGCAGCCCACCTGGGGAGGAAAGGATAACACCTCAGTATACGGTGCCCAATCCTCCTAAGTGGCCTCACGGAGGTTTATTGATACCCCTGCCACCCTTGGTGCTTCAGGGCTCAGTGAGATCCGACGAGCGAAATTCCCAGCTGCCGCCCGCCAACGGTACGGCACGGGAGAGCTCGCCCCCTCAAGTGAGGGTGCTACAGCTGTCAGGTCGGTTGTTCCCTGCCGGTCATCCTCTTCAGGGCACCGAGAAACGTTGGTTTCCTGGTTCAAGGCCCGATGTTATGGGCTCCTTGTCGTCGCGTAACGCTAATGACGGATGCCTTTCTCACGGGCTGGGGAGCGGTCATGAGTGGCCGCTCTGCCCAGGGTCTGTGGGAAGGCCATCATCTCTTTTGGCACATCAACTGCCTGGAAATGCTGGCCGTGTTTCGAGCTCTGACACACTTCCTTCCAGACCTAAGGGGGCATCATGTGCTTGTTCGCAGATAACACATCGGTGGTCTCCTACATCAATCGGCAGGGGGGTCTGCGTTCGCGCCCCTTGTACAAGCTGGTGCGCCAGATCCTTCTGTGGGCTCAGGGTAAGCTCCTCTCTCTAAGAGCAGTTTAAATCCCTGGGTATCTAAATCAGGGGGCAGATATCCTGTCGAGACAGGGGCTGAGGCCCGGGGGATGGAGGCTCCACCCCGAGGTGGTGGAGCTCATTTGGAGGGAATTTGGATGCCATGGTGCAGACGTGGCCGAGGATTCGTCTGTACGCTTTTCCCCCGATCGCTCTGCTCCCGGGAGTTCTAGAGAGAATGCGTCAGGACGGGGTCCGTCTATTGCTAGTAGCCCCATTCTGGCCGGCCCGAGTATGGTTCTCGTACTTGGTCCCGCCACCCCCCCCCCCCCCCCCTCGACGTCTCTCCGCTGGGATTTCGATCAGGAGGGGCCTCCTCTCTCAGGCGGGGGGTGCCATTCTTCACCCCCGCCCGGAGTTATGGAAGCTGTGGGCATGGCCCCTGAGGGGGCACAGCTCCTAGCATCTGGTCTCTCAACTGAGGTTGTTGAGACTATACTCCAGTCCAGAGCTCCCGCCACTAGGAAACAGTACGCCTTGAAGTGGAAACTTTTCGCTTCATGGTGCGGACAGCGACTGCAGGACCCAGTCAGCTGCCCAATTGGTACAGTTCTGGTGTTTCTGCAGGAGCGATTCTCTGCAGTTTTATCTCCCTCCACTCTGAAGGTATACTTGGCGGCCTTAGCTGCTTACCACGCCCCTCTGGTGGTCAATCATTGGGAAGACACCCACTTATCACTCGTTTCCTCCGTGGCACCCTGAGGCTGAGGCCGGTACAGCGCACTAAGGTGCCCTCATGGGACCTGGCTGTGGTTCTGGAGGGCTTATGCAATGCCCCCTTTGAACCCATAGAAGAAGTTTCGGTCAAGTTGCTCACGCTCAAGACCATATTTCTCCTCGCTATTTCCTCACTAAAAAGGATCTGGGATCTTCAGGCACTCTCTGTTTCGTGCCTTGAGTTTGCTCCAGGCATGGTTAGGGCATTCGTTTACCCGAGGGTCGGGTATGTCCCTAAGTTGCCCACTTCTTCACCAGGGCCCATACTGTAGTACTTCAGGCATTCTGTCCTCCTCCATTCCAGGAAGTAGGCCAAGAAAGGCTTAATCTGCTCTGTCCAGTTCGAGCACTGGACGCTTACGCACACAGAGCTGCCCCGTGGCGTAAGGCAGATCAGCTATTGGTTTGTTTTTGGTCAGCCAAAGAAAGGATCTCCGGCAACCAAGCAGACCATGAGTAGGTGGGTGGTCGAGGCCATCTCACTAGCCTACGAGTCCTCTTTCCTCCCGTCACCTATGGGGTCAGAGCGCACTCGACCAGGAGTATGGCGTCCTCCAAGGCTTTAATTTCATTTTTTCATTTGTGCTGCGGCGGGCTGGTCCTATCCGCACACTTTTGTCTGTTTTTATAACCTAGACCTGGCATCTACCCCAGGTTCCCAAGTTCTCTCTTCGTGATGTGCTCGCAAGATACACACACAGGCAGGGACTTGGTAGTATGGCGCAGTGGGTATTCTCGTTCCCAAAGCGATCTCGACGCAGCTCGAGTTCCTGAAGGGGAATGTCTCTAGGTTACGTATGTAACCATGGTTCCCCGAGGGAACGAGACGCTGCGTCTCTTTGCCATACTCCCTGCATTCCTCCAGGCGCTACTTCATCGAAGCTAACTTGCACTCAATCGGATGTGCTTTTATACTTTCTGGTGCTTACGTCACCCCGCTCGTGACGTCTCTCTACTCGGTTGCGCAGGGGCGTGCCCAAAGCGACTTCGATGCAACGTCTCGTTCCCTCGGGGAACCATGGTTACATACGTAACCTAGAGACGTTTATTGAGATAACTTTGTAGTTAATGGTTTATTAATGGCGAGAAATGGACCTTAGAATAAAGTGTGCCCGAAGAAATCATGCTTGAGATGACATGAGGATGAAGAAATGATTATTATTATTAAATTATAAAAAGAGCATTATTCAATGTATTCCTATCCTATGACCAAGAAATATGAAAGTGACATTAATAAAGGTCAGAAGCACTTTTGAGAAATTCATGCAATATCAAGTGAATGTTCTTGTTGATAAAATATTTTTTAAAAATCACAGTCTCAGTTTGATTCTGTCGGTGAGAGTGTGAATAAATAATCTATTTTTTTGCACTGCTGAAAAACGACAATGTTGTTAATAAGGGAACTTCTGAAGTTCCTCAAACTGCTAGACTTTAGGCAAATAGTGTAATATTCTGTTGCAAAAGTTGTGAGGGTGAAAAATGTAAGCTGTCACTATTTCCAGTGAACTGCAGTCACCCTCACTATTCAGTTTTCCGTAGCATTTGCATTGTTGATATTATCCCAAATAAATGAAAAACGCTATGAGTTCACAACTCTGAGCAGTGTTTCTTAAAAATAAATAAAGAAACCTCTATCTGCAAACCCAGACAGCCAAAGGCATCTTTATTTCTGTTATGGGTCTTCCAGATGGAAAGGATCAGACACAAAGACCAGATGCCTCTGGTCAAAAGTGGCTATTTCCTAAATGCTGTAGGCATTGAAACATTGAAGCATGTTCATGCAGGCTCAGTTCAGATAATGGTTTGTGGTAGACAGCAAGAATATCAGCACAAGGTAAATGCTTTGTTCAGAAGTAAACATCTTTTTTTTCCAGTATTGTCAGTATCGAAGCTGAAGTTGAAGATTCTTGGATATTGCACTTCTTGAATCTTGGAGTTTCCATAAACCGAGTTTACTGAAGAAACTGGATCAGCCCTAAATTTGAGAATACCACTGATTTTTAAAATATTTTTTTCAATATTTTTTGTTAGCACTGTTTTATCATTGTTGTAAAATGTAGGATTCTTTACTGAGAGACTGGCAGCTACATACTCTTGTCTTAGAAGTCCACCCAGTGGAGCTCTCTGTTATTGCAACTAGTTCAACAGCAGGGTTCTAAAGAGACTTTTGGATCATAGACAAATAATTTTTGCTCTAGTCGAAAACGTATTACACTTATAGTACAGTAGAGTTTTAATACGTGGTTTGAACTTTAGACATGTTTCAAAGTTTAGGGCCGGTATATTATTTTCTTTAGAATTAACTGACCCCAAACGTTTGAAAGATAGTATTTATTATTTTATTTTATTTATTTATTATCCATTTTTAATACGCTACCCATATTAACTTTTGTATTGGGTTCAGAAACGGCAGCTTTCTCACAAACACACACACACAGTTGTTTCATACGGTTGCTTCTTGTGCTCCTTAGTTCTTTATATGTCTTCATACATTTACGAAAATGTGTTAAAATTAACTTAGACTATAATGCATTTCTCAAGATGAAGTGACTGTCATAGAGTATTTAACACTAACACTAACTTTTAACTCCTCTAACACTAGCTTTCTTTATTCTTTTTCTATTCTATCTGTTTTCCTTTTTATTTATTATATGATTTTTTTTAAAAAAACTTGCTACATGTACTGTGTTAAGCTAAGAGACTTGTTGTAGCACTTGCATATCATTGCTCTTTTGTTGATTTTGATTGCTTCCATTGTCCTCATTTGTAAGTCGCTTTAGATAAAAGCATCCACTAAATGCATAAATTATTATTAAATTATTAAAATCATGCTGCTTGTCGCATACCTTTCCCTTCCTCAGGCTTCTCAGATTCTTTCACAGGCGCAGCCTTGGTGGACTCGACAGGAGTGAATGTTTGCATATCTTTGGGAACAAGTGTAGAACACAAGGTTAGTGTAAGCAGAGAAGAATTAAGAATGAGTTAAGAATGCCAGGTACCTTTGACTGATGTGGTGTCAAACACCTCTACATCCACTGTGCTGAGTGGGATCTGAGCATCTTCTTGTTTGGGATGTAATTCCACAGAGTACTTCTGCATTAGACAAACATTATCATTATCTAGTATGTAGTTTATATATCCATTGTAATGATTACAAAATATCAAATTCACAATCAGTAATAATTTATTAAAAATGTCTTACCCTAGTGGAGTAGAGTGTATAAATTTTTCTTTTAAGGCAACAATAAACGACTACCCAGAGAGGCACATCAACACCTGATAAAGTCCTTATATAAGCTGTTGAGAGTAAAAACAAACAGTAAGAATAATTAAGAACATACATCTTGGTCACACTTTATTTTAAGGTCCAGTTCTCACTATTAACAAACCATTAACTATGACTTTTGCCTCAAAAAACTCTTAATTTGCTGCTTATTAATAGTTAGTAAGGTAGTTGTTAAGTTTAGGTATTAGGGATGTATAATATGTTCGTGCACAATATGTGCTTTATAAGTACTAGTAAACAGCTAAAATGTTAATAATAGACATGCTAATAAACAACTAGTTAATAGTGAGAATTGGTCCCTATACTAAAATGTTACCACATGTTTTTATCTGTCAATTCAAAATAAATAGGAAAACTGAAATGAAAAAAACATGAATAAACACTGACAATAAGGAAAAAATCACTCACTTGGCCAGGGGTTTTTGATAGGTTGCGTTGCTTGAGTTACTGTGAAAAAAATAATTATGCATAGACATAAATGCATTGCACAAAGAAAATAATTACATTTTAGGTGAATAGCAAAATTATGCTCTAATTTACTTTTTTCATAAAGTGATTTTTAGGTGGTTAATAGAAATAATTTATTTTGGCATCTGGTGACAGTTTTAAGAGTGTGCTACTGAAGGTACACACTTCCTTCCTGTGTGAGAATGACTCAGTCTTTATGATTAAAGTTAAAAGTTAAAACAATTCTCTTATTGCTCTTTTGTGCAAAATCAAATGTGTTCATTTTTATGATGAAAGGCACAATCAGTGATCATTATGCTTGCACAGTATTGTTTCTCTTACTGGTTTCTTTGCTAGTAGTTGTCCTTTTGATCATATTATTTGTGCTTGATTGTGAAACGGTCTTCAGAGAATCGTCTGTGGTGTAGATGTTGGTCTGCGGATGTTCTGAGGGCGGTGGAGTAGGTGATTCTGTTGGCCAAAAAGGAAAATAAATCACCAGATGTAACGTTCTTTGATTGGAACAAGCAGCATAGCATATAAACTGGCTTACGGTTTTCCTACCAATTGTACCATTTTGCTGCATAAAGTGTGTGGATGCTTGAATGACAAATGATCAAGCAAAATGAAAAAGCTACCTGATTCTCCATCTGATGTGATATTCACAACCGTCGTGTTTGGCAGGGTGACAGTGAAGCTTGGAGTGGTAAAGTTGTCTAGAAAGTCCATTTCTTTGAATTGGGTGGTGTTGTGAATAAACACTGAAACTGGAGCTGTGGTATTTTCTATGCTGGTTATCATGGTTGTGGCCTCATTTTCAACAGCAAAGACAAGTAAGGCACCTGAATTGTACAAGAATAAAGGTCAGGTCAGGTCGTGAGGAACATGTTGTTATTACAATCTACAAATTACTACATCTGTAAATTATAACTACATCTACAAAAATGGCTGAATGATCAATGAAAGCATTTTCCTCAACAAATGTACAGTGGAACATAGACAATTAGTTTGAAGACTGATTTAAATCTTAATTCCGCTCTTTGTTGTTGTTTTAATTAGCTATTTGCTCAAATTTGAGCAGTTATGCAAATTTTAAACAACAACAACAATAAAAATAAATCTTTAAACATACCAATGAGGTGATGAATTGATGCGCAGCACATCTTTAGAGAAGATACACTCTAGTCAAATGTGTGTTCCTTCCTAAGGACAGCGAGTGCTCAGTTTATAACCGCACAACTTCCACTTCTATGACCACCACAGGATGCAGCAGTTAGTTACCCAAAAAAGGCACATAAGGAACTCGTGCACTTTTGTAAATCCCCGTTTACAGCATTTGCATAATACAACGAATTAAAATAAACCGGTTGTGTACGCTTTTTGTTTGCATCAAAGGAAAAAAGGGAAATACAGATGTATAGGAACATATGTGGTGCATTTTGGTTAAGTGATTACATTTACAATCACAATTAATTTTGCTTTATAAGTTATACGTTTATAAGAGTAGTTTTTCATACATTCTCAGAAAAAAGGGAACGAAGCTGTCACTGGGATGGTACACTGTAAAAAAATAAGTGTAATTTTAACTGTAACATTTTGTAAAAATGCTATGGAAAAAAACTGTTAATAGGTTAACAGTAAGTTCCCGTACTATATACAGGGAAAAACTGTAAAATATCTAACCAGACATTCATGTAATTTTACAGTAACATGCGTTAATTTTTTACAGTTTTTAGATGTAAAAAAATAACCGACGAATGTATAATACAGTCAAAAACGGGATATACTGATATTACCAGAATTGCCCTGCATGAAACTTCTAAATTGTTGAAATGTTCTTTTTTGTTTAAATAATCATGTTTTTTTAAAGCTTTTGTTATTAGTTATGTATATTTGGGCTTTATGCTGCATATTCTGTTGTTTAATGAACGTTTAATGCATTATTTAAGTATCATGTGTGTTACCATGATGGTGTTTTGTGTTTGCATAAATGACTCTGTGCACCTTCTATATATTAGTATATACTTCTGCTTGTGGCGAAGCTGCTTGTGATGAGCTTTGATTCTTCATGTGGCTTTCTCTTTTACCACCTGCATTATTATGGTGGTTGTCAGTATGTTAAAGGTACAAAACAGATTTTAATAGCAGTGTGCATTGTTGAATTTACTGGTTTACATTCAAATATTCTTGTTTGTAAATTACAGTTTTATACTGTAAAAGTTTTTGGCCGTAAATGTGTTTACAGTTTTTCTGTATTTTTTACAAAATTATTCTGGCAACCACAGCTGCCAAAATTATTGTGTAAAACTACAAACATTTTTTTTACAGTGTAGCTTTTTTAAAATGTACACTTTGTGCCTTATTTAACCCTTTAAGGGTGAATATTGGTAGCTCAAAATAATAGATGTACAGTCATGGTCAGAATTATTAGCACCCTTGGTAAATATGAGCAAAGAAGGCTGTGGAAATAATTCTGCACTGTTTATACTTTTGATCTTCCATTCATTCATTGGCCATGATAATTAGCACCCCTACAAATTCTTATATATAAAAAAATCTACAAAGTATAATTCGATTCATATTTACATTTTTAGCACACCAGGGTGACTACAAATATGAAGTTGTCCAGTCATGATTTCCTCTTTCACAAGAGTATAGATATGAGGTAACACAAAGGCCAAATTCCCTTAACCGTACATCAAAATAAGTCAAACCAAAGAACATAGTTGTGATGTGCAACAGAAGATTGTTGAGCTTCACAAAATAGAAGGTGGCTGTAAGAAAATAGCTGAATAAAAAAAGAGCTTTTTGGCATTCACAAAATGGGTTTAAAGGGATACACAGGGATTAAAAAAAGGACCCCATGCCCACGGTTAAATATACTGCTGGATCGTTAATGTTGTGGGCCTATTTTTCTGCCGGAGGCCCCGGATACATGTTCAGATACATGGCATCATGGATTTGCATAATGAACCAAGGTTGGATCTTCTATCAGGACAATGATCCAAAAACAAACATCAGAATCAACACAAAAATGGGTCAGTGAGAAAAAAAAACAAGCTTCTGCCCTGGCCAACCCAGTTCCCCGACCTGAACCCTAGAAAATGAGTGGAATGACATATTAGTGGGGGTATATTAGTACCTTTTGAATAGGTACAGCCCCATAGACTGCTTTTGTACCTTTATTTCTGAGAGTGTATAGGGTAACAGCACTTACATTTCACTATGATACTTTTCCTTTTCTGGGGAATAGTTTAAAATATTTCATAATTTCACAAAATGCTGAACAAATGAATGAAATGTGGAACAATGACCTTTAGAAATATCACTGAAAGACAAAGACAGTGACAGTATTTCTGCAGCAGCAGGATACTCATTAGATGCAGGTTCAGTTACTGGCACTTACCTGGCTGATAGTAAATCCAGCTGTAAAACCACATATAGACACAAGGTGGCACTGTAGGTATGAGAAAGCAGAAGTGTGTTACAAGAATTCCCTTTAGTAACACAATTAATTAATAATTGTTGTAATAATAAGTGGTGTTGTGATGTAGATATTATCTCTTATCAAACACCTTTATATTAAAATATACACACATTTCTTAAAAAAACATTATATGTACTTTTACTATATATTTTCCTTGTTTTTATGTAAAATTATATATTTTAATATTTATTTATTTTCTAAATATTGTATATTGTGGCATAAAATGATCTTAATTACAAATGAAATGCTTGTAGTTTGTATGTATCATTTCACTAGAATGATTGTAAATTAGAGTTTCAAAAGTATGTATTCATTTTTTTAAAATGTTTGTGTGTGCGTGTGTGTGTGTCGTGTGTGTGTGTGTGTGTGTTAAACATTAAATGCATTCAGTTATCAAAAGTGCCAGTAAAGACATAATTTTGACTTCTCAGAAACATTTAAATACATTTAAAAAAGATTTTAAAAAATCGCACTGACTCTGACACTGTATGGAGTTTAATGGAAGAAATAACAGTGCTATTTGGGGAGTGTTGTAATGAATATACAACAAGTGTCAGATTTGGTAATAAATGAGTGTGTTGTCTCCGTTGTGGGGACCAAATGAAATGTGTGTGTGTGTGTGTGTGTGTGTGTGTGTGTGTGTGTGTGTGTGGTGTGTAATCTTGGCCCCGTGTGGAGATGAGGAAAAAGAAGCACAGGTCTGTAAATGTTTGAAAGTGTTCGTGCGTGTTGATGGAAGGAGGTTGTATATTCGTTATTACTGTTTATTTCCTCATGCCAGAGGTAATCAGTGACAGGATTAGTGCTAACTGCCACCCAGTTAGTAGTGCGAGTGCAAAGAGCCCACCAGCAGAACTGCACAGCAGCAGAGGCAGCGGCTCCGTCTGTGGGCCTGGCCACGCAGCTCGCCCATGAGGCTCTCTAATCTAGCTCTGAATGAATCCAGTCTGTGCCACTGACTGCCACATCAGAGCTCAAGTGCTGGCCAGAGTGGATGAGCTAATCGTTTCTCTTGGAGGTGTTGGGATAGCAGTGGAGCGAATTAGAGAGAGAGAGAAAGAATGGGTGTGGAGAGAGGAGACCACCCACCCGGCGGATTCAGGATTCGGGAGGCCCAGACGCGCAGCTCCATTCTATGACCCTCTGTGCCGCCCGGAGCTCCAAGCTGGACCCTTCGCAATTGTGCTGCCGCCCCAATGTCCCCCAACCCCCACCTCTTTGCCTCCCTCAAGCTAACACAGGGAGAAAAGAGGGGGTGGTGGTAAACAGCCTGTCCCTGTCATTGCCTCACTCGCTCTCTCTCTCCTTCACAGTACAATGGGAGGGAATGCAGTGGCTGAAGCACTTTTAGAGTGGCCAAATGCTGCAAAGGCTGAATGAAACATCTGTGGAGGCACATAGCCTAAGGGGGAAATGCTATTCTGTTGTGCACCAAACTAGCTTTTCTGACTTTCCCTTTTTTTTTTTTTTTTTAAATTGGCTATGTGAGCATACTGTATAAGAAGTGATTTTTACAAGGGCGCGAAAGATGCCCCCCCCCCGTTCAAGCATCTAATAGCTTATCACCTCTCTGAAGCATACATTTCCTAGACGTTCATCTGGCATTTTCAGAGCATTTGCCCATCTGCTGTTTCATCTGTATTTTTCCTAAGATGTTTATCAGATGTTTGTACACAATAGTTAGAATACAATGCTTTCCAGATGATGAGCTCTGTGACAGAATACGACAACTCAGCCCACGTTACCCGCTGGTTTCTTGTTGCAATACTTTTCAGAAACAGTTGTAGTAGTTTAATGCTGGTGATTATATGCTCCATCCGTGTCCCCAGTCAAAACTTCCTTTTTAATCCAATATCCTGTTGTGATTCCTTCCTATTCATGCTTCACGTCAATTGTGCTCACGTTTTAAATATACAGTAATATATTTAATATATAGTATACAGAGGACTTGGGCTGTCAAACTCCATGACATGACTATGATATGAAGCCACGCCAGTCTTAAATGAAAAATACACCAAATTAGCACAAGTCCTTTGAAAAACTTTTATTTAGACTTTTGGTGCTTTTGCATTGCTTTTGAAAATCGAAACAGACCCCTTTCAGTGTAATTGCATGCATTCTTGTTATTCTTATGCTCCAAGGATGTGTTCCACATTTTAGGCTTTTTATTATTTTATTTATAAATAGTTGTTATATATATAAATTTTCATTTTATTTATTTTATGTATTTTTTATTTTTTTGCCAAATCTACCTGGAGAAATATGCGTTGTGTGCAAAAGCTGTTTTAAAAAGGTGGTCGTAACATTACAGCATTTGTGAAAAGTTCTTAAAACGTTTCAGAGTACATTTGCTTTAGATTTAAAGGTAGTTTTTAGTGTCTGGGAGACGTTGCAACAGTTCTTATGCATTTAGTTTGCCTCAAATTCTATTCTCCATGCAATCCCAAGCACATAATAATGGTAGCCATAGTCTCAGCCTCAGATGTCACGCCCACGGACCGTTGGCTAAACGTCTGATGCATATGGCACACAAAAATGGAAACATTTCAGGAGTTTCGAAGTTGTCGTCGGATTGGTTGAATCATACAGGATTTCCGGGAGACGTACGCGTCACGTTTTTTAATGTTCCGCCTGTATACCGTGACGCCAAACCGAAAGCCGTCGTGTTTACAACTGTGACGACGAGCTCTTATCAGGATCAACTAAGCGCTGGATTTTCAAAAGTATGTGAAATATTTAAAGTTTGCAGCATAGAATCTTTAAAATACGTCCGAGAGTTTTACACACCGGTCTGTTATTGTGGCGATATTTCCACGCCCGAAATGGGATGCTGAACGAAATGAACTGTGATTGGTTGTTTGACATGTCGGTCAAAAGGCCTCATGGGACCGCCTTGGTCAATGAAAGCTGCCATGAATTCCAGACCTTCAGCCGTCAGTCTGAAGGTATGGCTACGCGAGACTATGGTAGCCATAACCATATCATCTGCTGTTGAACGCCTTGTGTGTATAAAAACCTCACTGGTTTATTGCAATTACTGGCAAAATGATTTTTTGGAATTTTGGATTTTTTTTACAGACATTTTGATGGTATTTGTCTAGTCTAGCATCCAAAGGCATTCCTGTGTAGGAACCTGTTGTTGGGGCTCCAGACTGTGTCTGTATAGCCACTTGAGATGAGCTCAGCTTGGTAATAGCCGAGGTTTGAACTTACAAGACTTCTAATGCCAAAAGGTCAAGAACTGTGAGCATTCAGACCTCTGGCCTGCTGCCTCTCCTTTATCCCTCCTCTCTATGAAAGCTTCCTGAGGGCTGCGTTTGACAGACGCTCTCTGCAGTGCCTGTATAAATCATTGTTCACATTGTTTCGCTTGCTTCTACTTATATGCAACGCTCTGTGATCCTCCTACTCATGCAAAACTACGAAAGAGAGATTTTATTTGCAGGTGGGTTATTGGGGAAACATAAATCATATGCTTTGTAGCTGCTGTTTTCCTTACTAATGATGCATTGCGGCTGAGGATTGCATTAGCTATAGCTGAATCTACTTGTGTGATCTTGCAGCACATCTTTACCAGACAAACACAGAGTGACCATTTATATAATTGTCACATGTGGTTCGTTCAGCACTTCAGCATAAGTAATTTGTAAGTTGCAAGAGGCTGTTTTGAAGAATGTCCAAGCATTATAAGAATATGAAACACTTTTTTCTTAAAGACCACACAAAACACATCCTGTTTACAATTAATGCTTCCACAAAAACACCCATAAAAGCCACATTAGAAAACAATCTCCAGACAGGCCAAAGAAAAGACCAAAGGATCAAGCAAAGGATAAATGGATCTAGAAGTCTGAAGGAAAGAGATGATTATTTATCGTGTAGGCTATACTATTGGAGTTATTTACTTAAATAAGGTGAACCCAGTTATTGAGACAACTATGGCTGTTATTGAACTTGTACTATATTGAACTTGAACTTGTACTAGCTGAACCAGTACTATTGTAATAAAATGGGTCTTTGTTGTATATGTTAAACTACAGGGCCTTCTAGATTCATGACAAATGGCAAATGTAGAGTTCAGTTATTGTGACCAAGATGTTCCCGTTTTCCACAGACTGTCCCTGCTTTTGCTGGAATTTCCTCTAGATGTTCTCCAGAATGTTCCATTAGCATCCCAATTGGCCTCATCTTATCAATCAAGTGCATATTTGGATTATTTTCAACTGTAATGTACTTGACGCATTAAACATTTCAAATCCACTTAACAGTATACTAATTTACATAAATCCAAAGGAATCCAGTCCGATCAATCAGACTGAAATTTTATTCATTTTGACCACAATTGGATTGATTGAGGTGTTTACAATGAAAACTTTTCAGTCAGATGGAATCATCATCGATCTGATTATAAAAAGATTATTTGGTGGCATGTAATACATATAGAATGTTTTCAAGAGGCTGAAAAATATCTCTCCAGATGTTTTTTTTAGTTCTACCAAACAGCCTCAAACAGGCAGTGAGTCAGATATCAGACATGTAATCACAATTTTATTTTATTTTTAGTGCTGTCAAATGATTAATCGTGATTAATCGCATCCAAAATAATTTTTTGTTTACATAATATATGTGTGTGTACTGTGTATATTATATATTATAGGTAATTGTTAAAGGGGTCATTGGATGGCCATTTTCCACAAGTTGATATGATTCTTTAGGGTCTTAATGAAAAGTCTGTAACATTCTTAGGTTAAAATTTCTCAATGGTAGCGTAAAACAGCACCGTTTTTACCCTGTCAAAAACAACTCTGTCTACAGCACGCTGTTTTATTGCATTCTGCTTTAAATGCTAATCAGCTCTGCTCACCCCGCCCCTCTCTTCTGAGCCGATCTCTGAGAGACGGTAAACTTTAGCCGCATTCATCGCAAAATTCGCTAACTAGCACATTATTAGGAAAGGCGATTTGCAACGATTCATTAAAAAACCTTTTTTTTTTTTTGGTTTTGTTTTTTTACCCACTTCTTCTGTAACGGTAGGCTGGATCACGAATGATTCGCACGAACATAAACACATTTAGGTAGATCGGGGGACACATTCCCTTCAAAAACAAATGTAATCCACTGCGTCTTCTGTGGCTCAGATGTCAGGAGTAAATGACGACTGCTATGTTCATTATTGCATCCAACAACAGAACACCTCGATCGCTTAGGAGTCATTCTTGCCTACATCGGCTCCGGTGGTGAAACAGTAGGTACGTTTACATAGACACTTTTTGCTTCCATCGGAAGGAATTCATTCTGATTGACGAATCCGAACGTAGTGTTTTCCAATGAACTTTAAATAAAGTTATCGGGTTGATATGCCGTTTAGATGTCCAGCTTCTGATCGGATTTAATCTTTTGACATGCGCACACTGCATGAATATTTGCAGTTTTTCACTAGAACCTGTTTTTCAAATGTACATAACAGATTTAAAATAAAACATTCAAGTATCCAAGTCATTGACTTTTACTAAAATTATGTAATTTACAATCCAATGTTGTTAAAAATTATTTAGATAAAACCAGCAGAATCAAAAAACGGGGCATTTATAAGCGCCAGCGGGTCAAATTTACCCGCTATATAATGCATGTATTTTCGTGCTGTCATTTTCTTGCCGCTTATGTTTTAACATTGTACATATCTTGGCAACGCCTTTCACTCACTGATTTAGCAGTTATGAGTTTCATAAATAAAGTCAAAATGTCTAAAAAAAGGCGATTTATGGAAGGTAGGTATTAGAAACACTAAATGAGTCTGATGGTAAGTTAAGCATCTGACGGCTCATCTGACAGTGATCCAGATATCATATTTACATGTTTTAGCCTCACGTTGCTCTAATTGGTCAAACTTTGGTTTGATTATTTAATTTTTGTCTTGCCATATAGTTTATTGTTCGCTACTGTGTTGCTATTCTAGTCTGGCCGTTTCCTGAAGAAAAAAAAAATTCAATCTATATGATGTAATGAATAAAACCATTTTTTTGATTACCCAAAGTTTAATGGTGTTGTTCTCTTATTCAAATTATAAATGATATAACTAAACAAATTAATAAATATTTAGGTGAAGCTGTGTGCTTGAATTTTTCATCGCATCATCCTATGCAGTGTGGTGAATTATTATTGCTCATTATTGTCTATAGGCTGTTTTAGTCATTCATAGCATGGGTTATCTTAATATATTGATTAATGACATTGTATTATAATATTACACCACCCAAATATTTAGGCTATTACCTTCTAATTTCCGTTGTCAGTGCAGACTTTTTTTTTAGCTTAGGCTACTGACCATTATTGATTAGTGTAGCCTGCATTAAAAAGTCTTGAACATAAAACAACAGGATAAAAATATAGTTGATGACTAGACATAATCATTTCATGACTCTAGACACTTCTTTGTGAAGACAGTAGCATAATACAGTGAAATAATATGTTCTTTAGCCATATAAATACAGTTGCCATGTGCATGGGTAAAATTGACCCGTTGGCGCTTTTAGGTATACAGCGACCTCTGGCGGTTCTAGGCAAGGCAAGGCAAGGCAAGTTTATTTGTATAGCACATTTCATACACAATGGCAATTCAAACTGCTTTACATAAAATAAAGTAAATTAATCATAAAAAATAATCCCAACAATAAAACAAGGAATTTTAAAACTTTGAAAATTATTTTTAAAAAAATTTGATTCAAGAGGTTTAAAATGAACTTAAGAAAACGATTATACATAAAATATAGTGCAAGCAGTTCGGACATTGCACGTTGCTCATTCAATAAATGCACAGCTAACAGATGAGTTTTGAGTCTGCATTTAAATGTGACTAATGTTTTAGCACATCCGATCTCTTCTGGAAGCTGATTCCAACTGCAGGTGGCATAATAACTAAAAGCACATTCCCCTTGTTTTGTGTGAACCCTTGGTATTTCTAACTGACTCGATCCTAATGATCTGAGTGGTCTGTTCGGTTTATATTCAGTGAGCATATCTGCATATAATTTAGTACTAGGCCCCTGAGGGATTTAATACACGAGTAAAAGTACTTTAAAATCAATCCTAAATAGAACTGGAAGCCAGTGTAAGGACCTGAGGACTGTTGTAATATGCTCAGATTTTCTGGTTCAGAATTCTGGCAGCAGCGTTCTGGCTGAGCTGCAGCTGTCTAATGGTCTTCTTGGGAAGGCCGGTGAGGAGACCATTACAATAGTCCACCCTGCTGGTGATAAAGGCATGAACAAGTTTCTCCAAGTCTTGACTGGAAACAAAACCTCTAATTCTTGCAATGTTTTTGAGATGATAGTATGCTGATTTAGTTACAGCTTTGACATGACTACTGAAACTAAGTTCTGTCTCCAGAATCACACCACGATTCTTGACTTGATTTTTAGTTTGTTTACTTTAGATTTTTAGGTATGCATTCACCTTGAGAACTTCATCTTTGTTTCCAAATGCAATGACTTCGGTTTTTTCTTTGTTTAACTGAAGAAAGTTCTCGCACATCCAACTGTTAATTTCATCAATGCATTGGCAGAGGGAGTCAATGGGGCTGTAGTCATTTGGAGATAAGGCTAGGTAAATCTGGGTATCATCTGCATAGCTGTGATAGGCGATTTGGTTATTTCTCATTATTTGACTTAGTGGGATCATTTACAGGCTAAACAAGAGCGGTGCAAGACTTGAGTCTTGTGGGACTCCGCATGTAATGGACGTCCACTTAGACTTATGTTCTCTTATACTCACATAATAACCTCTATCCCTTTTAAGTATGACCTGAACCATTTAATTACCATGCCAGAAAGCCCGACCAAGTTTTCCAGTCTCTCTAGTAGTATGTTATGATCGACAGTATCAAATGCAGCACTGAGATCTAGTAGTACCAGCACTGATATTTTGCCAGATTCAGAATTTAAGCGAATATCATTTATTATCTTAATGAGTGCTGTCTCTGTGCTGTGATGCGGTCGGAAACCAGATTGAAAATTGTCCAGGTATCCATTTAAGTTTTAAGTATTTGTTCAGCTGATTAAATACTACCTTTTCAATAATCTTTCCTATAAAAGGAAGATTTGATATGGGTCTATAGTTGCTCAATATGGTGTTATCAAGATTTCTCTTTTCAGAAGGGGTTTAACAACTGCAGTTTTCAGGGAGTTTGGAAAAGTCCCAGAAAGAAGTGAGGCGTTCACCACTTCTAAGAGATCTGCTTCCAAACAGTTAAGCACCCTTTTGAAAAAATATGTGGGAAGTGTGTCAAGATAGCATGTTGACGATTTAAGGTGCTGTACTATTTCTTCCAAAATTTTGCTATCGATTGCTTAAAAAATAGACATAGTATCTTCTTTTTTGATATTGTGGTCGAATATGTCTACCCTCTGCATAACTTGGGGATGTGCTAAACGCCTTCCTGATATTATTGATCTTCTAAGAAAAGAAGGAAGCAAACTCATTGCATTTGCTGTCGGAGAGCATTTCACTGGCAATCTGATTTGGGGGGTTTGTCAGTCTCTCAACAGTAGCAAAAAGAGTGCGAGTGTTGTTTAAGTTACTGTTTATAAGGTTTGAGAAGAATGACTGTCTAGCTTTGCCTAGTTCCACATTGAAAGTACGAAGGCTGTCTTTATATATGCTATAGTGGATTTCAAGTTTCGTCTTCCGCCACATCCGCTCAGCTTTTCTGCATTTTCTTTTCATACTCTGAACTGCTGTTGATTTTTCTCCAAGCTGATTTCTGTCTGCCAGTCTTCCTGCTGACTTTTAAAGGAGCAATGTCATCAATAACATTCTTAACTTTTG
This sequence comes from Sinocyclocheilus anophthalmus, assembly GCA_018155175.1. Taxonomy (NCBI): domain Eukaryota; kingdom Metazoa; phylum Chordata; class Actinopteri; order Cypriniformes; family Cyprinidae; genus Sinocyclocheilus; species Sinocyclocheilus anophthalmus. Next base: position 176,959 of record JADLZN010007807.1, read on the forward strand.
AGTTAAAGGAATCAAGGAGAAGATCAACAGTGTCTGCAGAAATGCTTGGTGTTAAAGATATAGCCTCCATAAATAGCACACTAGTGTTTTCGTTAATGCATCTCTTTCTGACTGAGACCGATCTAGATTCAGTCAGAAAGAGATGCATTAACGAAAACACTAGATGTTCTAGTGTTAAACAAGGACTGGTGGGACGTTGTGCTGCTCTACTTCACAGACACTGAGTGAAAGGGGAGTTTTATAGTGATGGGACACTCATTTATGACACTTTATTCACCAGGAAGAACAGCTTGTTCTGTGCGTCATACGTCATTACGCTATTTCTACATCACTGTGCATGCGCAGTACTTTCCAGTTTCGGTTTTCAATCCGATCAAGTGTTTACATGTCCTCTCGCTCAGATTACAAAAGGAATAAACCACCCCTTACAATCCAATCGAAATTTTAGTCAGATCTGGCCAATTCAATCCGATTGACGTGGTTACATGTGACTTTTTTATTCTGATTGTGCTTCTAGTCCTATTACGATTGGATTAGTAGGGTCCATGTAAACGCAGCTAATGGCAGACTGATAACAGCTCACTCAGGGCGGGTCTAAGGTAAGACACCAGTCCAGTCTGTGATGAAAAGCTAGTGTCAATCAAACAATTGTGGGAGGGGCCTGTCTGTGTAACGTCACACAGACAGGCATCTGAAATCGGCTCGATTTGAGAAAGGGAAAATGATTTAACAAGATTAAAAAAAACACTTGGTGGATCTTTATTATTATAGGGTGGTTGTGTACACACACTGCCAATACACATTTCAGTTCAAACTGCTTATAAAAGTGCATGTCGCATCCGATGACCCCTCTAAGTTTAGGTATTGGGTAGGTTTATGGATGTAGAATATGTGCTTTATAAGTACTAATAAACAGCCAATATCTTAATAATAGGTATGCTAATAAGCAACTAGTAAATATTGAGAATAGGTCCCTATGCTAAAGTGTTACCGAAATTACTTGTATGCCACACATCATAATTGTATAATAATGGTTGACATAGGATCAGTGATGAGTGTTGCCTGTTTTTACTAAGGTTTTTACAATGATGCATTACTCCCAAAGATGTCAGGACAGAATCTCCCCTAGACCTGTGATTCAAAGGGTTAACCTAAATCCAGCACGTGTACCTGGCATCTGGTAAACCACCGAACACTAACGGTAAGTTCATTCATTAGGGATGGAAGTCCAAAGAAGTTCTTTGGTCTCAATGGGAGTCCACCTGCTGAAAACACGCACAGACCGAGGTCCACAGGAGGTACGCAGATGTTGCACAAGTTTCTCAATGTGAGGTTAGTCTTGGACTCAAAGATAGCTCGCTGCATATGGCACTAATGCTGGAACCTGACATCATTTCCAGTCTGAAATATGTGTGGCCAGAGAAAGGAGACAGCTCGATAAGTCAAAAACAACTGAACTTCAAATGTGCAGAGGCCATGCTAATAATAGCCATGAAATCAAATGTGTTACACATTTTGACTGCCTGTGAACTATCAAATGTGTGTTGATGAGTTATTGATATTGTTTGTGTCCGCAGTCCAATCACTGCTGGTTGGTTTATGTACGGCTCCTGTCCTGCAGTTTTTCAAGTCAGCTTTGGTGCTCAATCACTCTTTCAAAGATTGTTTACCTCAAGTTAACCCAGGCCATATGCATATTTTTATGAAGAAGAATCCCCAGGTCTCCATGATTTGGTTTGTGTATTTAGTCCAATCCCAGCTGATTAAGTCTTGCTCTTGCCTTGTATGTTTCCAAGTCCGCTTTAGACAGCAATGTCTGATTCTCCTTGATTAAAAGTATATGTACTCTGGAAAATGTATTAGTTCTCAAAGAAAATAGTTTGTGGCTCTGTTTGTCTTGACTGGAAGCAGAGCTGGTTGTTATGCCATATGTGTATGGTGCATGGACTCTGTGTGTATGTGTGTGTGTGAGTGTGTGAGTGTGTTATGATTAAACTTCCTAATGACCAATTTACCCTTTCCCAATGCAGGGCTCAACTTTAATTAGTAAGTGGCTAAGCACCTTTGGTAGTTGTTATGTTATTTCTTGTTTATCACTCCAAATCTAACAAACCACCCAGAACGAGCACATAAATCAAGGCCTCAAACCTAAAGCAGGGCTTTTGCCTTCCTGTTGTACTGCAAGTACAGAGCATAATTCACTGCAAACATACAAACAAAAATAACTATTGAAAATCCCAGGTTGTTTTTTTTTTTTTTGTTTTTGTTGTTGTATGTATGTGTGTGTGTGTGTGTTTTATTTTTAGGAATTCTTTTTTATATATTATGAATCTGATCAAATTTAATGAGGTCAAATGTATTTTTCTTATCAAATTGGCTATATGCATGTAGGTTTTAATCATTTATATTGTATTCCTTTTATTTTTAAATTATGAATCTTAGTGAAGTCAGGTTTATTTTTCTTATTCCACTGGACATATATAAGTAAATATATATTGATTTAATAAATATATTGATTATTTGTTGTAATGATGCATCTAATCCAATTTAACGAGGTTTATGCAAGAAAACAAATACATAAAAAAAATTGCCAAGAGGGGAAGAAAAACAAATTTCAAGATACGGTATATTCCCTAAAAGCACGACTTATGTCAATGTATCTTGTTTTAATTTTTTTACCGGAAAAATAAGAAAACAATTTGAATGAGATGCGTTTAATTTTCAGCATTTGATCTCTGGATGAAATTTAGATATTTAGATCCAGTTTTAATTTTTTTATCAAATTTATAGCCTATCCTTGTTAATTACTTATGTAAAATGTAATTTTATTGTTAATTCCCACCGTCAACGTTTAAAGGAGCCTGAATGAAATGTGTCAAATACTGTAAAGAACAGACCGTAGCATTCCAAGTGCCTCCACCCTGCCACTACGTCACCAGTTCCTGGAGCTCTTTGATCTCTCAGATAAGTGCCATACCTAATCAGGTTAAAGCACTGCATGCCACAGAGGAAGGAAATTCCAGTCATAATGGCAACGTATCTGTTCCGCTCTTATGCGTCACATTCCTTGGGCTAATTAGGAGTAAATATCTGACCCAAGGACCGTCCGTATTAGCCCCCACCAGTGTGGTCCATCTGTTCCACTCGCTTAGCTTTTTTTCCGCTCCTAATTTGCAACACAGATGACACAAAACATAAGGAAGCTCTCCATGGCTTGCTCTCTCTCTCTACCTCCCTCCCTCTTTTCCCTCACTTTTACTCGCTCTCATGCTGCTCTCTTATTCGTTTCAGCCTCTTTCAGTCTCAGACATGAGCCCCGATCATTACGGCCGGGCTATCGGTTATTATTCTGCTGCCAGTGACCCAAAGGGTTGGCCCAGCATGTGGCTCTCCAACAGTACTTTAGTCATATGCACATCCCTCTTTATTGGAATTGCCAAACCATAGATACTATTTTTTTTCATGGTGTGTGTTTTTAGTGCCTTTTTAAACAATAGCAGGTGTAGGTTCACTTTAGCCTAGAGGTCCCACAAAATGTGACCTAAGATAGATTTTTAATGCTGAAATTATAGTATCATTTTGAAAGAAAGAGCCATTATATCATCGCTTAAACTTAATAGCTGTATGTGGTTAAGGATTGTCAATGATCCACACAATAGAAGGGCAATCGGTTCTGTTTCTCTAGTTTCTATTTGCATTCAGATGAGGCATGGGAAGTGATGCGGTGAGAATGCAAGAAATGTGATATCTGGTATTATGCTATGAGGCACTTCCTGTTTTGCAAAACTTCAGGTTATATTGTGACACTATTGTGTTACATTGCAGCAAACCTTAAAACAACAGTATATTTATGGTTCGAATTCAGAGCTAGGCAAGTAGTGTTAATATTGTCAATGGACTTACTACCAAAAATGTTAACTGTTTTTGATTTCATCATTAATATCAAAGATTTTATCAAATGTATGTTAGTATGATTGAAAACATTGTATAACAGTAGTTTAACTTTATTTCAGGAGCTCAAGTTTTCATAGCAATGACAGTTTTAATGTTTTATTTTGTTATTGAATGTTTAAATGTTGACACACACAACAATTTTTCCTAACATAATTATGTCGCTTTAGCACAATTGACACGACAAGATATTGACTAAATTTAGGTAATTTTTGACAAAAGAGAAGCTATGACTAAAACAAACAAAAAAAACTATAAAAATTAAGAAAATAAAAAAAGACATTGCCTACAAACGAGTTAAAATGATGCATTTAAAAAAAATATATAAATAAAAAATACACTCCTGTATCACTAAAGCTAATAGTTTGGACCTGTATACTGTACAAGTAGATATCAACTGTTTTTCCAGTTGGATGCTACTCAAGAGCAACACTATTTGAGGCTTGGCCCGTGACTCAAAGAGTGCAGTTGAGCCACAGTGGGCAGTAAGGATGGATGGAGGGAGGCTGAGGTAAACTAAAGTCACCACACAATGATTTGTTGCCCTGTATTTATGAAGCAGTCATAATTTATGAGGCATTCCTAATACTACTGCACTGGACTTTATGACAGCTGGCTGCCGATGAGTAATGGCCAGTGATGGACATGGTGAGAGCTAAATGTTACATCATGCAGTATACCACTTCATAGAAAATCGTAAGACGCATGGTAAGAAGTCCAAAGTATGCTATAAATTATGTTGAGCTGGATTTCTCTGTGACTTTTATAATTTATGGCCAGTGGAAGGAAAAGAAAGGAGACCACTTAAGTATGAAATAGATCAATATTTTTTAGAAAGGGGCATGAATTAAACGCCTATTAAAGGAACATTTTCTGTCATCATTGACTCACTGTTGTGACTCTCTTTCTTGGAACACAAAGGGAAATTTTTGAATTTGAAGAATATATAAGTTGCTCATCTACGCATTTAAAATGAATGGTGATTGCAGTTTTCAGGCGATCTGGTTCACTTTTTTTCCCCCACAAATCACACTGATTCAGCTCTTTGTCCAAGAAAAAATATATATATGTTTGTGCGTGAATCATACCTTTTAAAAATATGTAATAAATTTGATTATATAGTTTATAAGTATAATGGTAATTGCACAAGTATAATTTCAAATTAAAGGTGCATTTCAAGTTAATGGTGACTGCAGTTTTCAGTAGATCTGGTTTACTTTTTTCCACAAATCACACTGATTCAGCTCTTTGTCCAAGAAAAAAAAAAGGAATTAATTGTGTGGGAAACATACTTTTAAAATGTCATACATTGATGATACAGTTCATAAGTATAATTCAATTGCACAAGTATAATCAACCCCCCCCCCCCTCCCCCCCAACCACCAAAAACATTGTTTGAGCTAGGCAGACTTTTAATCTGTGTCAGATCGATATTGAAATTGAGAATGTTTATATAAACATCAGTAAACATCTTGTTACAAATAACTTTATTGCCATGGGTATAAAGTGTCTTGTGTAAACACAAAATAGGGATTTGAATATTCTGAAGGAAATTATCTTGAATATCTCTGTTCCCTATATAATCCTAATTACATTCTAATATTATTTTGAATATTTGGACTTTTAAATGCCTAATTTCGAGTTCTTGTGGTTTGGCTCTATTTGAGCGCATTTAGTCAATGTGTGTGGGCAGTGCTGCTAGCCTTCATGTTCTGAATATGCTTTTGACTTGTGGATAGAGGAATGCTCATAAATTGAACATTAAAAGAGTATATAAAAAGGTCGCTCTGTCTGTATTTATTCAGGATATGGAGAATAAAAGTGTATTGAGCTTTAAATATTTAGAGATTATATGTGAGGTTCAAAGGCAAAAAAGAAAAAAAAAATCCCCAAAAACGTTTACTTTCCAAAAGTAAAAGGCAAAAAAACTTCCATTTTGCCACCATAATTGCTGTGGCAAAAAGAAAAATTTTTAAAAATAAAATTTACTGGCAACGTGCCTGAATGACTGTTGCCCCATTGCATTCACCCCTGCCATAGTGAAGTGCCTCAAGCAGCAGGTCATGACCCATATCAAGTCCTCCATCCCACCCACATTGAACACCTTATCCAGTGCACTTATGGGCAAAACCATTCTACAGTGGATATGATACCACATCATTCATCACACACTTGGCCCTCTCCCATCTATACAATCAAAACACTTATGTTAGAAAACTGTTCATTGATTTCAGTTCAGCATTCAAAGCTACCACTGACGTTACCTGATGAAACAAAGGCATTTGGACTGTGCACCACACTGCAACTAGATCCTAGACTTATCCTTACTAGATCTATGACCAGACCTCCCAAACCATCATCTTGAGTACTGACGCCCCCCAGGGCTCTGTCCTCAGCCATCTACAGTTTAAGCTGCACTGTAAAAAATGTAAAGTTGACAAAACTTAAAAGTTTAAGGCAACCAGCTTCAGCAGATTTTTGAGTTTTCTCAACTTGTTTTTGTAGACTTACAACTTTGCCAGGGATGTGAGCAACCATATCATTCAGTTCAGTAATGACACCACAGTGGCAGAGTTTATCTGATGATAATGATGAGACCATGTGTATAGAAGAGGTGAGAGAGCAAGAAATATGAACTCTCTGTATGACAAGACAAAAGAGGTAATTGTTGGCTTCAGGGTATGTCATGTGCTCCACTCACCTCTGCATGTCAGCAGGGCAGAGGTGGACGTAGCCCACAGCTTCAAATTTTTACCTCCCAATATGCAAAGCTGTCCTGATGCTGCTGAGATTATTTCAATCATACTACCTCACTGCAATACTGCCAATACTGACTTCTGCACAATGTTTTCCCCTAATTTTGTATTGCTTACAATTCCTGTTATCTGTACATATAGGTTTAATTTTGCACCTTCACATTTTTTTGTATAGAATATTGTTTTAGCCTTTTCCCTGAGTCAGATTTTTAATGTATGGAATATTTTAAACAGTATGAAGATTTTATATGAAGTATTTAAAGGGGTGGTTGATTGCGATTTCACGGTTTTAACGTTAGTGTGTAATGTTGCTGTTTGAGCATAAACAATATCTGCAAAGTTACGAAGTTGCAAGTTCAATGCAAACGGAGATATCATCTTTTAAAATTCTGGCTGTTTAATGCCTACAAAAAAAACGGCTGTTAGGGACTACAAGAAGTTACTTCCCGGGTTCGTGACATCACAAACCCTGATAAACCCCACCCTCGGGAAAAGGCAGCAAAGGGTGCGAGGCCATGCTGCGCTGCTTTAGAGAAGATGAAGAGAAAACTAGAGGTGCACGTAAAAATCTATTCATATATGAATCGCAATTCTGTCTTCTAACGATTCTAATTGATTCACAAGTTTCAACATCAATGTTCTAAAGCAGCAGTTCTCAATACTGTTCCTCGCATCCCCACTGCCTCTGCGGACACGCTCTCTCTCTCTCTCTCTCCTCCCTCTCTCTCTCTCTCTCTCTCTCTTCTCATTCATCTAAGCTCCGACAATGAACTGTTCCAATTATACACTTATTTTCACATAGCTATGAGAAGCATTAAACATGGACGCGCGTGCAGTTGCCATACTGTATTAAAGCTTTAATCAGGATAAAACCGTATATCAAAATCTAACATAAGCAGTAGCATTTACAATAACAGCGTATCTAAAAGTATGAGACAACAACAAACAAAAACGAGTCCTACCATTAAACCGTGTCTTTCACACTGGTTCTGCAGAAACTAACCAAAACAATCCTAGGTTTTTATTTATCACAGTGGCTAGATTAACAAATAACCAGACTCCACCCGATCTAAATATTCCCTCACAGTTTAGTAGTGATGACTTTATGAATTTCTTCACTGATCAAATAGATAGCATCAGAAATACAATAACAAATGTAGATTCTACAGCGTATAATACTTTAGCTTCATTCATCGCACCAAAAGATAAACTGTAGTGCTTTACAGCTATAGGACAGGAAGAGCTAAATAAACTTATCACTTCATCTAAACCAACAACATGCCTGTTATATCCTGTACCCACTAAATTACTAAAAGATTTGTTACTTGTAGCAGAAGAACCGCTTCTCAATATATTATTAACTCGTCGTTGTCTTTATGTCACGTCCCAAAAACATTCAAGCTGGTGGTTATTAAGCCTCTTATTAAGAAAACACAACTAGATCCTAGTGAACTGGTATATTACAGACCCATCTCAAATCTTCCTTTATGTCTAAAATTTTTGAAAAAGTTGTCTGCTCAATTGTGCTCCTTCCTGCAAAAAATGATCTCTATGAAGAATTTCAGTCAGGTTTCAGGCCCCACAAAAGCACAGAAACTGCACTTGTTAAAATAACAAATGACTTGCTTCTTGCGTCAGACCAAGGCAGTGTCTCATTGCTAGTTTTACTTGATCTTAGTGCTGCGTTCGATACTATATATCATGACATACTCATAGATCGATTATAAAATTATACAGGTATTCAAGGGCAGGCTTTAAGATGGTTTAGATCCTACCTGTCCGATCGCTACCACTTTGTTCATTTAAATGGGGAGTAATCTCAATTATCACCAGTAAAATATGGAGTGCCACAAGGATCTGTCCTAGGTCCTCTGCTATTTTCGATATACATGTTGCCCCTTGGTAATATTATTAGAAAGTATGAAATTATTTTTCATTGTTATGCTGATGATATTCAACTATATATTTCAACAAGACCAGTTGAAACTTCTAAATTATCTAAGCTAACCGAGTGTGTTAAAAATGTAAAAGATTGGATGACTAATAATTTTCTCCTATTAAATTCAGATATATTACTTATTAGACCAAAAAACAGTATACAGAATTTCTTGGATTACAATTTGCAACTAGACGGATGTACTGTTACTTCCTCTACAGTCAAAAATCTGGGTGTTATATTAGATAGCAACTTGTCTTTTGAAAATCATATTTCCCATGTTACAAAAACAGCATTCTTCCATCTTAGAAACATTGCCAAGTTATGAAACATGTTACGTGTTTCTGATGCAGAAAAGCTAGTTTGTGCATTCATGGTCTTTAGACTGGACTATTGTAATGCACTGTTTGTTGGTTGTCCTGCATCTTCAATAAACAAGCTACTGGTAGTCCAAAATGCAGCGGCTAGAGTCCTTACCAGGTCAAGAAAATATGATCATATTACCCCAATTTTACAGTCTCTGCACTGGCTACCTATTAAGTTCCGTATCAGTTACAAAATATTATTACTTGCCTATAAGGCCCTTAATGGGTTAGCTCCTGCATACCTAACTAGTCTTCTACCACGCTACAATCCATCACGCTCCCTAAGGTCGCAAAATTCTGGACTTTTGTTAGTACCTAGGATAGAAAAGTCCACTAAAGGCGGTAGAGCTTTTTCGCATTTGGCTCCCAAACTCTGGAAGAGCCTTCCTGATAACGTTCGGGGTTCAGACACACTCTCTCTGTTTATATCTAGATTAAAGACACATCTCTTTGTGGCCATCTCATAATCTTTTACTGCAGTTATATCTAATCAAATGCACATTATTATTCTTTAGTTTGGGTTAAACAAATCAATTTTGCTTGGTTGGAACAGCAGCTACGCTAATTATGTTTGTATTTGTTTCTCTGTCTTTTGCCACGGGATTAACATCCCGTGGTAACTAGGATTACACCAGCTTCGGGGTCTGGATCCAGAACACCTGAGAAGAGATGATGCAAGCCCTCAGAGGACCTCAGATGATGCCAACGCTAAAACCACATACAGAACTATAACATTTTGCTATAAGTTTGATTGCATCATATAATAATTGCTGTTAATATTGTTCATCGTCTGTTTTATTACATCTTAAATTGATTTTTCCGTACTGCTGGTTCGTCTGGTCAGAGGAGAACTGGCCCCCTGACTGAGCCTGGTTTCTCCCAAGGTTTTTTCTCCATTCTGTCACCGATGGGAGTTCTGGTTCCTTGCCGCTGTCGCCTCTGGCTTGCTTAGTTGGGGACACTCATTTCCGGCGATATCGTTGACCTAATTGCAAAAGATATTATTTAAACTGAGCTGGGATTTGACATCACTGAAGTCATGATGAACTGTCTTTAACCTGAAAAGAGTGTTGTACTATTGATCACTTTGTCATTCTTACACGATTTCCTAATTAATGCTGTTCAGTTGCTTTGACACAATCTGTATTGTTAAAAGCGCTATATAAATAAAGGTGACTTGACTTGACTTGACTCTATTTAAAGCCCGGTTATACACACACACATTGCTCAGTATTGTTAGCCTGTTATGTTTTCTAGTTTCTGCCTTGTCTTGCCTTGCCTTGCCCTGCCTTCGTGGCCTGAGTCACACCCGGATCCAGCGGCTATCTCGTGCGTCCCAGGCTTATCATGGACCCAGCACTCAGGTTAGTTCGCCTCCATCAGGGAATGCGTTCCCTCGAGGACCACATTCAAGACTTTCTAGACATTGCTCACCTCTCTGATCTCCCGGACTTCATGTTGATTGACTTTTTCTGTTATGGACTAAATGAACCATTAAAAAAACCATACTCCCCTGTGATGGTCCTCCATTGGATGCTATGTCAATTTTTGGACTATGCCTTACTGTTATGTGGTTCCTCCTTCACTGTCAGGGCTGGAGGTTAGACGTTTCCGCTAAACATTTTTTTTGGGGGGAGCACCACACACCAAGCTCCGGTGCCAGCGGAGCTTGGCTCACCAGGGTCACCACCATGTCCAGTGATTATGGTCGCCACTCCTATGCTCTCAGCACTCCCCAGTCCAGTGGAATTCACACCAGAGACTCTACACAAAATGGCCACCAACCCAGAGTCTCACCACAAGATGGATGCCGTTCCAGAGTCTCGTCCTGTCATGGCCGCCGTTCCAGAGTCTCGTCCTGTCATGGCCGCCGTTCAAGAGTCTCGTCCCGTCATGGCCGCCGTTCAAGAGTCTCGTCCCATCACGGCCACCGTTCCAGAGTCTCGTCCCGTCATGGCGACCATGCCCAGTGCCTCAAGGTCAGTCCCAAGGCTTTTGAGATTGGCGTCCAGTATGTAGGATCCACCGCTGACATCGGTGCTAGCAGCAGGTATCCCAAGGGCCTTAGAACAAGTCCTCACAGAGACTGTTCCCCTGGACTCAGTGCTCCCTGTAATGGGGGTCGCCATCCTGTGTGTTTGGGCCACTCACTGCTCTGTTTCTCCTCCAGTCCATGAGTCCGTGCCAGAGCCTGCTCTAGTCCTCGAATCAGCTCCAGAGCCTGCTCCAGTCCTTGAGTCTGCTCCAGTTCCCTCGTCACGGCCAGGATTGCCATTCCCTGTTCCTATGACTCTAGTGAGTCCAGTTCCTCCCGAGATGGTGGCTTACGCTGCAGATTCTCTTGAAGCGGTGTTGTCCGCTCTAGCCTGATCTGCCGTGGTGGTTCCCTGCTCCATCAGTTCCACTCTGGTGGTCATCTGCTCCACCGTGGCGATCTTCAGTCCTGTCTGCTCAGCTGTGGTGGTCGTCTGCTCTACCGTGGGGATCTTCGGTCCTCTCTGCTCAGCTGTGGTGTTCGTCTGTGCTGCCGTGGGGATCTTCAGTCCGGTCTGCTCTGCCCTGGTGGTTTCCTGCTCCGCCCTGGCATCCTGCTCCGCTGGCTTTGCCTCAGTCCGCGGTTTTCCCATTTCCACATGGACCTGGCCCTCCATCCCTCCCCCTGTTCCGCCTCCACTCCATCTCCCTCCTGGACTCATTTTTGTTCTCATTTGGGAGTGTCTGGAAGCCACTCCGGGGGGGGGGGGGGGGGGGGGGGGGGGTGGGGGGGTGGGGTCACGATCTCCAGCATGGAGTGCCTATGACTCCCACCAGAGGGCACTCCACCTCTGACACTTGCCACTCTATCCCAGAATACATTTCCCATAATCCTTTGCCAGACTCATCATCATTGATTGCCTTCACCTGTATCTCATTACCTCATCAGCCTCACTCTATTTAAAGCCTGGTTATGCACACACACATTGCTCCGTATGGTTAGCCTGTTATGTTTTCTAGTTTCTGCCTTGCCCTGTCTTCGTGTTTTGTTCTTGGACCGCTTACCTGGTTTGTGATTGTTTGCTGCCTGTTCTGTGGATTACTCTTTTGGACTACATTGGATGTACTGTTTTTGCTAGTGTTTTGACCCTGCCTGTCCAACTATGCTCTAAATAAAATCTGCAGATGGATTCTCAACTCTGTCACGCCTCCCATGTTATACATTATTTGAAAATAACATTGTTTTGGAAATGTTTATGACAAATGTTTGTAAAACAAACAAATGTAAATGTTTTAAACTTTATAAGTGCTCATTTCACTGTAATTTTTTTTTAAGTTGTAAATGAATATTATTGGAGTGTTTTACAAGAAAACACTTAAGTTTTTCTGATTCAGATTTTCATGTTTAATTCAATGTTACTACTTGTTTCCTTGTAATTGTTTATTAAATTTACTTGCAATAGCTGAGTGAAAATTGTTTCCATACATCTTTTTTTTTTTTTTTTAGTGATTAGTTAAAGAAAAAAATTTTTTTTATATAAATGCAATTACATTTTATTTATTGGCTGTGATTAGTTGCAGCTTGAAAGATGTACAAAATTATGTACTATCTACTACAAAGTCTTTATGATATAGTATGCTACTTCCAACTGGCAAAACAAAACTACTAAACAGACTAAATAAAATTACAAAAAAAATTAAAATTTAGCACTTCAGAATCGAGATCCACTAAATAATAATCTCAAATCTTCCCATTGTCTTAGTGTAAGACAAAGTTAAGGAAAAAACAACTGTGCTTTCTACAATGAATACATTCCCAATAAACAGACCTTTAGAAATGATGATCACTCTAATAATAGTGTTACATGTTGCCCACACAGGATACTGCCCCATGGTAGCGAGCGAGGCATTAAGATCAGTGGTGTGAAGAAACGTGGAGAACGAGAGCTGGGGGCATTGATCTGTGACTGCAGATAGCAGAGAGGCCGTGAGGGGTCAAGCAGCCTGCCGGCCGGATGACACCCCCTGCATTCATCCAACACACACAAACCTGCCCACAGCAGACGTGGGTCACTGGCTAGAGCACATCTACTCATTATGGGCTTGTCTGTTTGACGGACACACCCGGTGAGTGTGTCAGTTTGTGTGTGTAAGAGTGATTGTGTGTGAGAGTTCTGCACCGAGACAAGGTGTGTGTGGCTGTCAGTGGTGTGTATATGAACTTGATGTGTGTGGCTCTGCGTATTAACGCAGGTATGTGAGACAAAAACTGTGTGCATGTTCACCTAATATGTATAACTCTATGTGTGTGTGTGTGTGTGTGTGTGTGTGAAACATGGTACTCCACAGGGAGATAAGCATCCCAGGTGGTCTGGTGTGGGCTGAAACATGAACGTCCTCAGTGTCCGTGGCATACCTGTGAAGCACAGCCCTCAGACTGGCAGTCTCCATGTTCAGAGGAAACCCTACACTTCACACCCTGTGCTCGCAGCTGGTCCTGTACTCCCATAGGAACCAGGTCTGTCTTTACACGCTCTCTGATTCTTTACCCAACATGAGCAATGTTATTACCACCACAACCTTTCCGGAACCCCCTTTTTTTCTTGCTAGGTGGTACAAGGATGGATGGATGAATGTGGCAAACTTTGCCATATTGTGTGTCCTCTTAACCCAATCTGTTTTGTCCCCCTATCACAGACATTATCGTACATGGATATGGTATTGTCACACATTTACTAGCATCCCTATTTCAGTGGCAGGACACATGGGGTATAATATCAGCTAGTCATTTTCTATTGCAGTCCTTGAGTGTGTAAGATCCAGGGCACGGGGTATTAGGGAATAAGTAGGCATGCAGTATATCATACGGCTTAAAGGAGCATGTGCTTTATAACAAGAGGTCAAAGATATTTTCATCTCTGCTGCTCAAAACAAGGTTTTCTGAGGGTTAAAAGGTACTAGCTTACTCCATTTATTTCCATTTTTCCTATTTGGTGTTCTTACATTACATGATATTTTGGCTTATGAGAAAGAGAAATGCAGGGACAAACTAGACAACCCTCTCTAATAGAAACACTCAAAAACATATTTTAACACTTCAGTCTGTATTTTATGTTGATTACTAGATAATTAGTAACAAATAATCTAATAATCATCTTTAACTGATAATCATAATATAATAGTATTATCTAAATGTATGTTCTGGGTTCAGTACAAATTGTCAACATCATAATGTTTATAACCACTGTTAAGTGTTAAGGTTACAGTAATGACTAGTGGACATAATTGGTTCCCATGGGTTTAAAAGCAGAAATGTGATGCTCATATTTTTGTTAAAGCACTTACATGAGTCACTCAATAAAACATTTATTATCTGAGCTGTAAAACTGTAATTCTGAGTAAGTTTCCTCCCCTTTTCTTGTATCCTTGCCCACATCATGCAAAAGTTACCCATTTTACTGGTGTTACATAGTTATGACATTGAAGATTAAAAATTGGATATAACTTTACACAACCAAGACTAGTGATTTTATTAAATTAATATGTACCATTCAAAAGTTTGAGGTCAGTAGGATTTTAATTTATTTATTTTTTCTGAATACTTTTATTCAGCAAGGATTAGTGGTTTAACGGATCATTTAAAGCCCCACGGTTCGGCAAGCATGTGATCTGTGGATTAATTGCAAAATTTAACCATAATAGAGTATAAGTTTATCATTTGTTCGTATTTACACAAGCAGGCGAATTTTAAACAATTCCAGAGAGAAAAGGCGAAAGGGAACTCGATTCGTTACTCGCGTGCGAACACCGAACTGAATCCTCTTCTGAATCCTCTGAACAGACACATACACATAAAATTATGACAAAATACCCATCTCAACAATTATTCAGGTAAACGCAGTCAGTTATGTATCAAGTGAATGAAAACAGCTGAGAAAAAAATCGGATGTGATGTGTATCATATCGGATCCGTGCACCAGGTCTTAAAGGGACAGCGGCCTATAAATACTGCTGATGTCATTAATGATCATCAATATAATTATATTTATAAATTCTATTAAATTAAATATATATTTAATTTATACAGTGAACATTATGCAGTGTTATTTTCCCTAATTATTGCATTTTTGTATTTGAATACTACCAACCTTATTTTATTTGTAACATATTCTGTTGTATTGATCTATGCTTGTAAGTTGTGTATTTGTTCTTATTTTTACTGGCCGTTCTCTTGTCGCTTTAATCATGTTTAAACTTTGTTTGTTAATCTAGTAGTATTTGCTGTGGCATCAAAGAAGTACTTCACTTTAAGTAATAAATGGAAAGCAAGTAAACTGAAATATTTTTTTTTTTTTTTTCTGCTGATCCTAAAAATGTCAAAACCGTAACGTGATCCGAACCGTGAGATTTGTGATCCATTGAACCACAGCAAGGCTGCTTAAAATTATCAATTTGATAATGAAAACTTTTACATTATTACAAAAAAAACAATTTTATTCATTCAAAGGTTCTTTTGAACTTTCTATTAATCAAATAATTTTTCACGTAAAAGAATGTAAATATGTTTTTACATATTTTTCCACAATATTTTGAATCACCATAACTATTTTCAGCATTGATAATAATGAGCATTATTTCTTGAGAAGCAAATCAGCATATTAGAATGATTTCTGAAGGATATGTGACACTGAAGACTGGAGTAATTGCTCGCGAAAATACACCTTTGCATCACAGAAATACATTAGATTTTAAAGTATATTTAAATTTATTTCAATATAATTTCACTATATTACTGTTTTTACTGGATTTTTGATAAAATAAATGCAGTCTTGGTAAGACACTTCTTTCAAAAGCAAACATAAATAAATAAACAAACAAACAAACATCGGCACCAATAGCCTCATGGGCAGCACACCTACATATAGCGTAATATGTCACTTACTTCACTTCTGGTCTAAACACTGTCCTAAATGCCTATCTAAATAAAAAGGCAAAAATGCCACCAAAAAAACATTTGCAAGGTAGTGCCTGACCCTGTGTACTTCCATAGTAAATGGCAACCCGATCTCATGAAAGCGCGTATAAATACTACGGCAAATAAAAATTAAAACTTGTGGTACTGATACGCAAAAATTGACTTTGGCGTGTATATGCTATGTAATGGGTAGGATTAGGGTTGTGGGGTAGATGTGCATGCATGCGAAAACTGCGTATTATATGCATGACAAAGACATTTTTTGCGTATCAATACCACAGGTTTTTGTTTTTATTTGGCATACTATTTATACGCATGTTCATGAGACTCTAAATGAAACCGCTGAAGTTGGGTAGACAGTGAAATGGCGCGTGTGAATGGGACGGGTGGCAACAGAGCCTCATGTGTTGTTTTGAAATTTCCAAGGGCGTAAATCCTGTAGGTTACTAAACACTGGTGGAATGAAAGGTAGAAGTGGATGCTGGCATATATCATCATGATGTTTGGTCACACTGAGACAGATCTACCAGTATTAACATGGGATGATTTAATTACAGATAAGGTGGACCAGAGAGAAGTGCTGACAGCTAAATACAGTGCAGAAACAGCATCTACATGTCGATGAGTGGTAAGATGACAGGAAAAAGAGCAATGAGAGAATCAAATGAGCAGAATGAGAGATGATGTTAAGGGCATCAGATTAGACAACAAACATTGCATGGTGTTGTTGCCTGTCCAGACCTGTTCCGACGTCATTAGGACACATACTTTCCCCTTTCAGCATCCAATCTCTGTTTAGCAAACATATACCAAGAAATATACAGCAGTTGCTTTGTGTTTACCCAGTAACCAAGACACATTCACATCACACTTTTCTGACAGGGAGGATTGAAGAAGAAACACCCAACCAGTATGAGGACGTTTCATAAATGAGATGTGCTGACATTCGATTTTCAGATTTGAGACCTTCGCTTCAAAAGAAACAAAAACCTTTCAATGTTTTAGAGTAGCAACTGCATGTTAGTTGTCAGGACTGAGCTTAAATAGAACAACTTTCAGGTGGTTCCTCAGAAATAGATGTTCATTTTTTCCTTATATTTAGAAGCAAGGGCTGGCCAATCTCACTGTTCCATGTGATTATCTCTTTGTTTAGAAGCATCCATTTAGTTTTCAATTATAACGTAGCACAAAAGTAATGACATGTTGTCTTAATAAAGTAGAACCTTGGGATATACCTACAGCCCTGACACTAGCGAGAGTGGGGCCACATACCGAGTGATACCCAATCATTACTGTGGGAAATTAAGGAATGAGTGGAGTTTCATTTGGATCGGAGCACAATGGCCATGTAGCCTCCATTCCTGAAGACTTTCCGTGGCACTACTGAGTAGGCATTTTTGCTACTTTTTTGCATTCATTCTCTGATTATGGAGGGAAATTGTTGGAATTTTGTGAAATGACAAAAAAATAATTTTTGTACTATGTTAAGGGGGATAGTTCACTCAAAAATGAACATTCTGTCATCTACTCACACTCATGTCCTTCCAAAACATACTTTTCTTTTGTAAAACACAAAAGAAGATATTCTGAATATGTTGGAACAAACCACTTTGGAGCCTGTTGACTGTTGTATGTTCCACATAAGAAAGAAAGTCACTTTGAAGTGACACAAAGGTGAGTAAATGATCCCTTTAAAGGGGTCATATGATGCGATTTAAATTTTTCCTTTCTCTTTGGAGTGTTACAAGCTCTTGGTGCATAAAGAAGATCTGTAAAGTTGCAAAGACTTAAGTCTCAAATCCAAAGAGATATTCCTTTATAAAAGTTAAGAGTCAGCCACAACTACCTAAAACGTCTCGTTCTAACACGCCCCCCACATGTCTACATCACTATGTGGGAATATTTGCATAACGCCGCCCAAATGTTCACGCAAAGAAAGAAGGCGTAACTTTTATTCTCGCTGTAGTATTGTTGTTGCCACCACCATGTCGTGGAGATGATGTGTGTTTTGTTGTGAAAGTGAAACTATTTTGGTTGGTCTTCCAAAAGAGGATGTTATCTGCTTCGTCATGCCTGGAGCTGATCCATGCTGGTCCCTGAGGAAATACTCACTCGCGTGTTCGATCGCCGAGATCGGCCTTTCACCGGTGGACGCAAAAAGGGCAGGGAAAGTCCCCAGCCCGGGTCGTCACATGTGGTTGCCGCAAGCCCACCGGATGCTCCTTCATCACAATATGGTAAGGGGCGTAACATTTCCGTCACATGCTTGAGGTATTCGGCCAATCACAATGCACTGGATAGCTGGCCAATCACAGCACACCTTGCTTTTCAGACCGATGAGCTTTGTAAAAATTGACGCGTTTCAGAAAGGCGGGGCATAGAGGAGAAACAATAATGTACAGTATGTGGAAAATAATGTGTTTTTTTTTTACCTTAAACCGCATAAACACATTTCATTGCACCAAATACACAAAATAATGTTCTTTTTAGCAGCATCATATGACCCCTTTAATGTTCATAAATGTTAATGTTTAACAGAGTACTACACTCACCTTGGTAGCATTGTCAAATTCGCCTAAATATTTAATGAGTGAAGATGCAAAAGTTGTGGGATTCCGTGTGTGTCTATTGAAACAAAATCAGTCATCTCAGTGAGTGACGTTATCATTTGAGGAATTATATACCAGGCTTGGATGTGAGCGCAGTATATCTTCCTTTGTGCGAAAACAGCAATATCTGTCAGTTCCATTCTAATAAAAAAAAATCCACTCTCCAAAACACACACAGAGTGTTAGCACCTCATCCTTTCTCTCTGTCTCACTCTTTTTTTCTGTTTCTTTCTCTCAGCCCTGAGAAGTTATTAATGCTGAGGATTCATTACAGCTGTTCAAACATGGGGTCGGCAAATGACCCGTGGTTTAGGAAAACACAGTGATTTACTCGGCAGTGTGTGCTAAAATAATCTAAAGGGGAGCGTAATAACATTTGTCATTACTCACAAGACTCCACAACTCACTGGAGGGGAGAGGAAGGGAAAGCGAGAGAAAGTGAGTTGTAGCAACTGTGCCGGAGGGGTGTGGAGGGCAGTAACAAGGAGTAGTTCACCCAAAACCTTACAATTCGGTCTTTATTTTATAGCCCTCATGTCATTTCAAACTCATATGGCTTGCTTTCCTGTGTGAAATACCAAAGGAGAAATTCAGAAAAATTTTCTGCTCACTCATTTCCATGTAGTTACCATTAATGCTAACTGGAGCTTTCAAGCTTAAAAAAGGATGTAAATGTACCATAAAATTATTATAAACATATGTAATATATATCATGATCTGTGTTCTAATACTTTTAACCTCATGATGCCTACTGTATCATATTCGATATGAACATTTCTAAGACCTCAAAATGCTCAAAAGACCTGTTGTACATCAACTACATGCTTTCTGTCGTCTGATTGATAGTTCATACTATCAAACTAAAGGCATTTAAATATAATTCTAAACTATATAACTATAATTCTATATAATTTATTTTGCTGTGCAATCTTTACTGATTTTTATTAAATAAATGTAAGAAAAACTTGTTTATTGTTAGTAATTTTGTTAGTAATATTTCAAGATGAACACTTGTTGGACTGAAGCAACTTAGGTTTACTTGATTATCCATTTTTTAATAGATAAATTAAGTTAAAATGTGAATATCAAATATGATGCATCGGGCTTCTGAGGAGCATTTATTTGTACATCTTTCAATCATATTACTTTGCATTGCATTACAAAAATTACAGAGCTTTGTTGATAAAACTAAGTATGTAGATGTCATCTTAAAACATAAGATTGGGAGATATAGAGTGACAACTAATAGTTATATGCATTTTATGCAAGTATCTGCTATACTGTTATAAAAGGGAAGGGAAGAATGAATCATACATTGATTTTACAGACATGTTATCCAGAAATGGATTTGATAATAATCCTATTTTTTGGCCATATAAATATCAGCAACTGCACCAGGTTGCATATTTTGGCTCAGTTTGGGCCTCTAAATTTAATTGATGTAATATTTTCCTCTTCGAGCGTGAGATTTTTTTGTATTATTATTTCATATGTCAGGCTTTATGGGGTTAAAGCCATACAGTTGTGTGAGAAACTAACCAAACTTTAAGACGTTATTCTCTGATAATCTTCCTCTCCAGTCATTCGTCATTGACAGATAACCGCGTCAGAGATTTGAACTTGGGAAGTGAAACTGAAGTGATTCTGAATTGCGAATGAATCATTCAGACAGATTTTGTAAACCGAATCACCTAATACAATCATTAACCCTCATGAACGTGCCAAATTCAAGATGTCAATGAGGGCCAAATTAGTTATGAATGGTTTTGTGAACAGGATAAATAATTGAAAAGATTTGACTCAAATAAATGATTTGTTAAAAAAAACTGTCTCATGAACTTGCTAAAGAGAGCTGAGTCAGATGTCAGGATTTTAAAAGAAATTTGGTTTGTTTCTCACAAAAATCTACATTATGGCTTGAGAACAATAGAGTGCATGGGTCATTATATACTTTTTTGGAGCTTTATTGACCATTTGGAGCTTGACAGCACCAGAACAGCATGAGAATGAGTCAACTGTAACATATATATTTTTTAATCTTTGGGTGAACTACTGCTTTAAAAACCATGGTCCAGAATCCTATTTCAGGAGAGGCAAGCAGCGCAGGATGTGATTAAACCCAGAAGGGTCTTTTTCAAAATCCTGTCGCCTTCATCTCTCAAGGAGGTCCGAGTTTTCCACAAAGATCACGGCAGCCCACATCACCTGTTTAAAGGCCAAAGTCAGAAACCTGTGTCACTCTGCCACCATCCACCCCCTCTCTCTTCGTGACTCTTTCATAATAATTAGCATGAAACACCCTGCCACCATCATGGCTAAAACCACATGGTTTCAATGGGCACCAGTGGCCAAACAAACCCTCCCTCTGAGGAGGGACACATGGGTATGTGTCACACTTGGAAGCCTCTCTGGCATTACCAATTTCTTCCAGGGAACGAGGGAGTGAGAAAGGAAGAAACAAATGAGGGAGCACAGGAAAAGCGGGAGCAGGAAGAGATTGAAGCTGTGGCCCACTAAGCTGTCTTGCATTAGCAGTGTCACTCCGTGTTTATGCTTCTGTTGTATTTTCCAGGCTTTAATTGAAAGAGGTTAGAAAGCAGCGGAACGTCAGTCACTCCGTTGTTTCTTTGTTGTTGTTGTTGTTACTGAGCAGTGGTCTGATGATGGAGATCCACCCTTAGGATAATACACATGCCGCCACAAGAAGCTCTGTGAGTGTGCAGAATGGGCCCCTTGACATTAAATTATGCTGTCCACAAGTTGATGAATTCAACTCCATTTTCTTCCACAAACAAAACGCTTGATGCACATATCATCAAGAGCTCTCTAACACAAACAAATGCCATCATCAGCTCTGCATGTTTTGGGTTACCTAATATTCGCTGTGAAAACAAAATGGCTTTCCTGAATGGGGCGTTGGGTGGTTACACATTAATTCACATTGACAGTGTGTAGAATAGCGATGAGATTCAGTGTAGTATTTGTGGGCAAGGTGCAAAGTTAAAATTCAGGCAGAATCAGAGTATATACCAACATTAAAATGTGGTCACACTTTAATTTAATGTCCAGTTCTCACTATTAACTATGACTTTTGCCTCAAACTCCTGATTGCTGCCTATTAATAGTTAGTAAGGTTGTCAAGTTAAGGTATAGGGTGGGATTAAGGGATCTAAAATATGGTCATGCAGAATAAGGCATTCATACAGTATGTGCTTTATAAGTACTAAAATATTAAATGGACAATATACTAGTATGCATGCTAACAAAGACTATAGAAATACAAAGACGGTTCACTCCAATTACTTATAGTCACGTTTTCTGAATAAAATAGCCAATCGCTGATCAGTAAAGTCATTGCGTCATTGCAGCTGCTATTAGAAGCTCCTGTTCCCACAGATACCTGAGAGACTACCACTCATATTCATCAGAGATTGTCTTACTATTCGGAGACGGTCTTTATTACTTATTATTGGAGAAAGCGTAACGGCTAACTTGGATCATGGTTGTCCTAAATTAAACCAATCACATTACAGCCTTGACGTAATTGAAAGTCGGAGTTGTACGACACTCAATTGCCACTTTAGATCCATAGGAGATGAATGCAAAACAGTCATGCTTCTCTTATTTAAAACACCATTTCTTTTTGTAAAAATGGAAAACTTAAGACTGTTCAATCCAAAAGTATTGTTTAGTGTAAAACATGTTGAAGATTAGCAGATAGGCTGTCGATTCATTAACAGATAACGTGGTTCTCAACAATTAAAAAAGCGGCTGTTGTTTTATTCAGCGTAGTTTGATTTAGTGTGAAGCCTCCCCTCCGTTAACATCCATTTAAAAAAACGGCATCTGGTCTCCTTCCCGTACTGCCAGCAAAAAAGCGGGAATTTGGAGGAAATAAATAATGGGGCTGAAAACCATCACACCTCAACCACTGGGGGCTTACCCGGTTTGGAAGATCGTTAGATTAGCCGTTTTAAGCTTTTTTTAGCTAAAGGTTTTGCAAGGCTTGCCTTCTAGTGGCTTGTATGCATATCTATGCTCCGCGCCCCTTAAGACTGTGCACTGTTGCAGTGGCAGCAGTGGAGGTCCTAGCTTTGAAAAATGTACCTAGCAATTCAGGGGGCGGGTGGCACCAGAGAGACAGTTCATAGTCAGTCCAGTTCACCCCAGAGCCCAGGTCAGGCTAGTTCATTTGAGATTTTGGCTGTGATTCGGAATATGTAATTTAATTGCAAAATTTAGCAAGCAGGAAAAAATTTAGCAAGCAGGGGCAGAGTTCGTGAGATTCGGATTCCCACAAATTCATTTTTTAGTTGGGCCCCCTGATTTCTTGGAAATGTGATTGAGCTGCCTAGAGGCGTTGTGCAAATATGGCTGCAGCGAACTCGTGTAGGGGTTACTGACGGGTGGTATTCGTGAATCAGGTTGCACGAAGTGTCCGTGAAAACACAAACCGCTTTTTCCTTTGAAAAGGGATTTTGATGCTAGTTAATACTGATAATTGGTCCTTAAAAAGTGTTAGTGTTAAATAAATAGGTTAGTGTAGAAGCAGAGTGGTTTGTGTGTTTACATTTTATTATCATAAGCTACACTAAAAGTTAACAGTTTATTCTTAAAATATTTTTTGTTATTAACACACTATTATACACTAATAAGTGACTAATAAATGAATAATTATATATTAAAGCTAACTTAACATGTTTTTGATTAACAAATTAAATTTAAAAAAAAAAGTAACCAAACATGGTATTAATATGCGTTAGAGGTGGAGGAGTTTGCAAAAAGAATTGATCTTTCCAAACTGGCGTATATACTTTGAAAAAAGAATTGATCTTCCAAACTGTCTTTATATACTTTGATAAAGCTATAACAATGATATTTTAGAGTTGTTAGACACATTTTGTGGGAAAGTGCATAAAATATAAGCATAAGATATTGCACCTGTTCAGATGACATCTTTTTTTGTATAGATTTCCGCTTGTACACCAGTGCAGCAAACCCAAGTTTTTTCGGCACTTAGAAGCAGAGCAAGATATATGCAGTTGTATTTTTAACCGCTATAGGGCCAAAAGTTACATAGTAGCTTTAAGATACCTACTTTTAGTATTACTACATACTTTTTGTAACTAAAAGACAGTAATTTGACAAAGACTAATGCCTTTGCTGTATTTTCCATTTGTCGCAGAAATAGCAAAAACTATATTTCTAATTCTTAAAATGTTAAAACCAAAGTGGATTAACTGATGAATGTATTTAATAGCTGCAAAGAAATTGAATTAGCGACATTACAACAAATTATCAAATTATGCAACAAATTATTGAAAAAGATAAGTTGTAGGGCATGAAATTGGTTTAGTTTACCTGGTGTAAACTAATGTGGTGAGTGTCAAATCCTGCTCGTGGAGGGCCACCTTACTCCAACGTTTAGCTCCAACACACCTGACTGGAAGTTTCTAGTGATCCTGAAGACCTTGATTAGCTGGTTCAGCTGTGTTTAATTGGGGCTGGAGCTAAAGCAGAGCCCCTACCCCAGAGGGAGCCTGGAGGGTTAGCGAAAAAACGCTAAAAGTTTTGTTTAATGGATGTCAGTGAAGGAGAGGCTTTAGTGTGCGGAATAACCTGCTTTTGTGAGGAAACTGCTAGTAACTTTATTAGTAGATAGCCTGTCTACTAATCTCCAGCAGGTCTGCCATTATGCTTTCATTTTGGATTGATTTTCGTTGAGTTTATAACAATAAAAATGCTGTTTTATTAGGCAAGTCACAAGCTGTGTTCAAAATCACCCCCGTATACCGTCATTCACTATGCCCTACATTAGTCCACTAATATAGTTCAGTTGATGGAGTGAATAAAAACGAGTGAGCAAATCAAGTCTGCTGGAAGGGCTGCGGCTTTTGCATAGTTTGCGCTTGCTGTTTAAGAAGCAAACTGGCAGCTCCAGTAGTAATAAAAAGACTCTGTCATGAAAACTAGCATGTATAAACCTTAATTAAACTATTTAATCATCAATTTCAAAGAAATTTATACCTGTATGGTATTACTCTACCCATATGGCATTGCTCTACCCGCATTACAAGAGGTTTGGAAAATGGATAGATGGATGATTCAATTGCAGGCACCATCTTCTGGCGAGACGCGGGTATTAATTCGGTAGGACCCTCACAGTGCATTCTGGGTATTCTCTAGCCGCTGAATGTACTTCAGTTGTACACGTGTTGGAGCATGTGTGTTTAAGAATCCCTCAGAACAGGTTTCTCTCACCAACAGGTGGGGAGCTGGAAATGAAGAAACCCAGAGTGGAGTTGAAACAGAGTGATTACAGAATGTTTTGAGCTGCTCTGCTCCACTCAAATACAGTACCTCAGTCTGTACGTTGCTTGACGATACACACCTCTTGATACTTTGTCTTAGTTTGAAACTTTTTTTTTGGCAAAGAACAAATATTTAGTCTAAAATGTAATTTTGGGTGTGATATTTCTTAATTATAAAGCTATCTATTTCCGTAAACGTTGTCACATAATCCGAAGTAAACATTATGAAAGTAACTTACTCTCTCTTACTGTCCTTTAAAGCTTTAGTTACATCAACTCGCTCTGCCAGTTTTGGTTACTCTACCACTGATGTGTTCTTGGAAGATGAACAGAAAAAACAGAGAGAACCTAACAAAGAGCGTGAGAGAGAACATCGAGTATGTACCGATAAATCCATTCCATCAGCACCAAATATACATAGGTGTTGAGCCTATACTGTATATGTGTACAATATTGCGATCAGGTTTTATTGTTTCCTCTTGATTTCCATGTTGGGTAATCGACCCAAGTAGGTACGCGAATCACTCAGCAAGTGGATGTGAGCAGTGAGTGCCTGTATGTCTCTCTCTCTCCTCAGTCATCCTCTCTCGATCTAGTTGTCTCTCTCTCTCTCTCTCTCTCTCTCTCTCTCTCTCTCTCTGTGTCCCTGAAAGAGCGGCCCCAGCCATAGCAGACATTTTTGTGGTGAAATCATTAAACCCACGTGCGGAGCTCTCTCTGTGGTCACTGGGGGTCTTGCTCCTCTGCCTTTGGCTGAATAAATCATAAAGTTTGCTGGGAGACCACACAAGAAGCAGCAGCAGTGGAGGCAAGCAAGCAGGCAGGCAGACCCTGCGCTGAGCCGAGCAAAGCAAAGCACAGACACACATACACACAAACCTTTCCAGTCTGTACACCCCCCAGCACACCCCACCCTCCTTGAGTGCAAAACACCAGAGGAGAGAGGATGAATGTATAATGTGTGAGAGAACGAGTCATACAAAACAGAAGGAAATGAGAGAAAGTGAAAGGGGGGAAAAAACAGTGGAGGCGAAGTGTGCAAAGACAACATAAATGTATGGACAGAGTTGGCAAAAAGCAGAATATGTGCAGAAGACGAAGAGGAGAGAGAGATGGCGTGAGAGCAAACTTAAAAGTGTGGTTCCAGCCCAAAACTGAGTGAATAGTTATAGTAAAATAAATATGCTTACTGACTTAACTGTTTCTGTATTGTTTGTTGTTGACATTAAAGGCTCTGTTAACAAGCTCTACTGCAAATTCTGTCACTTGGAAGAAACTAGTCAAGTTAGACATGTCCACATCCTCAAAAAAACAAAAAAAAAACACCACTTCTACAACGTTAAATACATGTTCACTTGTAGTGTAGATGAACATGGTTGTGCCATCCACAATTCATTTTATGCAGTGAATTATTGGCTGCTGAAAACTTAAAATTAATGCATTTCCAAAACCAAAATGGTTGATTTTCCTATTCGTCATGTTCATAATTTTGCATATTGTTGGACCTACTGTGTTGAGTCACCATTTGACATTCATTAATATTTGAGTCCTAAAGCAAAAACTGTGGAAAATCACTGACTAGATGTAATTAACATTTGTATTTGGAAGATTTGGAAAAGCAACATTTTCCCAACAAATCTCAAGAGCTAACTTGAGAATGCAAAAGTCTGAGACCATATTGAAAATTAGCAATTCTAAATTAAACCTATAAAGTTATGCCTTTTTGCACTATTGTAAACAAATGAGACGAGAAATATTTTAAGACTCAAAGGTCCACCAACCAAATAATATTATTATGTTAACCCTCCTGTTGTGTTCCAGTCATTTTGAGCCAGAGAGCCTTTTATTTTAACCCGAACGGGAAAAAAAAAATGTTATTGCTTTGGACTAAAACTCACAGACTTTGTTCACACAGAGTAAAACAACTGTCCAAAAAACATTTCTGTCCTAATAATGTTTGTACTTTTTGTTTGTACTTTTTGTAAAAGTATTTGTCATACTTTTGACAAGTGTAACAAACCTTGTTACACTTGTCATGTTCCTGGTCAAAATGACAATGCTACCAAAATTGCTTTAGGCATTTGCTCATTCCTATATATTACAACTTTTTTGACCAACTTTTTCTTTGAGGAGTTAATACAGGTTTTGTGTTTCTTTCTGAACTGGTCCCAGGCCTCATTGATCTGACTTATTCACCTTATGCCTACTCAGTTTTTTGAGTGAACATAACTTTTTGGCTCACAAAGTATCCTCAAATAATGTTTTTTCCATCATTCAAAAGGTGCGTAAGCTCAGATCAAAGAGGCCTGCTATTGATCAGTTTCAAAAATGAAATACAATGTGCTAATTGAAAGAATACAAGTTGACAAAAAACTGAATCCAAGATTTGGTGATAATGTAGCATACATAAAGATTTAAAGGGTTAGTTCACCCAAAAATTAAAGTTAGCTTGTGATTTACTCATTAATCTAGGTATATTACTTTCTAGCTTTCTTTCAAACGAATCCAGTCGGAGTTATATTAAAAATTGCCCTGGCTATTCCACGCTCTATCATTGCAGTCAGCGGGTGTATGCAGTTGAACAGTCCACAAGTCGTCAAATAAAGCACGCGCATTCATAATAAAACGTGCTTCACACAGCTCCGGTGGGTGAATAAAGGCTTTCTGTAGCGAATCGATGCTTTTTTGTAATAAAAATATCCATATTTCAAATGTAATAAACACTTTTCTCTCACTTCCGCTGACTGTCATACATTGAAGCAGTTCCGGCGGATTATGTAAATTGTTCTTGCTGTTGTGTGCTAAGACGACCGAACGAACGCAGAGAGAGAGAACAAAACGCCGGTCATGAATTAGAAGTTCAAAACGAGGATTTGTAAAGAAACATGTCGGAGG
The DNA here is from genome assembly GCA_018155175.1 of Sinocyclocheilus anophthalmus. Lineage (NCBI taxonomy): Eukaryota > Metazoa > Chordata > Actinopteri > Cypriniformes > Cyprinidae > Sinocyclocheilus > Sinocyclocheilus anophthalmus. The sequence continues at coordinate 204,731 of JADLZN010007807.1, forward strand.
ATTTCGATATAAACCAAGAGGAGACCTGGTTTTTCCTTGGCTCCTATAAATCCCTATCTTGGCGAGACTACATATCTCATAGGTGCGCAATTATTTTGTGTATTTGGTTTAATGAAATGTGTTTATGCGGTTTAAAACCCATTATTTTCCACATACTGTACATTATTTGTTTCTCCTCTATGCCCCGCCTGTCTGAAACGCATCGATTTTTAACTTCATCTGGTCTGAAAGCAAAAGTTGGTGCTGGATTGCCAGCTATCGCAGTTGCTTTTTCTGTATTCGCCATACCTCAAGCGTGATACGGAAATTTTACAACCCCTCACTCATCACTGTGATGATCCCTGATCAGGCCGGGGCGATGATTCAAAACATGAAAAACCCATTAAAACGGCATTCGTTTCATCCAGTGGGACATAATTATGATTACTACTGACTTGCTTTGCATCGCGGCCTCGCAATAAACATAAACCATGTCAGCATTTGGTGATCGTAGAAATGAAACACACCAAGCCCTACCTACACTGCCCAAAAAGATCCTCGCTTTAATATATAAATATAAAGAACTCTTTTAAATAGAAAAAAAAACGTACTTACAAGTCTTATGAGTTCCAGTAACCGGCCGATTGGTATTGCTACCTCCGACAGGATCAGTAAACAGTCCTCCCTAAAATGTGCTGCACACATCTGAATAATCGGGTTGAAGTGTTCTGGAACAGTGTTTGGAACAACTTATTTGAAAGGCCAAACAAAGTATTTCGTTGCTTCAACAACGAAATCACAGACCTGCATCAAAAGTTGGGTGGCACGAGACACGGTGTCCTAGAGTGAGCAGAGGCGGCCTACAGTGAGTAGAGGCCGGGGGCTAGCGTGAGGAACTGCCGGAGGGTTAGAGTGAGCAGAGGCAAGTGGGCTTGAGAACGGTGCGGCCGGCAGATTCTACAAAGGAGCGTCCGGAAGACATGTGAAGACTCCGGGCGGACTCCGCTTCGTCCATGGTGAAAGCTGATCCGGCGATCCACAGCATGAAGTTGTTGTATTTCCTCAGCGACCTGCACGGATCAGCTCTATGCATGACGAAGCCGATATCGTCCTCTTTTGAAAGACCAAACAAACTAGTTTCGCTTTCACAAAGAAACAGCGTCTTTCATGACATGGGCTGCGGCTCATCAACAATCCACAGGATATAAAAGTACGCCTTTCTTTCTTTGGCATAACATTTGGGTCGCAGGGTGGTGATACAACACAGTCTAATTTTCTTTTTTTTGGGGGGGGGTGCAGGGCCATCATGGTTAAAATCTGAAGCACACTACGGGAAAAAGAACTCCTGCGACTTTTGGGGGCTACTCCTTTTGCAATCCGCATTGTTTGCCTGCCCCCATCCAAAGAGATTGCCTGCCATCAAATGCAAGTCTCCTAAAAAATGGAAGAGCAGGTGAGATAGAAGAGAATGTCCGACCCAAAAAGGTTCAATTATCCTGCCTCACATCTTCAGCTAATTCCAGTGCTTTCGTTGACTCAGTGGTTCAAACATTTTTACGGTGATCTTTTAGACCCCAGAGCTACATTCTGGTGTTATGTGGCGTCAGCCCCCCCTATCTCATATACACAGACTAGCTCTGATACGTATTGAATTGTTGGGGAGATGGGGCTATATCTTAATAGGAGATGGTATCAGTGTCACGTATTGTGATGTGCAGATCCCCAAGTGTGAACCGTCACAGGTGGGCCCCCGTGTTGGTCGGCCTTATGAAGAGCTCCCATTAAACCGACCTGGAGGCGTAGCACATGCATGCTCTTAGGTTCTTGACTGTCCCGGAGTGTACCAAGGAGTGAATGCCAATATCATATGCAAAATCCCAGTAATAATAATAAATCATAAAAATTTAGTCATTTTAAAAGTAATTTTAAATTAAGAAAAAATAATAATAAAATAGCCAAAAATATGAACTAAGAGGAAAAATGTCCTTCAGATTTTACATTTACAAAGGCTTGCTGAATTTAGCTACAAAACTAAACTCTATGTGTCAGTCAATTTAACAAAGTAGTGTGAAAGTGCAAAGGAATTATTTTTTTTTTCTGGAGGTCAAAACATTTTTTAAAAGCGGGGAGAATAGAGATTATTTATTTTTTATTTGATTATTTACTTTTATGTTAAAACAGCATTCAAAACAATTTTTTTTGCCTTACCATTAAATTCACTGCAATTACAAGATGTCATCGGATGCCTGTTTCCACTGAGTTGGCTTGATCTTAATGACTCTTTAAATATGAAAAGTCTATAACATACTTTGGTTAAACTTTCTCAATGGTAGTGTAAAACAACATCCTTTTTACCTTGTCAAAAACAGCTCTGTTCACAGCAACCCGTTTCGGAGCATGTCCCTTTAAATCCTAATGAGCTCTGCTTACCCCGCCCCTCACTTCTGTGGGGAGAGTGAGACTGTTAACTTTAGCACATTATTAGGAAAGGCGATTTGAAAAGAGTCATTAAAAAACTTATACTCACTTCTTCTGTAGATGATGCTGGATCATGAATGATTTGTGCGAACTTAGATGCATTTAGGTAGATCGGGGGCCACATTCCCTTCAATGGCTTTAGTAGCTCAGATGGTAGGAGTAATGACGACTGCTATGTATGTTCATTATTAGCGTATTGGCCCGAATATAAGACGACCATGATTATAAGACGACCCCCCTTTTCCCAGATGTACCTTTTGGTAAAAGGCTTTTTAAAAAACAAATCTTGTTATTTTTCTCAGTAAAACACATTTTGTCTACAATTATTTTCATATTGCATATTTTTACTATTTTAATTTTAGTTTTGAAAGTAAGGGTAAAAACTGGTAAAATGTACCAACAAACAAATTTAAAAAATATACACTTTTTGATATACCACTAAAAAAAAAAATTTCTGTCCTGAATTAAGGACAGTTAGGCTATCCATACTAATATAGCCTACACAAAATTTTATTAACATAGAAGTTAAATCTTACTGTAGGCTTATCTGGTACTGGTCTTAACTTTTTAAAATCCAAAAGGAAGTTTGGATGGTGGCCCACGGTGGAGCTGATGGAAGGAGGAGCCATGGTGGAGGAAGGGCTGACGACTTCACCCAGGTGGCCCGAACGCATCTATGGAGCAGGTGGAGGAGTACCAGAGGGTGGGACGAGACCGAGGTACCAGGCGACGGGTTGTTTTTCACCCTATGGGCCCATATTTGGTGTCCTACTCACCTGTCTGTCCCTCGTTAGCACCCATATATAAGTTGTATTCAGTTCAGTGTTTGTTTGTCCGGTCTCGTCTGAATTACGCTTATGTGGAGTATAAAAGACTGTTTACCTTCATACTCTTCTTCTTCGTGCTTCTCTCCCGCACCACACCGTGACACCAACTTAATAAATCATGATGACTATTTTTTTTATTTTTCAACCCTCCTAAAAGGTTTAAATCCAGGTAAAAATCAGCCTGCTATTTATGTTGTCAAACAGGCTACCATACCTTTTTACCCCCAAATAATATACCCCCCCCCCCCACTTATTAAAAAACTTTGATTTAACTACCTTGAACAAAACTGAAAATCATTAACAAGACCTTTGACTCAAAACACATTTCATAATTATTCTCATTTGCTACATAAGCCTATAACATCTTAAAAAACATTAAATATTAGATCAAATTTGCATAGAGGTTAGCAACTTTAAAGAAGGGAAATGTAGCAAGACATATTTGCCCTGAAGTCCACATCTTTGTCCGACTACAGCCTTTCAGATTCAAGACTCAACAGGTGCACTGCACCCTCAATCCACACAAGGGACCAAACCACCAAAGAAGGCACTGCCTCTATTGCCCTGATGTCTCAAACTGGCACAGTGTAGAGACATAGTGAATCTTTGTGGTCTGCTATCTGCTATGTGGTCTGTCGGTGGGAATAATAGGTGGATTTTGGTGTGTGTGTGTAGTGAGGGCTTACTATTGCACAGATCGCTCTTTATGCTACTGTTTATTATGGTCAGGACAAAGTCATGCCTTGTGCACTGCACAAGAGCTGCCATATGTCAACATCTTGCTGGTGGTTCTCGGACTTCCAAACAGCAGATAGGGTGCAATGAACCTGCCATGTAAACTTTGGACAACGCATTTAGCAGAACTGTAATTATTTACAAAGAGCCAGTGCATGGGATTTTCCCCCCGTTTTTTCTTGGTTGTTATACTAATTATATTGCTTCATCTAATTCTATTTTGCACCTTCAGTGCTTTAACAGATTGATGAAGAGTTCTTGCTAAACTTGATTCATCTTTCCATAGGAAGTGTTTGGCAGGGGGTGTGTGTTTGTTCGTGAGAGGTTGTTATTGGGGGGATATTTGTGAGCACTCCTACAATGCCCCACCTGTGCCTCAGCCGTGCCCCCTCAGACCACCCACTTAGGGAAGAGACAGGGCAGTGGGGAAGGCCTATAACCTCTCTGGGTGGGCAAAAAGACCTTGAACTCAAGTAGAATATTTCAGACAACATAAGAGTTGTGATCAAGGATCTGTGTGTATGTGAGGTTTTGATTGCACGGATGGGACATGTTGTGAATAATGATAATAGAAGTTAGGTGTGTTTCTACTGGATGAAAACAATGTTATATTGAACCTGGTTTGCATGGGTAAAATGCCACCTACTTGTGTGTCTCCAAACAAACTGGCTAAAATCGTACCTCCTGGATTTTCACTTGCGCACAAAAGGGCAGAGAGAGGATTAACTATGGTAAGAAGGACTGGCTCTTTAAATGGGAGCGTTAAGCTGCTGGTCAATGGTGATTAGAGTGCTGTTTGTTTCTGGATTTTAAAAGGTCATCCAGTGGAAACATTGGTCCTAGATCAGCTTCCATCTGAATTTGTTGGCTGTAATTGGAGTGATAAGGCTTTCTGTGTACTTGAGGAAGAGGAGAACAGGCAGGGTGATGAGCAGGATGGCCGAGGGGAAGAACCCCTCCACGGTGGTCTGAAGAAATGCTGAACTCCCACAGCCACAGTGTACTGGCTGCTAGTGACCCTGATCACTCCAGCACTGACATGGAACTGATGCTCTTGCACTCTGTGCCTCTCGCTTTCTCTATTTTTATGCCATCAATCCTTATAATAATAATTTCTCCCTGCCGTTATATAGCCATGGTTTTAAAGGGATAGTTTACCCAAAATTGGAAAATGAGAAAATAAAAGTGATTAAACAGGTATACTTAGTTTTGTTTTTAAACAGTTGGTACAATTAAAAACACAACTCTGATTTAAACTTTTTCTACATTTGTTTTACATTGCATATATACACTACTGTTCAAAGTTTTGGATCTGTAAGATTTTTTTTGATATTTTTGAGAGAAATCTCTTAAGGCTAATTCATATTTTTATATTTATAATATTAATTATAATATAATATTTAATAATATTTATAATATTAATATAATTTAGAGAAATCTTCTAAGGCTAATCTTAGGCTAATTAAGTCTGCATTTATTTGCTCAAAAATACAGTAAAAACAGTAAAATTGCTCAATATTATTGCAATGTAAAATAACTGTTTTCTATTTCAATCTATTTTAAAATGTGATTTATTATTCCTATGATGCAAAGTTGAGTTTTCAGCAACCATTATTCCAGTCTTCAGTGTCAAGATTGTTGAGAAACAATACTTATTTCTTCTAATGTTAAAAATAGTAAGTGCTGCTTAATATTTTTGTGGAAATTGCAATTTTTAGGGTCCTTTGAATAGAAAGTTAAAAAGAACAGAATTTATTTGAAATAGAAATCTTTTGTAGCTATGTAAGTCTGTCACTTTTGATCAATATAATTCATGCTTGCTGAATAAGTATTAATACTTTTATCCAAAAATGTAAAAGATTATAATAAAATCAATGAATAGATAAACGTATTTCAAACTATATTGAACAGTAGTGTATATGCTGTTATGCTGCTATGGTGCTTTTTGTCATTTTTGAACTTGAAAAATTCAAGTGAAAAAAAAGAGTATTTTTCTAAAAGTTCAGGTTTTGTGTTCCACGGAAGAATGAAAGTCATATGTGTGGGAGAATGATGACAGAATTTTCATTTCTGTGTGAAGTGTGAACTATATTGATCTATCCTGCTGCCTGACCTTGTAAAACACAAGTAGTGTTTCCTGCAGTCCCAGTCAGAAACCGATATACAGTACATCTTTTGTTGTGGCACAAACATGGACTGGAAGATAAAACTACTTCATGCATACTCTTCACATTCAAGTAAACATGAGTATACATGAGTGGCAACATGGGGGCAGAGAGGAACAAAACACACATTCACCAGCTATACAGCTAAATGAACCCCCACCTAATAAGACAACCAAACACTGCTGACCCTTGGTGTGCCCAGGTTGGTTGGTTTATACCCTCGCCACTCTCTTTACCCACAGCCAATCTTTACCTTGACTGATGGATTGTATTGTTTGGCCTTCCTTGACTATAATTGGCTGTGTTGTATAGATTAACGCTTGACATATACTCAGCAGATCCCAAACATGCCACGCATGGCCCCTGGGTCAAAAACACTTCTATCAGTCTAGGGGCCTCTAAATGGTAAACAGGGTCAATTTCAGCTCCGACAGAGGTCCGCTCCATGGCTCCAGTCCTCCAGGACCAAACATACAGAGCCGATGGAACAAATGACGCTTTTTCCCCGTCTCTTTTTACTGAACCGATAAATATTTAGTCAGCCCTAAGATGATGTGACAGACTGGTAGTCCAAACAATTCGCTAAACAATTGTCGAGACACGATTTGTATACTGTTCAGCTTCTTTGTGGCGAGTGTTGAAAATAATATTCCTAAACAGAAGGGCATTTGTATTCTCTTATCACTGAAGGACCACCGGATTTACTCGAAATTATACATATAAAGTCATACAAATGCGATCTGAATTATAACAATGCTCCAGGTCGAACATGCAACTGGGACATTCCAGTGCAATGTGAGGTCTTTGAGCAGAAATCCTTATATGGAAAGTGAGGGAAAGGCCTCACCTGCCATTTAGCGCAGGGCGTGACTTTGAAGTCCACTGCAATTTGCATCATGTCTTACTTGGAGCTGCAATGCGAAGATAATTGTCCATGCAGACTTTTCAATGCATTCCATTCATAAAAAGGAGAAAAGGAAGCCTGGGAAGATGAAAAGAGGCAAAAGCAGTTAGGTGTGAGGTAACTGCTCATGAGTTCACACAAAACAGTTCACTCAGAGTTCGACCGGTCCGTCGGCAACCTAACATCAAAGGAGAAAGCCATCATTTCTCAGCGACAGTCCCACAATCTCATGTTAACAAAGATTACAAACCCCACTGCCACAAATATTCCTTGCTGGCTTTACTGTTCCTAAACATTGAAAACCGGTGCGTTAAATTCTTTTCTGAGTCTAATGATTAAATCTACATCTTATCTCCAACTATATCCTTCATCGGCGTACTATGGGATGTAATTTACCCCTTAAATGCATGAATGTTTCGCCAATCATTATTACATATTCGGGTCTTTAGCGACCCTGACCTATATATTCAGCACGGATGGATCTCTAAGTGCTGCAATAGCAAAAAGCTTTCTTGATATTTTAAGAACAATTACAGAAGAATAAAATAAAGCATATTTCATTACCTTTTGAAACTTAAAAGGGTTAAATTTAAGCAGATGATTTTACCATCGCTGTCATTGTCAGAGCGTATTTCTACAGTACATCCAGAATCTGCCTCACATTCTCGATCTCAACCATATTCTCAAAACTATCATTTTCAATGTCTTCATATTCAACATTTTGATCACTGGCAGCTTATTCACCACATCCAGCATCAAATGACAGTGACATTTATATTTCATTGCGTATAGTAATTGCTCTGCAGTAAAGCCATTCAAACCAGTTACATTTTTGCTGATGATGTTCGTTTGTTTTATGCCTGCCGTAATTATGAGTGAAACATCACGTCATCATTGTGTATCAAACAGTGCCACCTTGAGGAAAAAAGATGCATTGCACATATTAAGTCATCAGATATGTAAATATAGTTGTGCAGGAAAAAATACTTACACATTTACATAACTCGGGTCCCTATACACTTTTTACAAAAAATTAATCAGAAAACAGGCATTCTTTTATATTTTACTATTTTTTGAGGAATACTAAGAAAGTTGATGTCTAACTTTAAAAAGGGAGAGGGTCGAGAATGATGTCCCGGGTAGCTAAAAACATTGAAAAAATGCATTTAAGGGTTAAAGAGTTAATACTTGGAAAGCTCAAGAGTGTTTGGACATGACTCGTGGGCTGCAACCGCAACAGTACACTGTCCAATTGACCATACAAATATTTGGAGTCTGCAAAGTGCTCATATTTGGCAGGCAGCTCTTCCTCAAAGCGGAGTGGAAACCGCAGGTTGAGAGCGATAGAAAAAGGGCCCTCCCAAAGGAAAGACAAGTGCTGAAAGGCCTTTGCGAGTTCCTCTGCGCGCAGCAGTGATTGATGATCGATCAACCGCTTTGTTGCTGCATCAAAACAGGCCGTGTGAACTCAGTGATGCAGATTTGCTGAGAGAACCCCGCAAACTTTGTGGGCCAAATTCATCCGATTGTAATGTCTCAGCTCATTAAACTTTTAATAAAAAACACACCTTGTGGCCTTGTTGCTTGGCACACGGAACTGCAGAGACGGACTCGCTTTGCGAGAATCAAAGGGGTGCATGCAAATGCTACATTGATTCAGAGATTGATTAGAAACACTGGAAGGATGTGTGATATGAAGCGCACACACACACACACACAAACACAAACCAAGATGCTAAGATGAATACCTTCTGGATTAGATATTTATGCCTCATTAGCTGATTTTCAATATTTCCTATTCAGGCCATGCATTACAATGGAAAATTCCCATCTGTGGCACACAACACTCAACAAGTGATGACAGCTGGATAATACAGTATGTTTTGTTTCTCGATCCCGTTTCACATACTGTTCTCCTGATGTGTTTGTGCCGGAGTCTTCTGATAGATTACAGCACATCTCGACTATGGGAACTTACACGAGCATTTCTGAACTATGCTGTTATGCTAGTTTCACTCAGGTGTTTATGACATGATATGGCAAAATCTATAATTTGCTCATAAATTATAGCTGCAGTTTTACAGGCTTCCTTCTCTTCACGTTAGGTGTCTACTTCAGGAGACAGAGAAGAACCAGGCAACGGCAGAACACTGTTCTGCTCCGGAAAGCACAGGCCTCACTGTCAAGCCACAAAATAGACAGCCAGTGTAGCAAAGCACTTTATCTGAGTCTATATACATCTTAAGTCAATAAAGGGTATTTGTGTCTTTGGTGGTCTGCTGGTGCTATCAGGATCTGGAATGCAGCAAATTCAGTGCGGACCACAACTAGCTCAAGGCCTGGCCGTGTGTCTTTGCAATTAGCTTAAGATAAACCTGGGGTTTTGCATTTGAACTGATTTATACTTTGTTCTCTTGGATATTTACAGAGTGGGCTTTGCAGCAGGACCTAGTGTCTGTTTATAGTTATTGGCACTGCTTAATTTATTGCCAGGCTGAAGTGGTCCCAGGATGACGGATGGGGATGATGTTTGTCCAGAGATTGAGTTAATTTATTTGTGTGTTTAAAGGGTTCACCCAAAAATGAAAATTCTGTCATTAATTACTCACCCTCATGTTGTTCCAAACCCGTAAGACCTTCGTTCATTTTCGGAACACAAATTCAGATATTTTTGATGACATCTGAGAGCTTTCTGACCCTGCATAGACAGGAAAGTAACTACCACGTTCAAGGCCCAGAAATATAGTAAGGACATTGTTAATATAGTTCATGTGACATCAGTGGTTCAACCTTAATTTTATGCTACGAGAATACTTTTTGTGTGCAAAGAAAACAAAAATAATGACTTTTTTCAACAATTTATTTTCTTCCATGTCATTCTTCGATGTGTGTTTACACATGCGTGTAATGCTTCATAACATTACAGTTGATCCACTGATGTCACATGGACTATTTTAACGATGTCCTTACTAACTTTCTGGACCTTGATCGTGGTAGTTCCGTTGCTGTCTATGCAGGGTTTAGAAAGCTCTCAGATTTCATCAAAATATTTTAATTTGTGTTCCAAAGATTAACGAAGGACTTACGGGTTTGAAATGACATGAGAGTGAATAAATGATGAAAGATTTTCTTTTGGTGAATTACCCTTAATTTAAATTACTTATTAATTATATTAATTATAATTAATTATATTTTTGTGTGTGAGAGATTTTGTGTTTCAGGCAATTTTAATTTATGCACAGTGTTTTTAAAAAGACGGCTTTAAACCTTTTTTGAATGCTAGGACTCAAATAGAGATCCCATTGCAGAGACCCTCTACCAAAATAAAAGGGCAGCTAGATTATAATCGAGCCATAGTGTATTGGGTTTGTAAAATTAAATAATTGTTTTAATATGAAGCCAAAACTTATTTGTTGAAAAATTATTATTTAAATGTATTTTTTTAATAATTGATTCATTTATATTATATTATTCTGTTATTTCTTTCTTTCTTCCTTTCTTTCTTCTTTTCCTTTTTTCTTATCTTTCTTTCTTTCTTTCTTTCTTTATGTATATATGTATGTATGTATATAGCAGTTTGACAGTTTGACAGCTGTACAAAATACAGTTTGTAAATAGTTTTTTCTTGCAATCTTTCCACAGAGCCACTATAACCACTTTGGTGCCCCCAGAGGAAAAAAAAACCTTTATAAATTAGTATAAATCTAAAACATTTATAATAATAAACACATATAATACCTACATTTAAAATTAATCAAATCATAACAATGTAAAACTAAAATAATAAAAAATAAAATAAAATAAAATAAAGCAGTGAAACCTACTAAAAACTTACTTACTAACTTACTCACTAACACTTACCAAAAAAAGTTTAAATATTTGTTTGCCTGCATGTCATGTGGTCATTAACCAACATCAAATAACATTAATTTGCAAATGTGTTGTTAAATTATGAAAAGTTACTTTAAAATCTATTTTAGGTTGAAGGGGTTTGGCTGACAAAAAAAGGTTTGGAATTCCCTGTTCTAGACTAACACATCTTACATGTATATAAACTATGGCGAGTTGAAGGACAGAAGTCATCATATGCCTGCTGAGTTTCAGCAGAACAGACTGTCCCATGGCTCTCTCTGGCTCCATGACACAGCTGAGGAATGAGAGAAGACGTGTGGTTGTTAGACAGGGTGATGACCCCACTGCTTGCAAGGGTGAAGGCCCTGCTGGGAAAAGTCTGAGGCCTCGGTCCCACTAACGCAATCGCATTGGCTCAAGCCACCGCTCACTGGGTGGACCTGATGGAACACCCTGACACCCGCGTCACCCGGGAGCTAATGAGAACCTTCAGGCTGACCTCACTAACACCCATATGTATAATAGAAATAACAGACACATAAAGAGCAAAGATTTGACTGTCAGCAACTTTTCGAAATACTCAGGAAAACACTTCAGACCAAATGGAGTGAAGCAACACGGGAGGGCACAAAAGACATTCAATGTGAATGCTTGACCTGCGCTGTCTGTACAACCAAATACCCTAATACTGTATCAGCAAATACAACACTAGCCGCAATTTGTGTTTCATTCAGGGTGGCAGGATAGAAAAAATACTCTGAAGCTGTTGTTCTATGGTTTCTTTTGTACTTACCTTCTCCTTTAAGGAGAAAAAAAAGATGTTATAAAAACATATGGACGTAGAAAGCTGAGCTTACTAGTGGAATGAGTCATTCCTGGTAATAAGACGCATGTCAAAGGGAAGTTTTCACTTTGGTTTTTGATATAAAAGAATAGCCGGAGGACTAAGCTGGGAAATATTATTCTGCGAATGAGACCTCAGACCCTTCCCTGGGACAATAAAACATGGTGCAGTTACAAACCCATGACCTTTTGAACTGAGATGAAAGTGAGAGCTCAGCACGGAGCACACTGGACCAATCTACCACCTGCCCACTGTGTATCTGAGCCTCTCGGCACTATCTGATCTGGGCACCCGTTCTTACTGGAAAAAAAGGCAGACTGAGTCAACATTGTTTCCATGTCACATTTCAGATTCCCACACACATTGTAGATCACAACCTTAATGTGCAAAGGTTTAGTTCACCCAAAAATGAAATTTCTGTCAGTTGCTTACCCTCATGTGGTTCATGTTCCTTCTTTTTCGTAACACAAATGATGATATTTTTCTAGGTAAGTCACAAAGTAGGTAATCAACATTTTTAAGCTTCAAAAAGTATATATAGACATTGTAAAAGTATTCCAAGTCTTCAGAAGAGACACGATTGCTTTATATAAAGAAACAGATTTAACTTGGGCATTTATTCACGTAGAAACATTTTACCATAAACAGAACCACACTTGCTTGATGCACAAGAACCAATAAGGTTTGAAGTACAGTTGAGTTTCCGTTCACCATATTGGACAATTACTATACCAATAAGGTAATGTAAGGAAACAAATCCAACACCACATTGATCCATTTCCTTCCCTAGATCTTTTCTATCTCACCCTCATGTTGTTACAAACCCGTTTGACTGTCTTTCATCTGATAAATACACACACACACACAACCTATTTTGAAGAATGTTTATTTATTTATTTTATTTAGACGCTTTTATCCAAAGCGATTTACAAATGAGGACAACAGAAGCAATCAATTGTAATATTAGAACAACTAAAAACAGATCCAAAAACTAAAAGCTAAAACTTTATAAATACTACCTATACACATTTTTTAAATAAAGAGATTAAATAAAAATGACAAATGCATACAACAACATTTCAAAACTAAAACACTTAAATGAAAAATAAATAAATAAAGCTAAAAACAATTCAAAAAATTAAGAACAAAAGGTATGAGTATAATAATGAGTCTAACATAACACTAAGCCAAACACCAAAAAAAAAAAACTACAATGTGTTGTACAACCACACCCACACACATATATCCTGTATAATGTACATACACTTTATAATTCAATATATATATATATTATTTCATTTCAATTTAATTTGTTGAAGTATTAAAATAACTCAAATAAAACTAAAAACTTAATAAAAGACCTATACAGACATAATAAATTCAGACATAATGTAACTAAAATTAAAATAAGTAACAAATACAAATAATACAAATCAAGCGACAGTAGTTTATCAGTAATCCTAAAAAATAACACTGCCAAACACACATGGTAAAAAACAACAACTTACTTACACATAGTAAGAAATAAAGAGGAGAAATCAAAAGTGATACTTATCCTTTGCCGGTGTCCCTGCACTGTGGAGTCACACGGTAGAGTCGATTGTCTTTACACTCTTCGGTCTTCACACGAGGAGGCCTTCACGTGACCGCTGTCGGTCTGTTTCAGAAACAGAATGTTTCCATTTTATTTGTCCATGCAAAGTTAATAGTGTCTAAAAAAACAACATTAGATTTACTGACTTCATTGTCTTTTGTGGACAAAACCAACAAACAAACAAAAAATGGAATATCTTATCCACAGAAGAAAGTTTCTTATTATTATAAATGTTGAAAAAGTTGTTGCTTAATATTTTTTGTGGAAACCTTGATAGACAACCATTCAAAAGTAACAGTAAACATATGTATAATGTTATAAACATTCTCTTTCAAATGATTGCCGTTCTGTTTAACCTTCTATTCATTAAAGAATCCTGTTTTCAATGTAATAATTGAATGATAATAATAATAATAGCAATAACCATTATTAATCATTGAGCACCAGTAATATTTCACAACATCTGAGCACCAAATAAGTATATTAGAATGATCATGTTCCAGTGAAGACTGGAGTAATGGCAACAAAAAATTCAGTTTGCCAACACAGGAATGAATTACATTAATAGAAAACAGTTCTTTTAAATTGAGTAAATACAGTAAGATTTTTACTGTATTTTTGATCAAATTCAGCTTTCTGACCGGTAGTGTAAATCTTTTATTTTTCTCAGATCTGAGGAGCTGAGGACTCCCACATCGTTTGTGTGCCACTCGCTCATTTGTCACAAGCACACGGTGGTAGATTTGGTCAACACTGGCAGAGTGTCCTGCCAGTCTGGGTTTCATAAAACAGTAGAAGTCTGATAGAGATTTGAGTAGGCCGAGTCGGAACAGATGGGCCAAGCGTGGGGCACTGGTGGGATCATGTTGAAGGACCACCATCAATGCTGCTACACACAGCACAACATGCTCGTGGCCCATTCCTCCCTTTCAACTCATCTGCAGTAAAGCCCAAGATGCAAAATCAGAACGAAGCCCCTGCTGCAATTTGCACTGACATATGGGAGGCAAATCTATGGGTCTACTTTGGTAGTGCCGTTGGCCCCTACTGGAACCGTTTACAAATAATTAGCCTAGGGACAGGAAAAAAAGAACGAGAAAAAGAAAATCCATCTGTGTGCTAACCCTATGCTAACCTTTCAGGATGGGAAACTTTGTGTGATCAGAATGAAATTTGGGAGGCCAAGCATAAAATGGACATAAATGATGTGGTTTATTTGACATTATCCAATCCGTTAGACCTCATAGCACGCAGTGCAGGTTTCTTCTGGTCTGCGGAGGAATCAGAAAGAGATGGTCATGGATGATGAAAGGCATGTGTGAGTGTGCGTGTGATAGGGTGGTAGTGGTGTCGGGAGTGTGTGTGTGGTAAATGAATGCCTCTATGATGAAAAACCAGCGTTACGCACAGGTCAGGGAACAGCTTTGGGTCACGCTTTGGTGGGGTCTCTTGAGAAGCCTGCTTTTGCCATACCGATCACTAATCTGTGTTCTTGATAGGACTGCGCTTCCTGTAAGAAACCGAATCCAACACTGCACTGATCCATTTCCTTCCCTAGAGCAACGTCTACCATCTTGCTGCTTAAAAGCAGCATCACTCTTTGGCTTTAACATGAAAGAGGGGAAACATTGAAGAATCAAGTGTCGTGTTAACAGTTATTGAACTAATCCAGCTTCTTGACTTCTTTGCGTTACTGTACTCTCTGTAGGTAGCTATTATGGGATGGATGTGTTTCTCGTTGAGAATGACTATTAATGTAGACAATCTCTAAGAAAGAATGAATGAGCAAAGGAATATTCCAAGTTAAGCTCAACCGACAGCATTTGAGTCTTAACGTTGATCAATCATTTTCTTTAAAAAGGTTACGGTGAGGCACTTGGGACCAATTTTTGGTGGACAGAAACGTGAAGCATAATAGTTTATAAATACACTTACAATACAGTAATTCATGTGTTAAAACTTGTATTATTTGAGCAGTTTAAATCATATTTCTAACCATTTTGATGTTTACATTATGATGTTGTAAATTAAATTTGATATTTTTTACATTTTGAAACTTTTGAAACTGAGTATTTTAATGTTTGTAAATTGGTCTCATTCACTTAACATTGTAAAGACTTCAATGTAGCCCAGAGTTCTTTTTTTTTTTTTTTTTTGAAGGACAAGTTGAAATGTGTGTTGTGTAATCAACATGCCATTATGCTGTCAATTGAATTGAACTTGAATTGCACCCGGAATATTCCTTTAACAGGAAAAAAAAGTATAAAAGAGAAACAACTGGACATGAGAGGCATAAAGATGGAAAGAAAGGAAGAAATTAGATTACACAGATGCCTAGGTGAAATGGTAGGGAAAGAGGATGTTACTACGTTTGGGAAAAAGGGAGTGATATGAACAGAGGCAGGTAGTCAAACTGAAGCGGCGTAAAAGACGGGAATGAAGGAAACTTCATGTGGTCCAATGGCAAAGGCCAATGATTTAGAGGTTGTTGATCCCGGGCAGGCGGCCCAGCGGCTCAGCGCAACCAATGACTCACTCACTCTCTCACACTCACTGGGAGCTGGCTCTCTAAGTCACCACACTTAAAACATCCATATGTGTTTAGAGTCATTGAAGTGAAAACCAAGGCCTGCACCCATTGCTGGAAAGAGCTACTGAATCCCTCTCTCCCGCTCTCACTCTCCAGAATGTTCATAAACAGATGGCCGGACCTCATTAGCCATGTCACAACTACTGAGAACATCATGAAGACATTGCATTCTCTCTGAATATGAAAGCCTGAACATGAAACGATAGACAATAACCATTAGTGCTGAAATAAGAAAGAAGGAGAGTAGGTTAAAGGAGGGGTTGTCAAACTTTTTTCATGCCACAGACCCTCAAATATGACGATCCCCTTGAGAGGAACACTAAAATATAAAGGCAGCTATATATTTTTATGTACAAAGTCCCATTTATACTTTATGAGAAAAAGGTACTATTATAAAAACAACATGTTTGCAAAATTGTATAATTGGATTTCATATTATTGCTGTACTGGAAGCTGAAATCATTTAGGCACAACAACATGTCCACCACAGCAATTAAATGAAATAAACAGACTTTGTATGTAACATTTGGGTTCAAATAGTTTTTGTTTCAGTCTGCATGTCTTTTATTTGTGAATTCAGAGAGAACACTTGCTGGTGTACATGTTATTTTAGTTCACTTTTGGGCTGTGTTTCTCATTGTACATGCAGTTCTTGTAAGGATTTACCGTGATGGAGACAAATGGTTTGCCGTTCTCCTCTCTGCTATTAAACTGCGTTGTGTGCAGACATTTGAGGGTAGAGTAATACTCAGATAGGCGCCACTTAAGAAGAACATTGACAAATGGCTGTCGACAGGACATTGTCACCTTTTCTCTTGCCTCTTAAGATATTTGCTTGAGTGTGGTTTGCCACCTCTGATCTGTGAGTTCAAGGGTGTTACTGGATTCTGTGTGGTCAGGGACTATCCACCCCTTGGTGGGGAGTATTTTTCTTTGAGGGCTATTGGACCAGAGCTTAGCCTTGTTATTGCTGAATGAGACAACAGATCTAACTCAGGGACTTTCCCAAATGACAAAGCAAGAAATATCCTGCCATCTCCAACCTCAATTGACGACTATATATTAGGTTCTGGTCAGGACATAACTTCTCGTATAAAACCAAAGAGGATAGTGCATATTGTTGTTAACGTCCTCGGTACTAAATCAGAGCATATGTGAAATTGCGGTTTCGCTTGAAATTGAAACTTTAAGAGTTTTCTCATAACAAAAACTCATTTTGCCATCTGTTGTTTGTTGAAATGGGGACCTGGAAAGGGTTACAAATTACTCATAATGTCTAATAGAATGCCTAAATATTACCAATGGTGTCGTAAAAGTCACAGTGTGTTTGTCACAACAGCAGTGCTGAAAATGATGTTTGAATGCATCATTTTAAAACTCATAAATTATCGTAGAGTCACGAAAAAAATTGGAACAGTAACGCTCAGATATTTGTGGATATATGTTGCCTTCTAACATGGTAAGTAGCCATGATATCAGTGCAGCAGGATGCCAGTGGAAGAATATTGTAGCTTCTGCACAATGGGAAGGGTTATATCTCTCCAAACAGATGTATACGCAGACCACAGCTGTATCGCACATGTCACCCACCAATACTGAACTGATCACAAACCGGTCTAAGCCGTCTCTCAAGGACCTCTACTTCGCCTCTGCATGCATGTGAATCATTGTGATTTTTGCAGTGCAAAGAGACAGATCAAATAGACCGGGCTCGCTTCTGAACGCAGAACAGGCCTGGCTGGATATGGTGGCATGCTGATCAATGCTCAGGGCCATTTCCATAATTACCCAACAGTCCAATCATTGTGGATTCCTGCAACTCCTGATCTCTGCTGATAATCAGCCAGTGTTCTGGTCAGCGCTGGACCCCCAAGGATGAACAGGTGCGGCAATGCGACTGATTGCAACTAATGCAACTGAGGTCTGTTCAGAGAGGACATTCCCCTCTGGACCTGCAATCTGAAGATCTCTCTAGATGAGAAGAAAAGAGGACTTGTCCTGCATTTGGCTCAGTCTTATCACAAACCCTCTGAAGAGCAAGAATGCCAGACATTCTCACAACTCTGTTAACGTAAGAGTGTCGGACACTCAGATCAACAAGCTGTTCTAGTCCCTGATCTCCAACAGAGCACTTGGATGTTAGCACCTAATAGAAATAATTAATCAAGCAGGAGCATAAATAAATAAACAATACATGAGAGATAATGTATTAACGAAATAAAGATTTACGTTTTCTCATATGTTGCATTTAGGCTATTCAATAACAATTGCTCCATCTAAATCCACAGCATGACTTTGAACTAAAGAGAAAATGCAAAGGATATTGAACTTTAAATGTGCATAAAAGACTGATTTTTGTTGTGAGAAAAAATTATAATGGAAAAAAATATTGAACATAATTAACTCCATGTTGTTTGGATTAAACAATCTGTCTCTTGATCCCTTTAAATTTTCAGTAAAAATAAGTATTGTCAGAAAACTCTGTTATATAAAATGTTAACGTCATAAGTGTTTTTTGTGATACTGTTATTCATATTTATAATATTTTATAGTAATATTTTTAATTTATTTATTTAATGTGTACCATGAGCTTCAATGTTTATGTAGTACTCCTTCCACTTTTGAGCACAAACAGAAATGCTGAAAAGTGCAAGCAGCCACACACATGCAAAAAGAACTGTAGACATTATAGAGCTCTTAAACATGGAAAATAAAGTCTTTACATTTCTGCATTTCATTTAAATACCATTTATATTTGTCTTGATAGTACATGTGGCATTGTGGAAAGCATCATGATGACTTTGGATGAAGTTAATTAAAAGTGGTCTTTCCAGCAACTGCGGTCAGTAATAAGGCAGACCACAGTGCCACACACAAAGACAAGTCAGTGTGACTCTCGTGCCAGTGAAATAATGCAATAAACATGAAATGAATAAGATGTAATGCAACATAAAAGATTAATTTTATCTATATTTTACAGTCAATAAAATGGTAACAGATTTCAACTGTAATGACCAATTGGATACGGATAAACATGCACTCAGTAAAATGTGTATTGAATGCGATGTAACATTATTTTCCGTGAACATGACACTTAGTGTGTATAATACTTTTCTTTACTTACACGATGACCCTTACGAAAAAGAAGTTTATTCAAGTGTGCTATTAGTATACTTCTTTTAAACTAAAAATAGGAAAGTATACTTTTAGTCTACTTTTTATGTACTTCTCAGAAATGGGCTTTATGTACTTCTTAGAAAAATGTCATTTAAGTATACTTGACTTATACTTGGAAAAAGTCTAAATATATTTTAGCTATAATTGTGCTCCTAGAATCCGTGTTTTCATTGTTATATGGTAGGGGGTGCTACACATCTTCTGTACAGAATTGCCAAAAAACACAAGTGAAGAAGAAACCGAAACAACAGATGCTTCCACGTGTATTCTAACACGATCATCAGACATAAAACAGCATCAAAACTGTGTAACATTATGGAATAAAATGCCCAATAATAACTGTCAAGCTTTGGGGTGTTGATCGACTTTATCTACGTTTTGATTATCATTCTGAATCCAATTCATAGTCTTTTTTTCAGCTTTTTGTTCAAAATGTTGTTTATTTCTTTATTTCTTATTTATGAAACTTATCCACATTCAAGTGTTTCAAAAAAGAATGCATGAAGCTAGAATACAATGTTTTTGTTTACAAGCAGATACCCTGTTCTTTTGATGTTTTGTATGTTCAGATATTCATATAACAAAATATATACAAATTAATACCTAAATAGGGACATAGTAGTATACTTAAAGTATGATGTTAAGTTCACTTAAAGAAAACTTACGAGTATAAAACTACTAAACTAGTAGTTTACTGAGACTATACTTCAAAGTGTACTAAAAATGCTACTACAAGTATTTAATTAGTAAACTATCAGTATAAGTTCACTTTTAGTATAGTTGCAGTACAAGCTAAAATATTTTTGTAAACTAGTTGTGTACTCAAAGTTCACTACTGTTATACTTAAAGTATACTTAAAAGTATATTTTTATATACTATAAAGTGGGCCAATTTAGTCCCAAGGAGTATTGCAATAGTACACTTACAAATATACTACTAGTACACTGATATTTGTATACTTCCTACATAAAGTATACTTAAAAATATACTTGTACTTTACTTAAGTATACTTACTCAAATAAACTTGAAGTACACTACTTTTTGGTAAGGGGACGCGCGTTCCCGGACTGGATAGACGTCATCGTGCGCGTTCCCCTTCTCGCGCGCTGGTTAAAAAGAAGGTGGAAAGAGCAAAGAGAAACATGTGAGTGCACTGAAGAGCATGCAACACACAACTTAGTGCAACTTTTGATCACGCGTATCAACCTTTGTGCACCAACGGGATTTAACTTCTTGGGAAAGGAGACGTACAATTTCTGTATATAGGCTAATCCGATCACTTCATGTGTTTTTTATTTCTGATTAAAATACAGTATCATGTTTTTTCCACTTTAACAACATCATAACGAGCACTTGTCTTCATTTATTATCGTAATTTCTTTTTTTAATACCTTTACTACTATTTAATTTAGACTGCTTTGCTTGAATCACAATTAGTAATTCTATAACAACTTTCTGGACGCGTGGGGACTGTCATACAGCAGTCCTGGTTTCTGAGCAGTCGCGTGTTGCGCTTTCCCTCTGAAAATGATGCATTTGAAATGTGTGCTCTTGTTGGCCATCGCGGCCAATTTTTGGGAATGCAGTGATGCGAAATTCGGCGAGAAAGGAGAATTAAGTCCAAGGAGGAGGAGATGTTACGATGGAAGTCTGCCGAAACGCCTGAAAAAGAAGGAGAGAAAACTGTCACTGGAGGGAAGCGGCGGAGGGGAGGTTTGTCACAGGCTCTATCCTCGCGTGTCCTGCTGTCCGTCCAGAAGAGCTCCGTATCAGATCCTCCATCGGAGAGATGCTCGGGTATGTTCAGGCTTTCTGCAGCCTCAAACTGACCTAGTGATTCTCATGCGTGTTTTATTATGGCATTGATATTAAGATGTTTGCAACAGCAGTATGTAGTGGGATAATGGTTGATCTTGTAATGAACATATGGATACATATGCGCACTGTAGCCTATGTATTGAATTGTGTATGTGTATTGCATTAAAAACAGTCAGCAAGACGCACGCAGCGCAGTGTAACAGAACGCGCGAGTCTCGAAACGCGGTTTTAAAAGTTGATCAACGCTGATCAACACAGCGAGATAGTTCGCAATGGCTAAAGACGTCCGTCACGCGCATAATTACATAGAAAAACTATTAAAAACCGCTCGGACCTAGGTTAGAACGCGTGCAGTGCTGTTCATTCGCGAGCACGAGGCGTATGAATGAAATCGCTTAATTTGCGTGCTCCCCTGCTGCAATATTGTGTTTCCGAAATCGGAATCGCTCTTAGAAGCTGTGCTCCTGCAGTTACATGTTTGTATGTATAGATTAGACGTTTTGCGCAACTTTTCACGCTGATGTTTGAGTGACAGCATGTGCTTCTCGTAGTGATGGATATAATTTACATAAAACAGATGGGAAACAAATGTCTCTCGATCGGTAATGAATCGCACCTTTCTGAGGCTTTCTATAGACGTGAGAAGATCCATCTCAATAGTTTTATCAATGAACACATTCTATGCCGAGAAATCGCTCTCTTTTCTCATGTAAACAACCTCCGCAAATCGACATACGCGGCTGGGTGGCATCGCACGTCGGTTTGTGACAAAAAGCCATATTGCATCATTTCATTTGCTCAAGTCATGCAAATAAGAGCGAGGCTGAATGGAACAAAAAAGAGTCGACATCTCCTCCTCCCCACTACACTGCCCACACACGGAGTCTTTTTGCTTATGGCAAAAGAATAACAACAACACCATTGTGTTTGTTAGTTTCACTAATGGGTGAAGCTGGAGAACATCATTCTCCCCCAGTCCTTGGCTCTGTCCAAGTGTTAGTTAATGCCTTTGAGTGAGTATTTGTCCTGCTCCCCACCCCAAACTTACTTACACCAATTCCCAGAGGGCCAAAATGGTTTCACTTAAGCTGTTTAAAACAAGCTTACAGGTTTTGTGGGGAAGTTAGCTCAGTTGTGGTTTGTCAAGTCTGCGAATTCCTTGAATCATGTCAGGTGATTCATTCGGTAAATTGCCTGTTTGTTTAATCTTATGGTTGTGGTATCTTCGATCATCGATCGCCTTTTTCTGGCACCTCAGTGAGAACTTGTGAGCTGTAGTTGCCCTCATTGTTTGTCACTAAATGACGAGCCATTGTTTTTGTGTTTACATTTGTTCTGTCAGTTCCAGTGACAAAGGATATTGTGTGCCGTGATGCATAATCCCAACATTTGCTCAGATTTCGCTATTTAAACATGTCATGACTTTTCATGCCGAACCCCACTATTTCAAAGCATCTACTATTAAATAAGTTATGGACAGTTGGACTTAAGCTCATATATGCCTCCTATTTGCACTGGCATGTTTCGACAGTCGTTACGTATGGCCTTAAATGGCTGTGATGTAGACCGTGGTGTGATTTGAAGCAGCTTTGAACAACTTTTGGCATTTTTTGGAAAACAAAAAACAAAGGTCCTCTTGTTGCTGGTGAGGGTGATGGCAACATTGGAGCCCATCCCAGCAACATATGGGTAGAGTGCATGGTTGAGAGCACACAAATGCTTCTCTCCATGGACCATGTGCCAGTCCATGGCTCACTAAATCAATGGGCAATTTAAAGCAGGAGAGTTGCCACTCACAGACCAGGCTAACACACCAACCACTGCAAGACTGAGAGCGAAGAGAGCTTGAAAATTCACGTACCAAACTCTCTGGTTCATATGGAGGTGTCAATACTTTTTTTGGACACCATTTTATCTTTCACCCACAAGATGGTTTTGATTCACTCGAAAGAATCTGGAGAATCAAAATCAAAGAAATCTGTCAAAATGGTTTACTACGCAGAGCAGTGGGCTGTCTGCTGGGTTTGCTGGTCTAATTGACTTGGACAGACTGCTAATTTGTTGATACCAGCATGGGAATGATGTGCCCATCTATCTATAAATTGATGTTTACACATGGACCTCACACAGAGAGAGGGAGGTTTACCAGATTGCTGCGGCACAGGCGCATGTCTGGGGAAGGGAGCAGATTACATTGTTGTTTTATTACAGCTAATTTGTTACATAAATAAGCCTGCTCATTTTCTCGGCCCTAATCTACTGTTTACTTTTGTTTGGTGACTTAAGAAACATTTTGAGTATCCTCATTTCGGTCCGTTCGCTCCAGCATGGGTTCAGCTGCCATGCGAGGTGCAATTTTGGCTTGCTGTTTGTGAGCTCAAATAAACAAATCAGGAGAAATCAAGCCCACATGGATGTGTGGGCTGTTTGTGAGCTCAAATAAACAAATCAGGAGAAATCAAGTCCACATGGATGTGTGGTGTTTGTTATAAGAGATGTTTAGAATGTGATTTGCATCCAATTAACGAGAAAACATTCCAAAAATGTGTCAAACCACCTAGTTTGACTTTTCTTTTATTATATATACAATATACAATTGTTATATAGGAACAGCTTTGTAGCATGAGTCAAATTTGGATTAGCCATTCAATTAGAACCACAGTTCTAACCTTTGCTGGTTGTTTTTTGTTCCTCAGATCTTCTCAACCAATAACACAGAGTGTTCTAGACTGCTGGAGGAGATTAAGTGTGCCCATTGCTCACCACATGCCCAGATGCTCTTTCACTCACCCAAACTTGAAAAGGCACCACACAGAGAACAAGATCTACCCCGCTTATGTCACGACTACTGCCAAGAGTTCTACTACACCTGCCGGGGACACGTACCAGGTAACAAACAAGATCAATGCAAGAGTTTTTTTTAAAGAACATTAGTAACTTCATCAGGAACATCGCTCTTCTGACTCGTGTATTGCAGTTATTCTAAGTCCAGGTTAACAAATTACCTCAGGTAAATTCATCAGACTGTGAAGTCGCATTGTGGGAGAAAGCAAAATATCCGTGGCAGCCCCTGCACATCAAAGTTACTTTGAAACTGAGAGATTCGTTCATCTGATGTTCAAGAAATGCCATTCAGGAGCCACTTGTTGCTGTTTCTTTCTTTCTTTTTAAACTTTGCAATGACTTAAGCATCACAAAAGGCCTTAAATTATTGGTATTATAGAAATATAAATGATGAAAATGTGATATTTCAAATAAATAACAAAATAGAAATTTGAAGTTGTGACCAAACTATTGACGCATAGAAGATTGTGCTCAATTTATGATATCTTACATCAATTACAAAGATCCGCTGTCAGGTGTCAACTCTAATATCATTAATTTCACTGTCAGCCGGGTCAATCTTGATTCCATTGACTTTTATTTGACCTTGTGTCTTTCCTTGGCTCTCGCTGGCACGCACTATCTTATTTACCTCCCGTCCGCCTCAACCAACCACCATCCTTCCGCGCTTATGACATTTAAGATGGTTTTTTGTGTGGTTATGGGCGGTGTGTTGTGTGGCGCAGATGACTATTGGCTTAGACATGGGATGGACACTCACCCCTACCAGACACACCAATTTACGCGATTGTGCAGCGGAACAAAAAAGAAAAAAAAAGAGGACTGTTCAAGGCAATGCTAACAACTAATTTCAGTTGTGTTTCTTGGTGGCAGCATACGTTCACTGAAAAAGACAAAAAACATTCAGGGCCTTCGAAACATAAGGGGGGAAAAACAAGATGGCAGTGGGGAGGAGTCGAAACCGGAAAAGCTCTAAGCCATCCATGAGGTTTGTATGTTCTCCCAAACAGAATGGAAATAGGAGAGCAAACCATCCAATAGCTGCTCTGTAGTGTTGCACATCGCTGCTGGATTGCATTCCATCAGATGGACAAAAGGGTAGCAAAAAGCTGGCGCCAGGATCCCAACCTTCTTCCTATCAAGGCAAAATAACAGATTAGATGGGGTCCGATAGGCCAAAGAGAGAGAGGCAAAAACGCAAGCCACCGCACATAGCACCAAAGGAAATGCGAAATAGGACGGACAAAAATGAGGGGACCTGGTGGCATCCAGTTTACCTGTCAGTCTTCCTCGGCTAAACCAGATAACTAAGGGTGTGGCTTGTCTGGCAAAACTTGGGTAGGGGAAGTAGGGTTAGGGAAAAGAGAGAGAGAGAGAGAGAGAAAATAGTGGTAAAGACTCTGAGAACAGGAGCTGGGGCCAAAAGACTCTACCCCCCTCTCCCCCTTTCAAATCAGCATATGTGGTGACGAATGACACATTTATTTTTCTATAAAGGTTGTGTATATGTAAAACTGCTGAAGTGCATCAAGATGTCAAGTACTTTGGGTGGCCACCCAGGTTGCTTTGGAAGATAACCAGATGGAAGTATAACTATAGCGCTGAGGATGTGGAGTCTCTTTCTCTCTGTCCTGTTTTTTGTAGGCCAGTACAATAAAACTAGAGCATATTGTGGAGGGGCTGAGACCGTAGTTGAGGCCACACAGTGTTTTCGCCATGTTTAGGGAAGTTATAAATTGTTCAAATTAGACAGCCCTATCAGTTTGTGTGTTTCATTTCTATCCATATTTTTAACCATGTTTTTACGACCGTGATTGCACATTGGTTTTCAACAGTAATAAAAGTCCCTTCATATTTTCATGGTGTTTGCTTTCAGTTCACTGAGATTAAGGAGAAACATTTCAGTTCCAAATATTCATTTTACAGTTGTCTGTTCAATGTGTTGATCTCATTTGATTTGGTGAAGATTAAACTTTGGTTTGGTTAAATAAGGTTAGGTTTTAATTTAAAAAATGCATAACACATCTAAAATATTCAGCAATGTTATAGCAAAACTGTATAACAAAAAATCTAATCAAATGAGTGGTTGGGAGGACTCGACCTGTGGCAGATATTTCCACCAAAAAGTAGTTTTGAGAAGATATATTCACACCCCACATCAGCAGACACTTATTTTGATCCCCATGACCTCATAGAGATAATGGAGACATAAGGAGTTTCCCACACTCTTGATAAAGATTACAAAAGGGTTTTTTGTGATACAATAGAAGAACCATTTTGGGTTTCCCAAAGAACCAGTGAACCTTTCCAAAAGAACCATTTTTTTCTTAGTGTAAAGAACATTTTAATAATCTGAACAAACCTTTTACATTACAAAGAACCCTCTGTCCATTGGAAATACTGCATTGATGTTAAGGTTCTTCACGGAACCATAGATGTCAAAAAATAACTTTTATTTTTAAGTCATGAAAAACCAAGTTTATTTTAAAATTTTGTTCTCTAAGGCTTAGAAATGCTACAGACTTTATAAATAATGATTTCAAATGATTTTGTAGTAATTTTGAGCGACTCTTTATTTTAAATTGTTCATTTGAATTAGAATTGGTTGAACTGGTTCTCACATTAGTCTGAATGACTCATTAGTAAATAGTCTGAATGAAATTTGAATGCTTTTTTTTATTTTATCCCTCGATATGAAATATGGACATGGAAGGATACGGAAAATCATGGAGATTCAAAAGTGTGGGAACTGCATAAACATTCTGACCTCTCAACTACTATTGACAACAACTCCCAGACCCTTACCGCTCACACCAGCAGGCCCAAGATAACCACTGCGGTTTGTGTGTGGGTGGTATGGCAGTATGAGTGGAGGTGGTGGTGGTGTGTGTTTGATCTCACTGTTGTGTTTAGATGTTTAAGGATATCCTATCACCTCTGTTGTTGGTGCTGTTGCTTCCCTCCCACACGCAGCCCCCTTCCTCATGTGGCATGGGGGCTCGCTGGAGATGAAAGGAAGGAGAGGAGTGTGTTTGTGTTTCTATCACTGCTGTATTTGCTCTACTTCTCCCCATGAGAGGGCTTAGCTAAGGTGGTAACCATATCAGTGAGGTTTTTAGGTCACAGCGGCTGCCAAACCGAGTCCTGTTCTCTCTCCTTGTTGTCGTGCTGCTCATTCAGCCAAAAGGTTCCTAGAAATGGACTGTGATTTAATTGCCACACAGTTAATTTTAAGAATTGTCATCGCACATTCCTCAACTCTAAATGTCTAAATTAGGGTGAATTTATTTTGGCTATGATTGGAGAAATAAATAAGGGTGTTTTCCATGAAGGTAAGCAAGCAAACTTAATCTCTTAAATATAATCAATCAGTTTGGGTGTGTACTTATCATTTATTTGGATTTGACCTGCAAGTTTCTGCTGAAAGATATAACGGCAAAGGAGATACAGACTGAGCGTTTGGCATATTTGGGTTTAATTAAACTCACAAACTTTCCACTGTCGGACCACACATGTCTGAAGCGGTTTGTAATACCTCACTGGGGTTCAACCATCACATAATTGTAGCACCCAGAAGTGTGTATCATTGTGGCTCTGACAAATATGACTGTTTTTAACAAATGGTTAAAGGTCTTGAGTCTGGACGCATATGAATGACCATGACTTGCACTTGTCAGATATGAGAGGCAAAAACAAATGTCTTGATTTGAGACTCAGTACTTCATAAATGCACCATAGTCAAGATAGTAATTAAACTTGGCACCGGAATCACCACCAAAACGCCCACACAATAAGCCGTCTGATGGCTGAGGACATACTTGACTCGAGTACAGCTTTGACTGTAGGGGATTCAGTTGGTTTTAGAGGTGATTACATCATCCATGGACCCTGTGTGGTGTCTTATCTCAGGCTGAGACCAGTTGTCTGTCTGTCTGTGTTTTTTAGAACTGTTCCAAGCCGACGTGGATGAGTTCTGCCAGTACTATGGAAGGAAGGACGGAGGCCTGTGCTTTCCAGATTTTCACAGAAAGCAACTGCGCAGAGATTCCAACTACCTGTTAGATGAAAAAATAGAAGTGATTAACAGGTATACATAATTCAGTTTTACACACACATTTCTTTGTTGAACAGTAGAGAAATAGTTCACCTGAAAAAAGTTCACCTGAAAATAAAAATCTGTCAATATTTATTTACTCATGTCATTCCAGATACAAAAGGTGAATTTGTGAAGAATGTCCTGGTCAATCTTTTCAATATAATGAAAGTAAAATAGGGCTGCCAAGCTCCAAAATACCATACCACCCATATATATGTATATACATATGGATATATATATACCTCATCTGCTCATAGTCATAACGACAAAAATGTAAGTCATTATTCACAAAAATATTGACAACTGTACTAGCTTTCCTTGGCACTTTAATTAGTGAATATATAAGATAAGGAACCATCCCTGATTTGTAAGCTAATTATTCTTTTGAGTCAGAATCGGTTGATCCAGTTCACAAAACCAGTCTGAATGATTCATAAATGGTTCTAAGGTTCAGCTCAGAATACTGTTGCAACAGCCAGTGGCAAGGAAGATTATCAGTG
This sequence comes from Sinocyclocheilus anophthalmus, assembly GCA_018155175.1. NCBI lineage: Eukaryota > Metazoa > Chordata > Actinopteri > Cypriniformes > Cyprinidae > Sinocyclocheilus > Sinocyclocheilus anophthalmus. Next base: position 233,135 of record JADLZN010007807.1, read on the forward strand.
AATATCGACTTAGTTTGACACAAATTGTACTGTATAACTTCAGGAGACTTGGAATCCAGTGAACAAGCTGTATGAACTACATTCATGGAACTTTTGCATCCTTTGTTGCTTGAACGTTCCAGTTCCCATTCATCGTAACATTGTGACATGAAGGTGATTAAATAATGATGGAATTTCCATTTTTTGGGGTGAGCTATTCCCTGTAATGACATCTGAGTGTAACGACATTCATCATCAGGCATGAGAGAAGCTTCTTTACGTCATATAATGTCCCATGGCCCAGTATGACTGGCCTGCTTCGACTACTAGGTCATCAGGGCAGCCTCAACAAGGTCACTAGAGACAAGACAGGCCTGACTAACCTTCCATGTCACAACATTCCTGCATGTACTCGTTGACTGGTCCATTGCCCCTCTTTCCAAGCCAGAGCTTTGTGTCCAGACTTGAGTTTAACCAGCGTTAAGAACACAAAGAAAGTGCTTATACTGCAGGAACTATGAGCTGTTGGTGACAGCCAGAGGGCTTTGACCATTTGTGACAGGACATAGCAAGGGATGTAATTTGGGGCTGGCTCTGATTTAGCTCATAGCTGAATATCCTGTTGACTGTAACCTCATATTAGTATTAGGAAAAGGCTTAAAGGGTTAGTTCACCCAAAAATGAAAATTAGCCCACAAATTACTCCAACCCTAAAAGTCATCCTAGGTGTATATGAATTTTTCTTTCAGAACGATCCAGTCGAGTATATAAAATTGTCTTTGATCTTTCAAGCTGTTTAATGCCACTCAGCAGGTGTTGAGATCCGTCCAAAACGAAAGTAATAAAAAGGCCAGACATAAAAAGAAAGTGTCTCACACGGCTCCGGGGGGTGAACAAAGGCCTCCTGTAGCGAATCAATGCGTATTTGTAAGAAAAATATCCATATTCAAAGTAATAATCACTTTAATGTAGCTTGCAACAACAGTTGTACACGGAAGCAGCTCCAGGCGGATGACGTATGAGTTCAGCGTTGCGCATGCGAGCGAGTCATGTGAAAACCAACATTTGTTTATAGGAGCAAAGGTAGCTAAGTTTCCTTACATTAGCAAAGGAAAACCAGTCTCATCTTGGCTTATATCGAAATCCTCCGACATTCTTCTTTACAAATCGTCATTTTGTACTTCTAATAAGTGACCTTGTTTTTTTTTGATCTCTCCCCTGCGCTTCCGCGTCCGTCACTTCTGAGCGGCGCATGCGCAATGCTGACATCTTACGTCATCCTCCTGGAGCTGCTTCCATGTACAACTGTTAGCGCAAGCTACCTTAAAGTGATTATTAAGTTTTGAATACGGATATTTTTCTTACAAAAACAAATTGATTCGCTACAGAAGGCCTTTGTTCACCCCCCGGAGCCGTGTGAGACACTTTTTTTATGGATGGGTGCTTTTTATTTAACTTCTTTTGGACTGATGCATGCAACACCCACTGAGTGACATTAAACAGCTTGAAAGATCAAAGACAATTTTAATATAACTCCAACTGGATTCGTCTGAAAGAAGAAAGTCATATACACCTAGGATGACTTGAGGGCAATTTGTGGGCTAATTCATTTTGTGGCAACGACCCTTTTAAATTATACTTTCAAACGTACATTTGTTTGAGGCGATTTCATATGTGTAGTCAACAAGACCACCTGTAGGACTCCCAAAAACATTGTTAGCCAACTATGGCCGCAAGTTCTGTTGTTACTAACATTTCGGTGTTTCCTGTTTCCCGCAACTATAATTTCTCTAACTCTTCTTCATGCTGTGGTAGTTAAAGGGATAGTTCTGATAGTGACCTTCTGAGACAAATATTGACGAGCTGTGAATCCGCCATGTGTTTTGAGAAGGCTCTGAGCCCACAGTCATTGTAAATGAACGTCATAATTCTTAATCGGACCTCCCATTGCGAAGGGCCAGTAAAGCAGCATATCTGATCAGGTACAGTCACTGCAAGCACATCAGACTGACGTTATTCTACAGCTCAGGCACGAGATGTCAGACATACATTTGCTGCCAGTTCACCCCCCTATTACATCTATGGAAAATCCCTCCAAGACTGCTTGTTAACAGGAGCACCCACTCTGCTGATGCCCTTGTTTTATTTAAGGCATAATGTGAGTTGGCGTGTCCCCACATCAAATGTGATTTGTGGTTAATGGAACACTTGTTTCACAGCTTGAGAGCCCCCAACTTCTGACTATGTTAAATGAACTTCTCCTGTGGCTTTTTGTTCAGTCTACTCCCAAACCAGTCTGTCAAGCAAAAAAGAGCCTGTTGTGTTCCTAACTGTAATAAACTTGTTTATAACGATTAAACTTATACAGTTCTAATGTTTACAACAAAAAATAGACATTGGACAACAACATAAAAGCCTGATGCATAAACTAACCCATCTAAATTTCTAATCTTTCCATTCCTTTCCTACAGAAAACATAAACACAACTGCTACTGCACTCAGGAGGTCCTTAGTGGTTTTCGACAGCCTGTTGGTGTGGTGCATTGTGGGGATGGATCACAGCGGCTTTTTATTTTGGAGAAGGAAGGCTTTGTCCGTATCCTAACACATGACATGGAGCTCCTGAAAGAGCCTTTTCTTGACATTCATAAGCTGGTCCAAAGCGGCATAAAGGTAAGTGAAAGCTCGTGTTTGTTGCCATTGTGGTGGTTATCAATTGGCTGGATTGACAATGTTTTATATACTTAAAGGTGTGGTCAGTGATTTGTTTTTTCATTAAGTATTATATGTAAAGAAACAAATATGAAATGTATGTACAGTCATGTGCACTTACATCAGATTAAGATTCCAGTCTCATCATTGAGCTGAAAAACATTTTCAAAGCTTTTTTAGAGAAACAAATTAGAAATTTTACAATATATACTTGATTTCCTTATTCTTGGTAACAACCTTGTTTTTGGACACGTTTTATTCTGAGACATAAAAAATTGCTAACTGTGAATGAAATGGCATAAAGTCAGCGTGAAATTAAAATTCACATCTATTTTCTAAATACATGTTTATAATAATAATAATAGCTCGTAGTGTGTACAATTTATGCATTCATGTGTTAATTTTTTTTTTTTTGACCTCATAATGTTCAATCAAAAATGCCAAAATGACAGACTTCTCTCTGGTGTCAAACACTGGACTTCTCCAATCATTTAGTCTGATTCAATCTAATAATTAGTTTCACTCTGATGTACAAAAGACAAATGCCATGCCAGCTAATGCAATTAAACCAAAAATGACAAAAGTGCACCTTTGAGATGATACAATGCCATTCATTTATCAGGAGACCTGATTTTTTCCAAATCATATCCCAGTGGATTAGTATAGTATTTCAAGTATTTTTGTTAGGGATGCTAATAATGGTGAAATTTAGCTAAAGTTCTAAATGTTACCGTTTTCACTCCCGACATTGCTGACATATCTGCCTCTAAAGAGGAAATAGCTTCTATTTAATATTCATGCAGCCTGACCTCCCACCATCAGAGAAGTATGTCTTGCATAAATCAGGAAGCCTCGCTGAAACGTGGAAGATCTGTTGTTCATCATTTTGGTTTGGCACCTTCTCAGACGAAGCTGAGGGGGGAGAAATGAAGCACCCTAACAGAATAGAATCTTTAAGGAGCACAATAACAACTTCCATGGATGTATTTCCATTTTTCCTCTCCTCCCACCACAAATCAAAACCTGAATGGAGGGTGATGGAGGGTATTATTATTATACAAATGTATTCTGTATGTGGGCTTCTATGTGTGTGGTTTGCTTGCTGTCAACCTGACTGCCAGCAGAGGAAACCTTGTGTTTGATTGTTAAGGATCAGTGAGAAAAGCTTAAATGTAGCCAGCTGTAGCGTTCGCTTACATGCATGTCTGTCAGTAGTAGTTATGGCGTGTGTCACAACAGATGTTTATCTGCCCCCACAAGAACTGAAGCATTCTGTAATTCGAGAACATTTTGTTTAGCAAGTGTCCAGAGATGTAGGAAGAGACCTGCTTTTTGACAGGAAGTTTATGTATATTGCATACCTCCCGTTGCCTCACTTATAAAAGGAGAAAGAGCAATTATGGAGTCAACATGCAACAGCCCCACAGGAAAGACCCCCAATGTGCCTTATCGTCATTAAACATAATTGGTTGTGGATAAAGCAATCATTATGACAATTAGAGTAAGCTCAAGCCCCGGCAGACCCCAAGAGTGCTATTCTGTCAAGTTTAGCCGCTATCATTCCGAGTCGGCTGTGTTTACTCTGAGCATCAACAGGACATGTGGCCTTTGTGCCCGTGGAAGGCCTGGAGACCCGCTGGGACCCGACTTGGGCATGAAGGGGGATGATAGTGTTTTATCATGACTTTGATTCTAATGTTCTGAATCTCCTTCAAGCCCAATCCCCTTACTGCCACTTAAGCCAAACTGCTTGGAAACAATGCTCTGTCTACTTAAGGGGAGTATCCCCAGGAGCACGCGGTGCTTCGCTGCGGACAACCGATCTTAGTCAGTCACTCACACACGCACACAAACTGTGTGACATTATCAAACATTCTGTGCTACTTGTGCTTCTCCAATTACTGGGGGGGGGTGGGGGGGGGGGGAAGAAGTTGTTACTGAAGCAGGAGGGACACGGGACCCTGATCTCTCCCTTCCTTTATCCTTAAGTTACCACCTTTATGATGATTTTTTTTTTCATCACAGGTGGGTCAGTGAAGTTCTCATTTTTAATTTTTGTCCAGATGTATTGATAAACTCTATGCCTTGAATAAAGAGTTAGGCATGGTTTTAATTTCTTCATTAAAATTAATTACAATTTATTTTCATATCTTGTGGGGGGCATAAAGTATAAATGTCCTAATATAATAAATATGAAAACCTTTTAATTGGTCTTTTATGATTATTATTGCAGTTATTTAAAACAACAAAACATTTGAAAAAAGGGGAGGGGGATCATTGTCCACCAAATCAAAGTAACGTGGTGTCACCAACCAGCAGAAACATGCAGAAGACACAGGAAATTTGTAAAGAGGACCTACGACAACATGGGGGACTGTCAAGGTCAATAAATCTCTTAAAATATTAGATAATTTGAACTTTTTTGATATTCATTTAATAATTCATGCTATTAAAAAATACAAACTATAGAAAAAAAAAACATTCATTCAAAATGTAAGAAAAATATGACCTTTTACTTTATGGTTACACCGCATGACATTTTTAGAGTCATTGAAAGGTTTTATAAATTATACATTTTTTTAAAACCATATGAAACCAACATGCATACAAAGAGCACATTCCTTAAAACTTGGTCATTTGATTTAAGTTAGTTTTTTAAAAGATTATTTTTTATTTTCTTTATCGTAGACACTCTTGTTTGTCACTGACCCAGATGTCTCAATTCAGATCTTCTAAAGAAAGTGTTAAGGATCAAACACCTTATTGGTTTTGACCCAGTTGCACTGGCTACTGTGGAAGTGGACTGTGGTCCTATTGGATTTATTGCAAGCTATTTTATTACACTCTCACATCCGTGGCTGGCCTTCAAGCACAACCCTGCACCAGTCTGATTGGATTCAACAAAGTAAGAGTGCTATCAGTGGAGGCGCTTAACTAGTTAACTACCAGCTATCTATTTTGGGATATCTTGTAAACTAGTTACCTTGTTCCAGATGCCGACAAAAAAAGAGTCATACAGTGATCCTGAAGCATAGGATTTCAGCGCCCTAAAGTGTTTATCTTCTAAACTATTTGTGTGAAAGAGCTCTGATTCAGTTCGTGTTGACGTGATAGGTACACAAGTATGGTACCGCTTTGTTGTTGTCCTTGCTAGATGTAGTGAAGAAGACATCTGCACACAATGTGAGCGGAGTTCCATTGTGGTGTATCAACTAACTCAAGGTGTCCAGCTGCAAAAAACTATTTCTTGCCGAAGCAAGTAGATCACAGCATGTTGTGCACTCTGTCACTTGACACGCACAGCTGTTGAGCTCTTTCAGCTCGACGAGCAGGAGGGCTCTCGACTCTGTCAAAAAAGAAGTATCCTAGCTTTGACAAATGGACCTTTTCCTCTCTCGTCCTTTGACTCTTTGAACAGTTCTCTTTGAGAAACGGCCTCTGCTTAACTGTCATCTCACATAGCTTCCTGGCCAAGGTTTTGACTTCGCAAGGACCCCCGAAACAGGATGAGCACCTGTAATGGAGCCATTCAGAAGATTTGTGGATTGCTCCAGAGAGCTGCCGCTGCAATAAGTGAATGCTATCCTACAATTCGATCTGCTCTTTTCATCGCTTGAAAGTGAGCGATCCTCACTCCAGCGCTGTCACAGGATTAATGTGTGTTAACAGGTGGAGGAGGGGGATTTGACTTGAGTCTTTTGAGGGCCTTTGAGGTAGGCACGCATTGTTTTTCTCCAATCAGCTCGGGTGGAATGCCTCTTTATGTAGGATTGCCTGAGCCAATAAGGATCAAAAGGTGCTCAGAAACAATGTGCAAGCCAGGCCATGCATCAAGCCCTGAAAGGCAAGCAGCTGCCGATGGGGTGGATGGGGGTCCAGGAGGGGGGCGATAGTGCTCCCTGTTCCTGTCTGCGAATACATCTGACCCCGATGTATTCTCACTAGCATTCTTTTCAAGAAGCTGTTACAACCTAATCTTAGTACTGTCAAAGCAACAGGCAATGTGCAGAATGCTAACAATAACATAGCGTAGAACCTCTGACCATGACGTTTTGAAGCGAGATTTCGGAGCTGAACTGTTCCTATCGACGTCAGCATGCTGCAAGGTTACCCTGATGAAATGTCTAAGAAAAGTGAACTGCTTGTGACTGCTACAGTGGAACAATATGTACCCGCTGGTATATTGCAACAACTATGCAGAGGCTTGTACACGTAGCCCTGCATCTGCTATGATGGATGGAGGGAGAATATCATGAAGTTTGTCTTCTCTTAATTAAGTTTTTGGTAGCACCCAGAGGAACAGGCCTGGAAAAATGAAGTTTTTTTTGTGCCTACTTGTTGAATGAGCGATCATTAGCAAAAGCTAATATTTCAGCTAATTTTGTTCTTTGGTGGTCCCTGGCCTGAGATCATACAACTCTCTGGAATTCTTAACTTGACCTGCTCCCTCTGTGTTTGTTTTGGGATTCAGGTCAGTGCATCAGGAGTCCAACATGTTGAGAGGGAGGTTTCGGAGAAAGGAAGAACTTTTCATTTGAAAAAGCTGAGCATGGATAAATGATATCAACCTGCTGTTAACTCAGCCCAACCTTGTTTTGTGTTTGACTAATGTAGAACAGACATTTAATGGGTACCACAAAGTTTTGCTTGTGATTTCACTCTTTGTGGTTTACTAAAGAGTCCTCCTGAGTGTTATTATTCATGTCCCTACAGATCCAATTCGAATTCCTCCGGAGCATTCCAGAGATGGAGCGCTAGCACTTGAAGCCTATTCGAATTGGATTACTTCAGCACAGCCCAACAGAGTCGCTCTGACCAATTTATGATCTGTATGTTTTGGCGTGTACTGTGAGCTGAACCACACCGTTAACTTGGGCAATCCACAGAAGACCTCTCTTTGCTGAATTCCTGTGAGAAATCCAAAAGGAATGCCGCAGAGATGGCACAGACAGCTAATTTAATGAAAACTCTATTTGTTTACTTATTTTACAGCCAATATCACTGTTAGTGTATGTGCTGTAATAAACTGGTGTTACGTCTTATCCCAAAGCATTAAATCATAATCATTTTTCAGGGACTTGCCTCAAACCCGTTTGTTCATTCATTGATTCATTGGTTCATTCATGAGGCGTACGCTTAGCAATCTGTTCATTCATTTCATTTGTGTTGCCAGAAGGAAAACAAAGTTGGAAAGATGAAAGGGAGTAAAGCCCAACATTATTACTTTCCCCAGGAACTAAAGCGACATAGCTGCTTATTACAATGGGCTATGATGGGTGGACCACCAAAGTAGTGACAACTCATGTAGTAGCCTCCGGGATGAGTGGTTTTACCTATTTCACAAGCAATTTCAATGTTTTCTAACTTGTTGCCAAGAAAGTGGGAGTGTTGTATTTTTTTTCTTTTCTGCCCATTCTTTTTTTTGCTTCTCTCAAATTTTGCACGGGTTTAAAAAAATTTTTAAAAAAAGAGAGAGAGGAAAGAGGGAGGCTAAAGGAATCCTGGACTTTTGTGCTCTCCATGAACTGCGAGCGAGCTAATGAATTGTTTCAGCCACTCGGCACTGCATTCTCACGCATATCCCCCAAAGATTACACACACAAATCACTTGCACAATGGAGGCCGCAAGGAGGGCCTGGGCATCCCAGAGGAGCCTGGCCCCAAATACAAGCACCTATAACCAAGACGGGGTTGGAGAAAAGTGGGTGTGGGGGGGTTGCTTGAAGTCAAATGTTTTATAATCGTTTGTAATGCAGTAGTCAATGAGAGGGGAGGTAAGAAAAAAAGCAAGAGGGCATGGGGTAACTGGCCCCCATATGGAGAGAGACCGAGATGAAGAAAGGCTAAGAGCAAAAGGAGAGAGAGAGAGGGGGACATGGGGAGGCTCGGCTTTAGCTTTTTGCAGCCCAGACCAATCTAAAAAAGGGACATAAGTAACTTCTGGATTCTTTGTGTACCCCATCTGACTTGCAGGGAGGAGATGAAAGGGGCTTGCTAAGCCTTGCATTCCACCCCAATTATAAGAAAAATGGAAAGCTCTACATCTCCTACACGACCAACCAAGAGCGCTGGGCTATCGGACCACACGACCACATTCTTCGTGTAGTCGAGTACACTGTGTCCAGGTAATGAGAAACCAGTCAAAACCTGACCAAGCACAGGGGCTACTAACCCGAGCCGTAACCATCATGGACAATGGGGGGAAGTGTCCTTCCTCATATTCAGATATTGTCAAATTGTCTGCCTTGATATTCCAAAAGGCAAAACAAAAAAGGGGGAGGGGGAAATCTGTTAGGGACAAAACCCTGCCCTACCCCAATGTCAATTTGTGGTTATGGCCTTGGATCAAAGGTGTATCAAACTTTACACATGGACGTGTATGCGTAATGTTTGTTTCCCATGCGGTTTTAGATAAGTCATGAAAAGCTGAGCTCCTCATGAAATGCTTTCACTTACAGTGATGAATGTTTTATAGGGATATGCAATCACAACATATAATTATCACGAAGGCTGACATCCATTCTGATTGTGTTCAGCTCCCCAGCTGCGATGCAAAACACCCAGCATTATCAAACCTGCTAAAGTGTACATTTTGTAAATTAGCCTTTCAAATGCCAAAATAACCTAATTTTGAGTTGGTTATAATATATAGTTGCCAAAATAAGTCATCTGATTTAAACGAAATGTTTTTTTTTTTTGCATTTTCTGTGCTGATTTTTTGTGAATAATCAGTTGTAATTTTTAAACTATTAAATTAATCAATATTATTTGAAACTATTTTTTTTAAATAAAATATTAATTCAATTTTGTATTTACATGTATTTAGTTTTCTATTTTGTACGCTCGGATAGAGTCCCTGCGACCCTACAAGTTGTTTGTTTTTTTCCGATCCCTAGCAGTTCAGAAAATTGATGGATTTAGGTTTATATATAAATGTTTTAATATTTGGTTTTAGGAAAAACCCAAACCAGGTGGACACAAGGACCACTAGGGTTTTAATGGAAGTAGCTGAGCTCCACCGAAAGCATCTGGGAGGGCAGCTCCTCTTTGGCCCTGATGGGCTTCTGCACATTTTTTTAGGTGATGGCATGATCACTTTGGACGATATGGAGGAGATGGATGGTCTGAGGTAAGTACTGAATGCTTAAAGCTGTAATAATCAGGCACTATTGATGAGTCAAACCATGTAATAGTGATATAAGCATTGTTTCAAATATTTTCAATGGAGTGTTTTTCTGCCTTAGTGATTTCACAGGATCTGTCCTTCGGGTGGATTTGGACACAGATTGCTGTAGCACTCCTTACTCTATACCCAGAAACAACCCCTATTTCAACAGCACAAATCAGCCCCCTGAAATCTTTGCCCATGGACTGCATGACCCAGGGAGGTAAGGTCAAACATTTTACTGAATTGTCTTTCGAAAAATTGATTGTTAGATTGTTAGGGAAAGCTACTCTATGAATTCTTTTCATTATATGTTGGAACATGGATGTGGGAATTTGCACCTGTATATCAGTGAGCTTAGGCACTGATGTTGGGCGATGGGGTCTGGCTTGAAGTCGTCATTCCAGTTCATTGGGGTTCAGGTCTGGGTTTTGTGCAGGCTAGTCAAGTTCTTCTGCACCATATGCAGTAAATCATTTCTTTATGGACCTCATTTTGAAAAAGCGCCCACCCAAACTGTTACCATAAAGGTGGAAGCACACAGTTTCTCAAGAATGTAAATAAATGTTAAGATTTGTCTGGAATTAAGGTACGTTACCAATCTTGCCTGTTAGAATTAGAAGTGCACGCCAACACATATACCATATAATTAAATAAAGTGTCATATAACAAGTAGCAGTGTGGTTTACACTGCTGCTGTCTTGCAAAATGCATTAAAATGGTATTTTGTGCTCTAGGTGTGCAGTGGATAAGCTCCGCATGGACACCAATGGGAGTCTGCTGATCCTGTGCACAGATACTGTTGGCAAAAATACGACAACAGGCAGGATCCTACAGGTTATCAAAGGGAAAGACTACGGTATGTCTGTTAGAAGTGGCTGGTTTCTAAAAACGTGATGGATTACTGTACAAGCAAAAAGGCTTTTCTACAAGCCAAATAGTTCCAACCAGGCAACCACTCAAGAAGTTCCTGTATTGTATTTCACAAAACATTAAATTCTCCCTCCATGTACTGGTTATGAAATAATGTTAAGCTTTTATGCTGAGAACAGAATGTCTTCGATGGAATGGGGGTCCGTTCCAAAAAAATGATTTAAGACCTTCCGTACAAACCGATCAACGCTTTATTCAAGAATACCATTACAACACTCTCGTTTCATAACGTGAGAACACACTTTAAATATAAAATGCTTCTTTTAATCCCTGGGGACTTGCAAGCATATGAACAACTGTATAATTTATCGCTGTCGAAGAGCGTTTATATGGTCATTTAGTACATTGTTGAAACACAAAACGACCAGCATGGCAGTCCATCTCTCAATCGTGCTGACTAAGACCCCTAAATCAATACCAGAAGTGAATATATATTATTTCCTATGGCCAAAGTAATGGATTGGCTTTCTCGTACTCCTCCTTACGCATTGGCAGCAAACAAATATGGCTCTCTCCCAGCCAATGCATTTAAACCCCAAAAAGATTGTCTCGCAAGTGTGCCAAATTACCCCAAACTCCAAGCCATTTACGATGTTAAACCATCACCATGGTGAATGACTTACTTCATTAAATCACATTTTATTGTTTTACGGGGCTCCGACTGTAAGGTTATAGTACTGGCCATTCCCTAAGCTGCTGTAATCTTTGTAGCCATACAAACTTAAACAAATATACACAAACACTCAATAGTAATTGTAGGATTACCTCACCCTTTCCTCTCGTGGCCTTTTCCTAATCTATTTGAGCTATAATGTGAACTTAACAGTGCTTAATAAGGACATTTAGTGAAATGAACATAGCCCTCCATATCAAGTTTACATAGTGTTTTTATAACCGTCTGGGGAATAGCTAATTAAAACCAGCCTGTGTGAAGTGCTAATGGTCTCTTGACAGATTGTGGTAAACATGGATATCCCTTACACAAACAAAGAAAACTGTTATTATGGGGATAAATCAACTTTGCAACACATGTAGGATGGTGATTGAACACATCGAGTTTGGACAAAAAATGTTTTTTAATTTAGTTATCTAAACAATGCAGATGATTTCCGTTAACTCATTTGAATTTTCAAGCTCAAATAACCCATAACTCATAAAAAATAACCTAAAACTCATAAAATGTACAACCACATGTCGACTTGTTACCTTGCTCTGCTTTTCTTTCTTGATGGTGAGTTGTTGGTGTGTCTGCCCACAGAAAATGAGCCATCTATGTTTGATTTGGGGTCAAATGAAGGTGCCGTCCCAGTTGGTGGATTCATCTACCGGGGATGCCAGTCAAGAAGACTTTATGGAAGTTATGTATTTGGAGACAAAAATGGGTATGTTGTGTTACTTTATGATGTTAGAATTATTAATTATGCAAAACTACTTGGTATATCCCTTGAACAGTCAGAGAAACTGAATAGTTATGCTTCCAAAAAACAGATATTGAACTTCCATTTTCATATTGCTCCTCTTTGGTTTTTTGTGGTAATTGTTAAACTGCGAATGGAAACTGCCATCTTTCCTGTGTTATTGGCTGTGCCAACACACACACTGGCCACATACCCCAATGAAGAAAAATAGCTTTTTCAGGGTAAATTGATAGCAGTTTTCCTGCCAGGTCAATGGGCCACTGGTATGTGTTTTTCACACTTCACACAGGTTTATAATTCATCCTCAATATCAGCCTGCATATTTTGTCAACAGTGAGAGATAAACTGTAGGAAGTAAATTGTTCCTGGAAATCCAAAGCAGTAAATTATGCCTGATGTTTTGTCATGTAATTTTATTTTTTGTAAAAAATAAAGATGTTCGCTCAAGTCTGCTGGGTAGACAGAGCAATGACATTTTTAACCCCTGACTTCATGATCATTGCAGGAACTTCAGAATTCTGCAGAGGCCTTCAGAAGACAGGTCGTGGCAAGAGAAGCCTCTTTGTCTTGGTACTAGCAGTTCCTGTGGTTCCTCGCTGGTCGGCCACATCCTGGGGTTTGGCGAAGATGAATCGGGTCAGTGCTCAAAAAACTTTATGTGTGTTCGTTTCACCGCAAATTTTGTGTGCTTCTGTCATAACCTTTATTCATGGTTCTGTCAAGTTTAAAACTATATTATGCAGAAGATACATTGTTAATTTTTTCTTTTTTTAATTGAAAGAAATTAATACTTTTATTCAGCAAGGATGCATTAAATTGATCAAAAGTGACAGTAAAGACATTTACATAGCTACAATTTTCTATTCATCAAACAATCCTGAAAAAAATTCCACAAAAATGAGCATTGATAATAATAAGAAGCATAGTAGAATGACTTCCAAAGACTGGAATACACATTTAAAAAAATATATTAAAATAGAAAACTCTTATTTTAATCACTTTATTATATAATTGTAATCATATTTCACAATATTTCTGTGTTTACAGTAACAGTATTTTGATCAAATAAATGCAGCCTTGGTAAGCCTAAGAGGCTTCTGAACATTTAAACAGTAGTGTAACTACAGGCATTTCTCAAAAGGACTAACAAAAAAAAAGTTTAGACCAGGTCTAATGAAGCGATTGTTTTACATTAGAATGTGTATACCGTAGTCACAGGAAGGAGAAAAAACTGGCTCCCGAATCCAATAATCATCTGAATGATACAGAACAGAAAGAAAACCAATCCCTTGTCCTACCTCCCATTTTCAAATATCTTTCCTCCAAGGAACATTTTGCTATGACACAGTACTCCTTTAGTTTCCTGACAGATTACTTCCTCTTTTTTGCTGCTAACAGACAGTACAATTGGAAATCAAAGGTCAGCGCAATCTGTCAGCATATAGGGTTTACATGCGCAATCTCCTCCATTTCCTTAGCTGTTCTTTCAACGTTGATATCAACTGATTTCTGGCTTACTGGAATAGTAATGGGGGTCATTTTTATGTGAACTTGACACCAGCCCCTCCGACAGTGCCTCGCCAAATCAAAGTTATGCCCACTCACTGCTGCTAGGCTGTACTCTCTGCCACCATGTAATATCCCCACAGCTCAGTGCATCACAGGGAACATAAACTCTCGAATCCAAACACCAGGTCAAGTGTGACAGAGAATAAATCTCGTGCTTTGCCAAGAGTGGGCCTCTGTGAGGGAGAGATAGCATTTGTTGCTGATTTGTAAGAGGGCTTCAGTGGAAGGCTGTACTGGAGACCCACATGGCAGTCTCTTGACACATGTTTACAATCTGTGCACAGTGCTGCAAACTTGCTCCTCATTAAATTACTTGCATGACGATTTAATGAGCCCCTCTCGAAACCCTCTCATGCACCAGTGTCAAGTGCAACGAGTAGGAAGGAAGGAAGGTGAGAGAAGACAAATGAGATCCCTGAAAGACCTACATGTGTTCTTTCCTCTGCAGGTGAGGTCTACATCCTCGCTTCCAGCAAAAGCACGGCGATACAGTCGCACAACGGAAAACTCTACAAGTTGGTGGACCCTAAAAGGTGCGTTGAGCTTCGAATACACAGAGCAGCATATTGTATACAACGGAGTTTATGCAACAGCCTCTCTGTTTTTCCGTTTTCATTGCTCGCATGTGAAATATGTGATGTTACTGCTGAGCAATGCTAATATTGAAACTCGCGTAATTAATTCCATTTTTATTCCACTTTACAAAACATCCCCCGGTATTCTTCTTACGTGCTATGGTTTGAACATCTGCGTGGTTAGTTCATACCAAGAGAGAGAAGGTTATTTTGAAGAATGTTACAACTGGATTTGTTCATGCAATGAAAATCAATGGGGTCCAAAACAACATTCGTTGACTCTCATTGTGTGGACAAAAACACTAAGACGTTTTACAAAATATCTTTCTTTTGTGGGTGAGATAATGATGACATAATGTTCATTTGTGGATGAATTATCCTGTTAAAGCACTACTCGTTTTCACTCACAGACACGCACAAGGACTCTAGCTTCCCTTAAACAAATCATCACACAACTGCCGGTCTTAGCCAACACAAACCTCGGCCATAATTGGAGAGTAAGCATACCATTTCCAAATGTTAGTGTAACGTGTTTCTAACACCAACACAGTCAAGGTGGCTCGGACACAGCGCTGGTTAACTAGCAAGCCTGTTTGGTCATCGGTTGGGTGTTTTCCTTGCTTTGACAGGACTTACACACCTATCTTCAAGAGAGGGAATGTTTTCCTTGAGAACCTTGAGTACGTTCATATGCTGGCGAATCTGTGGCTGAACAAAATTTATCCAGTTGACATACATGTGCACGAGTTCACGGCGAGAGATTCAGCACATGTGAATGGAGTTGGTTAAAGGATTTAATCATTTCTGTATGCTAGTGGGCTTTTTTCAATATGGCGTAATTTAACCCGTGTGTTTTACGCCACTAAAAGCCACTTTTACGATAGATCTTGAAAATATGTCGTTCTCACCAAGCCAAGTGCATATGAAAGGCATATCATCTATCAGAAATGAGCATATGAATTCCCACGTAACAACTGCCAAAAGTGTTTGCATTTTTAATAGATCATATATCATTTCCAGAAAAAAAGGGACATTACAATAGGCACAGGCAGATCTGTCAAGTCTCTAATTCAAACCAATCCCTCATGAAACTTGTTTTTGTGCTTTCTACGTCATTCAAAGTCCTTTTACTGGACCTTTTTACACAATGAGAGCTATATAAATTACCCTCAATTATCAGGTGAAATGATTCAAAACTATTATTTACATGCAAAATTATTCAGATCCTAACCAATTTTTTGAATTTTGCTGAAGTACAAATGAAAATTACACTTAAAATGTGCTTATTTAGTCTGTGATATGTCAAAGCACTGAAAGAGCTGAAATTTCTTGTTGTATGCATTCTCACATTTAATAAATCCACCTTGCGATAGTATCAACTCTTAGTTTATATAGTCATATGCCTCTGAGGAATTGCATTTCATGAAAAAATGTCTCCATATTCTGAAAAAAAAAAAAAAATCATTTATAATATGCATCCTTATTTAAGTGAGGACTGAAGGCTGTGAAAAGGAAAACTACCAAGCATTCCAAGGTAAAGTACAAATCAAGTGATCATCCATCCAGAAGCCATCCAGACGCTGGCTAGGTTGTTCCTCAAAACTCTCCATTCAAACAAGAAGCAGAAAGGCTTATGATCACTTTGAAAAGCTACAAAGTTAAATTTCTAAGAATTACATAGAGGTGCACCAGTCAGTTATAAGATAAGAAATTCTTTGTAACACTGGGAGGTATAAGGGACCACGAGACGGCACATCTGAAGCTTGCCTTAGTAGTGGCCCTGTTGCAGTTGTGCTCCAGATAAGGCCTAGATTCAAAGCAATATGTGTGGTACAAATCTAACACTGCCCACATCTTAGTGTACGCTATACCTGCAGTGAAGTATGTTGGTGAACGCATCATGGGGGCTGTGTTTCATCAACAGGAAATTTTATCTTGTTAGAATAAAAAAGAATACGTATTAACACTATTTACAGAAATTCCAGTAACAAAATTGTCAGTGCCCTACAATGACCTAGTCAAAGTCTGATCTCAATTCAAATATTTATATCTTCCAGACAGCAAATCTGTCTGGAAGAATGAGCCAATGTCACATTTAATAAATAAATAAAGATTGTCATTACTGTAAAAAGTGACTTTTAAAAATACAACACAATATGTATTGAATCCGTATGCAAACTATCACAGAAACCAATATTTGTATGTAGGATTTCAGCAAGGATTGAGAGAAAATTGCTTGAAGGTCTGAATATTTTTGTGAGGCTCTGTATACCCAGGTGACGACAGTGCCACCCAAGTCTAATGCTATTAATTACCACAGATGTTTCCATGAGTCTCCTAAACAAGGCCCCTCAAACTTACTTTATTTATGTTTTCTGGCATTACCGCATTTTTCCAAAGAACAATTCTTTCCACCATTGATTGGAGTTGTTTAGTCTGTTGGACCTGTGGTGTTGGGTTCACGGTTTTATATATCATGTCAGTTTTTGTGATCTAATTACCAAATAAAAGAGGGGATATAACATTTCTGAGTGACTAGCACTGTCAAATGGGGTGGTCCAACATTTACATTTCTAGTATCTACATTTACATCTTTTCTGCACCTTTTAACCTTTGCGTTCTGGCTAGGGCTGAGGGCTTCAAAATACCTTCTTTGTGTTTGGAATATGATCTGCCACGTTGCGTTTTTGGGTTGTGGAACTGTGGGGTAGGGCAGAAAGCATAAAATATATCATAGAATATCATATCAAATGAAAGTCAAATGTTTGAGATGTTGCAGTAAACCTCATCGGGATGACTGCACCCATCTAGAATGCTAGAATAATAAATAAGCCACCGCACACTGAAATGTACATGTATCGATGTCCAATGTGGACAAGAGAGCAACTGTAGGATTGTTTATTGGCTGGTGGCAATAACTGAGAAGATGCCAGTAAGTGAACTATTTATAATTTGGTTTTTCTGTAATATTAAATACAAACTGACGCACATCCTCAGTTTTATTCAGTTTTTTTACTGATCCAGTATATGCAATGTTGCAATGTTTGTTATCTCAGTAGGCATACTCCTTGTAAGCAAAATTTAGCCCAGCAAACAAATTTAACCCCATGTAAGCTACCAGAAATGAGAACTTCATAGCGATACTTTTGGCAGATACAGTCTGTTCTGACAGCTGAATGACAACATCTCAACATTTCAGTAGAAACCAAGGAATGTTTGAAGAACTCATCAAAATATATTGTTTGAGTGTTACTTGAGTGATTTCTGAAATGACCTTTATTCGTTTTAGAACCACAGACCTGAGGATATGTCAGAAAGAAAACAAATATAAGTGTATCTCCCATGACTTTGGATTTAGTTGTCTGAATGTGTCAAATAGGTTCTTTAGATGCACTTTTCTGTAGCAATACAGAGGTAACAAATTCCTCTAGGCTTAAGTGTGTGTGTCAAGAGCAGGATATACAAACACTTTAAAAAGTGCTCACATTCTCCTGGTCCCCATTTTCACAAGTCTCCTTTATTTCACGGTCTCTCCTAAATCTCTCCTGCTCACAACCGTGTTCCTCCCCTTGACAAAGACTCTTAGGGGTGGTACTGAATGGCCTACTGCTACAATACACAGTAAATTTTTTGATACAATGTAACCACAAAGAGGTACTAACAAAAGCGAGAGATGACAAAAAGGACAGAGGAGTCACACAGAGAGCCTTGATGAAGGCTTTTTTATGCTGTGTTCGTTGAACACCCCTCAGCCCTTCACCCCTCTACCCGTGCGCTTGCTTTCATCAAATAACTCAACTTGTTAGCTTTGATAGTAAGAAACTGTTAAGCCAAGAGATATTAAACTGTCTCCTGAAGAAAAGCTCGGAGCTACTAGAGTCATTACCCATTCTGCAATTCCACTGAAAGCACCACAGATTTCCACAGAATTGGACCACCCATCATTCACCAAGTTATAGTCCCCCATTGCATTTATGAAATATTTTGGCTTAATAATTATGTTTTCAACTATCAATAAGTGTCTAGTACTGTTTAACACATCTAAATCGATTCCACACATTTACAGCATTAAAAACACCCTAAACTTAAATGTCTCAATTCCAGTGTAGATGATTTTTTCCTAGGTAGATAGTGTAGAACGGGAACTGGGATCATGGCTGGCATATTGTGCCAAACATTCCTTGGATGGACAAAAAGAGAGGTTGTGCAGCTGATGTGTTGAACCTCCCATTCAAGCTACAGGACAGTCTTAAACTAATAAGCTGGGGCGTTCTTTTAATTTATCATTCTGTGTTTTATGCAAGTGGCCTCACAGAGCTGATACATTCCCACAGTGCCTGTTGACCCAGCTGTCTTTGTCAAGTGCCACGGCAGCAGGTGTTGTTTTCACGGCCACCCTGCCTGTAATACAAACTGTTTAGTAGCGCCACTGACCCCGACGTCATTAACAGTGTTAGTCCAATCCTCTGGGGAGCGCCTCTTTCTCTCCTTTCCGTCCCTCCCTCTTTTTCTTTTTCACTATCCATCTCTATTTCTTTCTCTCCCTCATCTTTTCTGTTTCTCTCTGTTTTTTTAACAACATAACAGCCTGTCACAACAACACACAAAAAAAAAACTGTGAATGAGAGACAAGGGAGACCTGATATGGGTGTTGAAAGTGGTTGAGGGGAGCATGGGAACTGCACCCCCAATAGACCCCCCAGCACATCCTGCCACAATTCCCTTGTTACCACCCTATTCCTGCCATCAGTCACTGAAGCTGTCAGTGGTACTCAAGAAGTCCAACATCCCACTCGCTTACATAGACACTGCCAAGGTTGGTTCGTACAATGCTGAAAAGCACCGACATCCAACGATTGTCAATCGGTTTGTTAAACCTGATGTCATCTGTTTTTACCAAATTAACATCAGTTGGTCCAATTTTTTTAACAAATTCCAACAAACACTGACAAATAATACTTAATTGCAAACCCTTGTCATAACTGAGAGGTAAGCATCCCTGCCAGCTCTATAGAAACAACTGTGCATAGCTTGCCTCCCCTTAGCCCATTGAGTTTTAACAGACACCCTAAAGCATGCAGTGGCTTTGGTGGGGTAATTAAGAATGAATGGGGGAAAGTCACATGAGAGGAGGCAGTGCCTCGCGCTATGATTGGATATGACTGGTTATGATCGGCTGTGATTGGTTCATGCGATAAATCCCGCCTCTTCTCAATCAATCAGTCTGAATGAACAATATAATGGAGTTAATGGGAAGACTAATAAAAAACAAAGCAAACAACGCACACATATGTGTCACCACTTTGTCAAAATCAAACTTCAAATGGCCTGAAAACAAGATCTGTGGAGGTTTTTTAGTGAGCAATCAGCTTGTTGAAATTTAAGGTACATCTCCGCATCTCTGACCAGTGTTTATTGAGCTCTGATGATTGATGATCCGAAAATAAATTTATTATTTAAAAAGAAACAGCTGAAATCAGTCAGAAAAACAATATATAATTGTTTTAAATAAAATATTTGATTAAGGGATAGTCACCCAAACCATGAAAATTGATGTTTATTGCTTACCCCAGGGCATCCAAGATGTAGGTGACTTTGTTTCGTCAGTAGAACACATTTGATGATTTTTAAATACAACCGTTGCAGTCTATCAGTCGTATAAAGCATGGCAATGGTAACAAAATCTATGAAAATAAAAAAAAACATGCACAGACAAATCAAATTAAACCCTGCGGCTCGTGACGACACATTGATGTTCTAAGACACGAAACGATCGGTTTATGCCAGAAACCCAACAGCATTTATATCATATTTTACCTCTAGACACCACTAGTCAAACTGTCTTTAGGCGGCACGGCTCCTATGCGTGAGTTTTACACGTCTGGCAGTTTACCCAAGCGCCGGAAGATCTCGACGACTATACATACAATTTGTTTACACAGTGCACAAACATTGTAGGTACGACGGCTAATCAAACTGGTTCTTACTTGCGCTTATCCGGATTGTTCGAACCGGCTTAAAACTAAAAGATTACTTTCTCTCGTGCTAACTCATTCGGGAGTGGTGACTTTCCTCGTATTCCCAACTTCTGAGCCTGCTCTCATGAAGTTATGGTTGATTGCTCTTTGGCTGGATATCAACACACTGTGACAAGTTGGCTGCCTCCCCCTAATTATCAGCATAACCCCGTCCCTTAATCGCCGCCCTTCGCCAGGCTCCCGACAGGATTGGTTGTGTGAGAGAGGAGGGGCGCTGAAATAGCCATGGCTGGCGGCGTGTGATGGGGCACACTTGAACCGAATGGAGCCTCATCACCGCCGCTGTTCAAATGCCGAGCGCGCCTCTCCTCGAGAGACTGGTCACTTCCCCGTGCATGGTGTCCCGTGGGTCCAGGAGGGGTGCGTAGAGGGACTCTCGTGCCGCCAGAGTTGTGAGCTGCCGGACCCGCAGTCCGGATGAGAACCGCACCCATTACACGGCCGTGGGGCTAGGATGCTGGGCCGTCTAGTCCCTTCAAGCGTCGTGGGTGAGAGAAGGATGAAGCCGCTGAAAGAATCCGCCACCCCTTGTGCCCCGGACCGGAGAGGGGAGCGCATGTGGCCGCCGGACTCCGCCCCTTATCTGGACCCTTCCTTCCTGATCACTGCCCTTCCGGCACGAACCCCGCAGCACGACGAGGACACCAGATCCCCTGTTTATTTTGGACCCTTGATTCCCTTTTCTGGACACTTTGTTTATTTTCTATTAATAACCGCCTCTCCTGAGGCTTCGATGAAACCACTGTGTCTGTCGTTTGCGCCTCCCGCGACAACACCCATTTACGTAAACTACGCCAGAGCGCATACACACCTCACGCACCGGAAGTCGTGCGCGCACCCAAAGACCGTTGGACGAGGTTGGCAAACGAAACAAACAAAGGGGACCAAAACAGCGCACGACATGAACACAGCGTGCAAGCGAATTATAGTACTGTGCGCACAGTGACAAAGCTCGCACGTAAAATGTAAACCTAAAAAAATGGCAAATTCCAAACTCGAGCACAAAAAATATGATTGTGTACACACATCAGCACGCTGCAAGGACGAATAAAAAAACTGCGAGCAGAACCCACACGCGCGCGCAGATCTAAACACACGCACAAGTAATTTCTGCATGTGCGTACAGATCTAAACTAAACACACGCAAGTAATTTCTGCATGCACGCGCAGATCTAAACACACGCAAGTAATTTCTGCACGCGCGCGCAGAGCTAAACAAGCGCGAGCGGAACCCTTCATGCACATGAAGTTTTGACACTCAGGGGGCGGGGCCCAACGTATGCTTGTTGTGTTAACAAATGCTATTGGGTGCTGGCCAAATCCTGTTTTGATTGGCTGCTCGTCGTCTGTCTGGCTGTTGATTGGCTGTTGATGGCCTTCTCCTGACGAGACAGAAAGCCGGGGAGAATTGGAATTGGATGATGGCAGAGAGTAAAGAGGTAAGTTTTCTTTCTAAATGCCATTAAAGATATAGCTTTTAACACGATCGTTAACAAATCTAAATGTGTTATATATTTCCTTAGTTGGTTCATTCTAAATAGTCAGTGTCTTTTTGTGTCACTCCCATAATTCGCACAAAGCGTCATGAGGCGTAGGAGAAAAGTAGATTAATCCAAGAGATGGTTATTAATAAAGTATCACTAGTCAGTTATATAAACATTTGACTAAATATTTTAATTACATACATGCAAACGTCTCTAGGTTACGTATGTAAACATGGTCCCCCGAGGGAACGAGACGCTGCGTCAAAACACTTTGGGAACGCCCTTGCGTGACCGCGTTCTGAAGCACGTGTCAAATCCATCCAATGGAGCAGCGAGACGTCATGAGCAGGGTGACGTAAGCACCAGAAAGCATAAAAGTGCATCCGGCCGGGCGCAAACCAGCTTCGATGAAGTAGCGCCTGCAGGGATGCAGGGAGTATGGCAAAAAGACGCAGCGTCTCGTTCCCTCAGTGAACCATGGTTACATACGTAACCTAGTGACGTTCCCCTTCAGGAACTTGAGCTGCGTTGAGATTCGCTTTGGGAACGAGAATACCCCCTGCGCCATACTACCAAGTCCCTGCCAGTATGTGTATCTTATGAGCACATCACGAAAAGAGAACTTGGAAACCTGTGGTAGATGCCATGTCTAGGTTGTAAAAACGGACAAAAAGTGTGCGGAGAGGACCAGCCCAAAGGCACAAATGTCCTGCATGGCCACACCCAAGCTGAAAGCCTTGGAAGCCGCCATACTCCTGGTCGAGTGCGCTCTGACCCCATAGGTGACGGTGAGGCAGAGGACTCGTAGGCTAGTGAGATGGCCTCGACCACCCACCTACTCATGGTATGCTTGGTTGCCGGAGATCCTTTCTTTGGCGGACCAAGGCAAACAAACTGCTGATCTGCCTTACGCCACGGGGCATCGTAAGCGTCCAGTGCTCGAACTGGAGAGAGCAGATTACGCCTTTCTTGGCCTTCTTCCTGGTACGGAGGAGGACAGAATGCCTGAAGCACTATGGGCCCTGGTGAAGAAGTGGGCACCTTAGGGACATACCCGGCCCTCAGGTAAAGGAATGCCCTAACCATGCCTAGAGCAAATTCCAGGCACGAAACAGAAGTGCCTGAAGATCCCCGATCCTTTTTAGTGAGGAAATAGCGAGGAGAAAGATGGTCGTGAGCGTGAGCAACTTGATCGAAACTTCTTCTATGGGTTCAAAGGGGGCATTGCACGAGCCCTCCAGAACCACAGCCAGGTTCCATGAGGGCACCTTGGTGCGCTGTACTGGCCTCAGCCTCAGGGTGCCACGGAGTAAACGAGTGGCAAGTGGGTGTCTTCCTAATGATTGACCACCCAGAAGGGCGTGTTAAGCAGCTAAGGCCGCCACGTATACTTTCAGAGTGGAGGGAGATAATCCTGCGGAGAATTGCTCCTGCAGAAATTCCAGAACTGTACCAGTTGGGCAGTTGACTGGGTCCTGTAGTTGCTGTCCGCACCATGAAGTGAAAAGTTTCCACTTCAAGGCGTACTGTTTCCTAGTGGCGGGAGCTCTGGACTGGAGTATAGTCTCAACAACCTCAGTTGAGAGACCAGATGCTAGGAGCTGTGCCCCCTCAGGGGCCATACCCACAGCTTCCACAGCTCCGGGCAGGGGTGAAAGATGGTGCCCCCCGCCTGAGAGAGGAGGTCCGTCCTGATCGAAATGTCCAGCGGAGAGCCGTCGAGGAGGGAAACCAAGTCTGAGAACCAGCTTGTACAAGGGGCGCAAACGCACACCCCCCTGCCGATTGATGTAGGAGACCAACGATGTGTTGTCTGTGTGGACAAACACATGATGCCCCCTTAGGTCTGGAAGGAAGTGTCTCAGAGCTCAAAACATGGCCAGCATTTCCCGGCAGTTGATTTGCCAAAAGAGATGATAGCCTTCCCACAGACCCTGGGCAGAGCGGCCACTCATGACCGCTCCCCAGCCCGTGAGAGAGGCATCCGTCGTTAGCATTACGCGATGACAAGGAGTCCCCAACACCGGGCCCTGAGACAAGAACCAACATTTCCTCCACATGTCCAAGGCACGTAAGCATCACCACGTGACCTTGATCATGCAAAGCGGATACCCCCTCGGGGAAAATCCCTTGGTTCCGAGCCACCACTGCAAGGGTCTCATGTACAGCAGGCCAAAAATTATCAGTGGACGCCGCTGCCATCAGGCCCAACAACCTCAGAAACTGTTTGACAGTGGGTGACTGGCCTTCTCTTACTCTCGTGACTGTCGTGAGGATTGACTCGATTCAAGCAGGAGACAGACGTGCCTTCATCGAGGTTGAGTCCCACACCACGCTTAAATAATTGGTTCTCTGTAGTGGAGAAAGAACAATCTTCTTGGCGTTTAGTCTTAACCCCAACTCTCTATGTGAGCGAGAAAGATATCTCGATGCCGAACCGCCAATGCTGTGTCGATTGAGTAGTATTAACATCGTCCCATAAATCGATGTATAGCGGATGCCTGGGAGTCGCAGGGAGCAGAGCAGCAGCCAGTTCCGGTGCCCTGAAGCGGAAGACCGGCGGGAATGGACCGACCTGACTGCTTGTAGCACCCTCATTGAGGGGGCGAGCTCTCCGTGCGTACTGTGCTGGGTGGCAGCTGGGAATTCGCCGTCGGAGAGTCACTGAGCCCTGGAGCCCGAGGTGGCAGGGTATCAAGACCCTCGTGAGGGACTGAGGGGGAACTACCGACCTGACTGCTGTAGCACCCTCGCTTGAGGTGGCGAGCTCTCCCGTGCCGTACCGTTTGCCGGGCGGCAGCTGGGATTTTCGCTCATCGCAGCTCACTGAGCCCTGAAGAACCGAGGGTGGCAGGGGTATCAATAAGCCTCCGTGAGGGCAATGAGGAGGATTGGGCACCGTATACTGAAATGTTATCCTTTCCTCCCCAGGTGGGCCTGCCCTCAGGGACCTGACAATGGTAGGACCATATCGCTGAGGTCCTCTTAGACAAATAACGGTCCGCAGATCCGTTTTTCGGTCTATAAGACCCCAACTGAGAACATCGCCCCGACCCCCGATCTTTCTGAGGAGGGGTGCGGGTTGCAACTCTCTGTTTTTGAGACTGGCGATATGAGGAGCTTTATGGCTTGGGCTGCTGCTGCTCAGCAGCCCCACCCACGATCTTGACACCTCAGCATGGAGATCGGGGAAAACGGAAGGCCCCCGTCGTGAAGGCTGTGATCTGGATTCAGTACATGCTCGTCTAATTATTTTTAGGGCGAGCGTCCTGTTTTTAGGCTGGCCAAACGATATTTTATTTTGGCGACTGCACGAATCACACCCCATAATCACGAATCACACCTCATACGCGAGGGACAGACAACAGTAAAGACAGGACACATAAAACCAGAGCGTATGAGCGCGCAGTGGTTTGCGCTCGGCCGGATGCACCTTTTATGCTTTTGGTGCGTAGTCACCTGCTCATGGGTCTCGCGTACATGGACGGATTTGGACACGTTCTTCAGAACGCGGTCACGCAAGGGGCGTTTCCAAAGCGACTCGACGCAGCTCTAGTTCCTGAAGGGGAACTTGGGTTAGCCATTTCAGAAGAATATCCATCGAAAAAACAGGTCAAACAAAATCCTTGTAAATAAAGACGACGAAAAAACAGTTAAAATAAAGTTACTGAACTAGCTACATTACAGGTCGTAGATGTTGGCATCAGCTTATCATTATTATTGTTTTACACATTAATCAGGGACAAAGAAAGACACTGACTATTTAGAATGAACCAACTAAAAAAAATAAAAATAAATAAATAAATAATAAAATTCCTGTAAAAGTTATCTTTACTGGATTTAGAAGAAAACCCTTAAACCTCTTTACTCTTTTCCAATCCTACCTTCTGGTCGTCAGAAGGCCAACAACAGCCAATCAACAGCCAGTCAGACGACGAGCAGCCAATCAATACAGGATTTGGCCAGCAGCCAATAGTATTTGTTAACACAACAAACATACGTTGGACCCCGCCCCCTGACTGTCAAAACTTCATGTGCGTGAAGGGTTCAACTCGCGCGTGTGTTTAGATCTGCGCGCGTGCAGGTTCTGCTCGCAGTTTTGTTATTCGTCCTTGCAGCGTGCTGATGTGTGTACACAATCATATTTTTTGTGCTCGAGTTTGGAATTTGCCATTTCTTTAGGTTTACATTTTACGTGCGAGCTTTGTCACTGTGCGCACAGTACTGTAATTCGCTTGCGCGCTGTGTTCATGTGCTTGTGCTGTTTTGTCCCACTTTTGACGCCATAATAGTGGTGTATTAGAGGTTTCTGGCACAAACCGATCGTTTCGTGTCTTAGGACATCAATGTGTCGTCACGAGCCGCAGGGTTTAACTTGGATTTGTCTGTGCATGTTTTTTTTGCACTCATAGATTTTGTTACCGTTGCCATGCATTATATGACTGACAGATTGCAACGGTTTGAGTTAAAAATCTTTTTTTGTGTTCTACTGAAGAAACAAAGTCCACCTACATCTTGGATGCCCTGGGGGTAAGCAGATAAACATCAAATTTTCATTTTTGGGTGAACTATCCCTTTAAATTGTTACTGCCTTGAGTAATTATTTTGGAATAAATGTAAAAGTAAAAATTTTTAATGGTCCGTTTTGAGCATTCTGTTGACAATAGGTAACTTTGCAAATACATGTCAACTTAATCTAACCCTACCACTCTACTAATACTCTACTAACAGTCTAGTGAGACTTAGTAGATATGTTGGTGCAACATTACTTATAGTCAACAGAATGTGTTAAAGGGACCATCAAAATAAAGTGAAACCATGTAAACTGCTTAAAAACACTAAACTGATGAGATTTATAATTGGTTTTAATAAATAGAATAGCTTATTAATTACATTGTTAATGTAAAAAATACAAAATAGATTAGTATTCTGGTAGGGTAAGTAATGTTTATTTGACCAAGAAAATGTGACTGGGACATGAATTTACATTTAATAAAAAAAAAAGTAAAAAAATGTGCGAACTTTGCCTACTCATTTCAGAACACCACTGCACGCCACTGAGATACTACAGATATGTACTATTTATTTATTCCATATTTTATATATCATGATAGTCACAATTAAACGCAAGTAGTGATAGATTGTTTCTTCTGCATTATGACATGCATCGGAGTGAAACAATTAAAAAGCAGGGCAGAGACTTGGTTTTGTCCATCAGATGATGATTGGATTAAGACTAAGTGATTGGATAATCCAACTAATATACAATTTATTACAATAAATTATGATTTAAAAAAAAAAGATGCGAGTCGATAAAAGACACATGCAAATACTAGCCTAATTGTTCACAATAAGAGCAATGATATGTATTTAGGAAATTAGAAGCTAACTGGATGCAATTAATTTTGCCTGTAGTCCAGTAGATTGGTAATGAGATGACAACTGAAGTGTTGATATTTGACAGTAATACGTTAGCCGTTAGCAAAAAAATAATCATTATTTCACGCTATTGCTTGTACCCAATGTTGCCTAAGCCCACACTATGTTCACGCTTCATAAAAGTCAAGCTTAAAATGGCTTACTTGCCTACTTACTACTCTCTGCACATTAAACGTAAGTATTTAAACATAGGAAAAATGACACGCTTCAGCTTTAAACGCTCAGATTCCACCTCCATTCTTTCCACAACCCTCATCGTTAAGCACAGAATCACTGGCCACCTAACTTTCCCATACGCCACCTCTAGTGAGATACACAGGATGTGAACTCACCAAGAGCTCTCCAGCCTGTTTCCCATACAGTTACTGCTTCACTGGAGTCCAATTACAGTGAGTTTGTGTGTGTGCTGGCCTGTTGGGTATGTCAACAGCCCTGCTGCTCACTAATAGGCAGCCTTGAAGAGATTTGCCTGGCTCATTAAACAGTGTGTTTAGCTGAGTGAGGCATAAGAATGTTTGGAGAGCTGAACTTCAGGACAGGTTCATCACAAACCACTTAGTTTGACACTAAGGTTTTGCATTTGAAATCCATTGCTCACAAAAGCAGTATTGTTTCCAGATTTTGCCACACAGAGCGCAAATTTTAATGTGTTATTGTAGGTATTACACACAAACTGTTCATAGTGCAGGAAATCCCCACACACTTGAATGTAGGTGTGATGTAATGTAAGGGTGTAGGTGAGAATTAAGTAATTCCCAAACATGAACTAATGAAATCAGTAATTCTGTCTTTCTGTCTAAATTCATATAAAAAGTATCATCCTTTTCACATTTACAGAACTTTTGCAATAGATGGACTGCCAATTGAAACCTAAATAAATGTGTTGTAAGTAAAGACTGTAAGTAAATAAAATAGTATTTTTTACAGTAATAAAATTAGAGGTGACAGTTAAGAATGTCTCTGTTTGAGACAGACAAACATTTGTTAGTCTTTGTGTAGGTATTCACAAATATTAAAATTTTGCTCAATTTAGGCTTCACATATAATGTACTTAATGCACTTACAGTATTACAATTTAAATTGCTTTGTTTAATAGTTTTAATATTAAAGAAACATGTAAAAGATCTTTAATATTGGTATGTTACTAATATGTATTGTGCATCTTTATCTTTGCGAATAAAGTCTCCACTCCATTGCTGCATCTCATTTCAAAGGCTGCATTGTATTTGTCAATCACATATGTAATTGAGATAATCTCATTTAAGAAAAGTAATCGATAGATTGCAAAGAAAGAAATGACAGTATTTTACACCTCACAATGAGCAACAGTCAGTTGTATTACGGTTAGTTTTCTTAAATAAGACATCCTTGATGATGCATGCAGCCTACAAATGTGACCTCCGGAGGACCCAGCCTCTAAAATGAGACGCAGCTCATATTTCAAAGTTAGCGTGACCATCCCATGATAAAACGACTCTTTGTCTCCTAAACAAGTTTTCCAAATGTAAGCTTGTTTATGAAACTCTTCCCTGATTAACGCACGTTTGCATGCTTGGAAAGTGTTTAGTTTGTGATCTGCAAGGGAAAATATGTCCGATTGTAGGGTGAGAAAAGCAGACCTTTAGTTGACCATCAATGCTCTGTGACTCATGCAGGCCACAGGTCCCTAAGGAGTGCAGACGGCCAGTAGAGAATCCAGAGATGCTAAGCACCGCTTGCTCACGTGAATGCAAGAATGGCCACTGTACACCAACCGGCAAGTGCTGCTGCAGTTCTGGCTGGGATGGCCCCTTCTGCTTAAGAGGTACAGAGCTAATCAGAGCACTTTATCTGTGTCAAAGTTGGTCAAATTTCCAACCTTTTTAACGGCTTCTATGTTTGTCATTCGCAGCCAAATGTGAACCAGCCTGTCGCAACGGCGGGGTCTGCGTGGAGCCCAGCAAGTGTCTCTGCAAGGAAGGTTTCTCTGGTAGCCACTGCGAGAAAGGAGAGCGAGGGACACGAGAGGATGACGAGAAAGACAGCATCCTGGAGCGCATCATTGACATGACGTCTTACCTGCTGGACCTCACCAGTTATATTGTATAAAAAGCAGGGCAGGATGATAACATGCTCTTCACTGGTTGGCAGACTAAACGTTAAGGAGGTCTTTCAAGAGTTTGCCTTCAGGACACCATCCCCAATCTCCAACTGCCCCTCACCTGATCCTCCTCTCCCACCACTGTTTCATGAGCCACAGGCTTCGATCGCCATGCTCCCCTACACCATCTGCACTCCCACCCCTATGCACAAATACACACGGAAAACAATAACAGGGTGGCCAATGGAACCTCAAGGCGCATAGCTGAAGGGGTCGCATGTTGGAGGTCCCACGCAGGACTCCCCGGTTTTTACTGCTGGTATGGTGTGTAAAGTCTGGTCTGCTTTAAAGTCAAGTGTCCCTGCAGGTGGACTCACAAAGCACTGCAAGCCCCACATGAGACCAACTCGGATGTTCGGTCCAATCCCAACATGAGCACCAGTTTGTATTACAGGACTAATTGGGATTTTAGGGAGTTAAGAATAGCAACACTCATTTAGGAAAGTCAGATGGACAGTCTACCAAACTGAACTGCACCATTAAGAAAATCACTGCCGTGGATTCACAAGTTGTTTGAAGAACGGAGGGGAATTAGCTGTCAATACAGCCGCAAAACCATACAACAGACTTATCCAGCGGGTCTGTGTATAACTGGAGAATCATTGTGATGGGACTAGATGCCAGTTTACATGCAGTTTAGAAACGGATCTGCTCAAATGTCATCCATATAATTGCTGAAACGCTCAATGAGGATCCAGCAAAGAGTCAAAACTGAATATTGGTTGTATCCCATTGACGTTTCATTTAGATGAAAACGTCAAGTGAAATGTAAATCTGTAAGAATGTTTGGAGAGTCACTTTGATTACCTTAATTTAATACAGTAGTTGGAGATGACTGGTTAAGAGGTAACTGCACTGGTTAAAGTTGCAGTATCAGCTATATTATTTTCCAATAGTTGTTCATTACCATGCACGCTGCTTTCATTGCAAATTGTATATCTTATCATATTTTAAAATGTTCATTTATCTTCTTTCTGTGTTATATCGAGCATAGAAGCTTGTTTTTTCTTCATATGGAAAACCCTCGTAAGGTGATTTTAGCAAATATTACAATCTTTTCACAGATTCTTTGACACACAATGGGACGCTTCATTTTTAATGTTCTCCATATTTTTTTTTTAGAAACACCAAACCATATTCAGTTTTGTCATATACAAAAGGGAACAAGACTGGTGACTGGTGTACATTTCATATAGTACAGATACGTACTACTTAGATTTGCCATTGTTTTAATAGAGGAGGGTTTATATTTTTAAGGAATAATATATGGGAGAAGAGCAGTTTTGCATTAAGCCTGTAAATTCATTTTATGTATTTTACTAGATACTTACACAGTTCTGTTGACGATAAAACATCTATAACAGTCTAATTTAAAGCTACAACGTTGTTCTCTTACTTTAAGAGTGCTTTGACAGAGAAAAAAAATTAAACATAGATCTTTCCTTCTGAATATTTGATGTTTCTGTAAAACAAGGCTAAAGCTATAATTTTAGAGCCAGTTTTATTTTCCCCCGACCTGCTCTGCTCGTGAATGACTAGAAGAGGATGTTAAATGTAGTCTATAATGTCATCAAGACCCCATAGTATCCTTTCAAAAGCTGATGCTTTATAGAGCGAATTGTTGTTGGTTGTGCGCTATCCAGTAGACGAATTAGCAAAATGCACTCTTAACTCAAGTAGAAATTTTCCCACAATTCTTCATTTTTTTTCTCTGAATAAAATGGAACCACATTCTGTTCAACTTTAGAATTTAGAAATTTGTAATCGGTGAGGTCATAAACACTACCCAGCTTTGAGGCATTGAGCCTGTTTTTGATGTCATTGAAAGGTTACAGTCCCCTCCGAGATTGACAGGTGTATTATATATAATCACTTATTCCTCCCAAAGACAAGTGCATCAACAACAACAACCCCCACATGTTTATGATTTTTCTATTCAGTGCATTTTAACATTCTTTGTTACATGTAAGGAATCCATGCTGTAAATCTACTCTATAATTTTAGCACTTAATGTGAAACCTGCATTGGAGCTGCTGGGAGGTGTCATGTGAATAGAGTAACCCTGATTCTTTTATTATTTAAGTAGTTACGCCTTAAAAGTTATTTAAGTTGTCTACAATGTTTTTACTGTTGTATGTGAAGAAATATGGTCATTTATTGTAAATAACTAGGTTTATCTTGGGTTCTTCTCAGAAATATCAATATGTTTATTAAAGTGTATAGCATGTTTGAGAACTTAATGAATGACTCCTTTACATTATTTTTCTCTAAAATTTGATCTGATGTGTGATGTAACTCACCTTGGGTGTTTTTCATAAATGTTTTACTACATGAATCTATATTATACCAGCTTATAGTGTCTATATAGTTTCACAAACATGCATATGTTTTGTTTTTCCGGTTAAACTAAGGAAAAAGGAGAATATTTTGCAGTAAAAACAAGGTATTAGATTTGACATAAAATTTGTTTAGTGCTAGGATTTTTTTCCATTTCCATTTTCTTCTTCCATTATGGTACAGTGGACAGAAAGGTGCACTGAGAGGTTGCCAAAGAGGTCAATATGACCCTTAAGGTACTTGCATACTGAGTCCGAAATTTTTTAATTTGTCTCAAATTTTGAGACGCGACGTGAGGTCGTATTTATTTTTTACATGTCAAAATTTCGTACTCAGTGTGCAATTACCTTAAATTGATCATTTTCCAGTGTTCATCCAGTGTGGAATGTCAATCACTTATAAGTCACTTCTGTCACACTATAAGTCGCACTTATGAAAGTAATGTATTTAAATAAGGCTGTCTGTTATATGGAATGCCGGCAACAACAGCAAAAAAACGTTCACTCTGAAAATGCCCGTTTGGTGCCGTCCTCTGCAAATCTTTACTGGAAACTTAACAAACAGAGAGCGGTGTAGGTTGATAACGTTATTAAATTCCATCTCCAAACATCAATCAGGTTGAGTGGTCGTTATAATAATGAATGAGGACCACCCACATCACCATAGTCACCCCAATGTATTTAGAGTAACGCAATACTAAGTTGTCTGTGCGTTGTTCGGAGCCAATCAAAATTATGTTGGGGGAACAGGGCCGATAGCGGTGTATTTGAGTTTATATACTATCTGTGGCATGAATCATTACTTTTCATTTGGAATGGTTTTCTTTCTCTTCCCCAAAGGGCCTTTGCCTGGCTATATTTCATAAACAGTGTAACCCAGCACTCAGCATAAACACGACGAGTCAGTATACTAAATATTTGCGAAACTCTGATGGTTGGAAAACCTGCTTATAATATCATATACACAGAATAAAGACTTATCGGGCAGATAATGGGTTTAGATAAGAGAATGACAAGAGATAGAGACGTACTTTATCTATACTGGATATATGTATATCAGTGAACTTCCACGAACACCGTACTTAATCTATTAAACAGAACACACACATCTACTTTTATCACACCCCCACTTTAGCAGAGTATTCTATTACCTCATATATTTATGTGACTGAGTCAGTGAGGACTACTGCTGAAGTGTGTGTGGTCATGACTGAGGAAGTCTGAGTCCCTCAGAGCCTCACTGATGAAGCTATGCATCATAATGCACCCTCAAAATGAGAGCAAACATGCATCGGTAGTCTTCTTTAAATCACCTCCTTAAAGTTCAACCAAAATGAAAATTATGTTATCAATTAGTCATGTCATTCTAAATTTATATGATTTGCTTTCTTTTGTGGAATACAAAAGTAGGTATTAAATTAATGTTTCTGCTGTATTTGTTATGCACAATGGGGTCCACCACCAAAGAGCACATGAAGTAATTTATAAAACATTAGTAGTGTAACTAAAGTAGTATGATCACTTACTATGATGAACAGAGCAAAATTTAAGCTGTAATTTTCTTCCCAATCACATCAAACCCAAATCAAATATGGCAATAAGAGACCTTAGTCAGGGTATGTCATTTAATTTGACAGAAATTAAAATGAGGCTATGAGGGATAGAAATGGTTGAAATTGCCATCATCTTTTATACTTTTATACAGTGTGTGCTATTGTAAAGACTGTAAGTCTATCCCTCACATCCTCGTTTAATATGGTGTCTAACCTGTCTAAGGTCTCTATGGTGAAATGTTGATAAAAATCAAACCTCATTTGTTCTTGAGTGAGCATGACGTTACATCAGATGACCAAGTTAGGGTATCGATTCAGAAAACTTTGAATTTAAACTTCTGGAGTTGTCTTGATTACTTTTAGGCAATCAGTGTGTCCTTTTTGAATCTTAAAGCTTTTGGACCTCATTGACTTTCATTATATGATAAAAAAAACGCTGACGTGTCTGAAAAAAAAAAAAAAAAAAAACAAATATCTTCTTTCGTGTTCCACAGAAAAAAGAGTTTGGAATGACATGAGGGGTGAGTAATCGAATTAAAAGAGTTTTGGTGCTATCCCTTAAAACTCGAAACACAATTAACCGCACACTACGGCGCAGGTGCACTCAGGGTGTGTCCGAATCCAGTTTTGTTAGTTTAACGACAGGAAAACGGTCGGTGCGCCCGCGCGCATGGTCTACACGGGTTGTCCCTATTCTCTTAATGAGTAATGGGTGTTTTTTGGGCGTAACGTGCAATAAACCAATCAGAGTCTCATCTCCCATCCCCTTTAAAAGCCAGTTGCGCATGGCGGGTTCGCTATTTACATGACGGAATGTAATTTTTTATTTCATTTTTGTGTGTAAAAAGCAAAGTGTACGTGCGTTGTGCACCCGCCTATAGGCACATATTACTAACGTGCTCTTTAAATAACAAAGAAAAATATTGCACCAGACTTTAGACCAGGTTTGAGTTGGTCTATGGTGCAGTCTATTTTCAGTTCCTCAAAATAGCAACGCGCCAGCAATGCGCCTGAACACACCTCTTTTTAGACCAGCATGCCCATGGGCGCACAAATGGGCGCAAATGCATTTGCTATTTAAACAACGCAGCGCAGGACGGGAAAATGAGAACTGCGTCAGGCTGATACTAACAAAAACACTTGCACCGCATTGCGCCGGATGTATTAGGGCCCTAGGTAGTTATACCCTACAAGTCAACAGGTCCATGCTATCGTCCAGGCTTTACCTCTAGTAGAACTAATCTATCTTGTCGCACTTAGCATATGCATAATGGCATTACTTAAAGAGAAACTCTCTCCAAGGCCTTGGATCTTCAGTCCTGACTCGCATCCATGAAATGATGCAATTATGGTTCCTACTGGGGCCCAATCTGTCATGTAAACACACACCCAGCCCCATCCAAGGGCAAGGACTGGAGATTGGCAGGAGGAGACAGGTAGATGTCAGGATGAGAGAATGATAGAAGGGGGATGGGTGTGGAGGACTTCGGTTCGCATGCCAATTTGGTGTTTATGTGTGGTATTTTAGATGCAGGAAGTGAATGCAAACATGGGCAAATGTGTGTGGCACTGCACTCATGTGGTTGTGCAATGAGACACTGTCTTTTTTGTTCCTGTACCGCGATCCTTAGCGGGGCTTAGTAAACAATTGGTATCAACAGAATGGGACCACCTAGGTAAAAGTTTCCATGTTGAGGCATTTTTTCAAACTGTGGCCGCAAATTTTCCCAAACACATTAAAACAAGCTATGCAAATGTTTTATGATGGTACTTGCATAGTGTATTGTTATATTAACCTGAGCAAATGGTCACTCATCTTGGCAAGCTCGCTGTGTTTCTGCGCTTCAGATCTGTGAGGCCCCTTGAGCTTACCTAACTAAAAAGTCAACAGACTACATCAAAAGCCACAGTCCAGCTTTCTGCAGTATGATCAAAGGAGATGAGTGGGCTTTGGCTTAAAGATATGCACTAAAGAGCTTGCAAGGTCATCTGTAAAAGTGGATAAAGGAAATGCTCCTCACGTTTACATATTCTGCCACCAGTGAAGTGATAAAACGTTCATGTAAGACCAGTAAAAATGGCACTGAACATATTGTAAATAAACTCAGCGACCGTATTTCGAATACTGTACATTTCCAATACTTCTATCAAGTGTACTTTAACTTAAAGGCATAATTCACCCAAAACTGACGATTCTACCATAATTTACTCACCCACTTTTTTCATCTGTGGAAAACAAAAGATCATTATTTGAAGAATGTTTTAACTGCCCATACAATGGAAGTCAATGGGGTCCAAAACAACAGTCGACCCCACTGACTTTCACCATATGTGTTCTGCAGAAGAAAGAAATACATACATGTTTGGGTTAACTATCCCTAAGTGCATTCTTATCATGCATTTTATTATATTTTATAATGTAATGTTTCCTGTGATGTCAAAGCTGAATTTTCAGCAGCCATTACTCCAGTCCTCAGTGTTGCATGATCCTTCAGAAATCATTTTAATATGCTAGTTCACTGAAGAAACATTTCTTTTTATTAACAATGTTGAAAAGTGTTGTGCTGCTTCATATTTTTGTGGAAACTGTGATGCGGCTGAATTGAAAATTCCAAAGAACAGCATTTATTTGAGAATTATAAATTATATGTTAATAACAGTAATAATTGCTTTCAAACAATAAATATTAACACAGAACTTTGAATGATATAGTGTATATAAAGGATTCATTGGATCTAAACCAACACAATCAAGATTGTACCAAACTAACAACCCAAAAAAGAAAATCCACTTTAAATCCTCGGACTGGTAAATTTAGACATAGACGTGGTAGTCATATAACTGTTTCGGTGTTATATTCCTCGCAATAGAACTTAATCAGCACAGTATGTGCTTATGACTCAAGCTCTCTGTGTTTACAATGGCTCTTTTGTGTATCGGTTGGCTAATGAGGCCAGGCATAGCTGGACCATGATGTGCGTGATGATTTCTTGTGTTGCTGTTGTCTGTGTAAGTTGCCTTACTGTCTGTCAACTCCCTAAGAATCTGGAGTTTACAAGCTGCATCGTGAATCTGAAGGGATAACAGTCAAAACTGACAGCCCACACACGCTCCTGATAAACATGTACTTGTGCATGCAGAGAAATACACAAACACACACATCCTTAATGGGAAACATCCTGATCTGACCGTGGTCTTGTCCACCCTGAACCAGATGTGCATGCCGAAAATAAATTAATCATCCTAACGTAACCTGCATCATTTAATATCATAAGAATCCAGTGTTTCTTGTATATTGACATTGGGGTAGGGTTAGGGGTTGTGTTTGGTGTAGGCATTCATCACCATGATTGACATGACCAACGAAATGTTTAGCATCAGCTGCGTGGGTGGAGTTTTCGCTGAACTGGTTTGGGAAAAACAACCAGGAGCGATAAAGGCTACACAGTTCCGGGTCCCACGTGTTTATTTCCCACGTCCATATAGTGTGAGCAGTCAAGTCGCAGCTCAACGATTGAACCGTATAGTGTGAGCACATAAATCCTGAGCTTTGGATTTACTCATACAATGAGAGTTGGTATTTAACAAAAACTTTGCTGAAATCACATAGTATATGCCCAGCTTTAGATGCTGCACTGCTGCATGATTCATCACGATCACATACAAAACAACTCAATATCTTGTAATTTGTGTATGCCGCACCGATGTTTTTGCACATTATTTATCTTTGTTGGTCCTTATGTCTTCTGACTTCAGACCATTTCTGCTTCTTCACTCATACATGTGATTCTCCAGTTGTCTCTCCTGGTAAAGCACAATAATAAGTTTGTTTCATTGTATAATTTTCTCTCTTCACATCACCAAACTATGCTACGCTACTAGCGTATTGAGGCGGCCGTGGCAGCCAGTGAATGAAGGGATTCTCTCCTAAGTTTAGTAAAACTCCACGCCTAACATCATTTCAATATGGCGAAATACTGAGGGGGAGGTGAATTCAACTTTTTATAGAAAACTAATATAAGAACAGAATTAATCTCAGTGAGAGTACACTCTTCACAAAAATACAATTTATTTATTAATGTGTAAAACCTTTTTAAATTATAGGTGCGTTCACGCCATATCGTAAAAATAATTTTGTAAAAAGCGTTCACATCCTTGTAGAACTCGTAATAACAACTTGTGAACTGGGAGTTTTCTCTTGTACCACCTGACCACCTCATTCATTAGTGAAGTGACATGGCCAAGTATGGTGACTCATACTTGGAATTAGTGCTCTGCATTTATCCCTCCAAAGTGCCCACACACACACACACACACACACACACACACAGTGAACACACACCCGGAGCAGTGGGCAGCCATTTTTGCTGCGGCGCCCGGGGAGCAGTTGGGGGTTCGGTGCCTTGCTCAAGGGCACCTCAGTCATTGAAGGTGGGAGAGAGTGCTGTACATTCACTCCCCCCACCTACATCCTGCCGTACGACCCTCGAGCCCGCACCTTTGGGTTTACGAGTCGATCTTCAACATTAGGCCACGCTTCCACAGGAGGCGCTATCCAAGGGTGTGACAGCTCCAAGTCGATTTGAACATCTCAATAGAACATAGGTCATGAAGCACGCATAGCACAAACAACTGAGCCCTTTAATGAGATATTAGCCTTATTTCTTAGCCCCTTTATCGGTTTTTACAGCTTATTTCTGTCGAATTTCATAGGAGGCATTGCTCTTTGGGGTGACTTACTGAAGAAACCTCACTTCAAACTCATTAATTTATAATTTTTATATGAAATTTTTATTAATTTGTAAATTAATTTTTAATATTTTCAATATTTTTAAAATTCGTATTAAAATCATTTTTTTTTTAAAGATTATATATTATTTTATTTTTTCTATAAATTTATTTAATAATATTACGCGAATAATAATTTTTTATAATTTATAACAAATAAAAAATTATTTTTTTTTTTATAATTATATTGATATTAATATTAAAATTTATATTATTTATTTTAATTTATTTATTAAATTTTTTATTTTAAAATAACTTTAGAAAATTATTTTTTAAAGTAATTCATTATCATATGATTTTTACTTCTAATTATTATTAAATACTAATATATATTTTAATATTTATTTATTTTAAACTTTTTTTAAAATAGCGAATTTTTAATTTACAAATTTTTAATATTTAAAAGTTTTAATAATAATAAAAAAATTTTATTTATTAATTGTCATTTTTATAAATTTATAGTGCAATTTTATTTTTTTGTTAAAAAACAATAAATTATTATCTAAATTGTTCAAAATTTATAAATTTTTATATTTAATTATTATTAATAATATAAACTTTTATAAAAAAAATTTTAAAATAATGAAATATTTTAAATTTTTAAATATTTATATAAAATAATTTTATAATAGTTAAGTATATAAAATTTATTAAGAATTATTTTATATTTTCAAAGAATAAATTTTATTAATAATAATTAAAATTAAAATATATTTATTATATAACTAATTTAATTGATTTTATTTATTTTTAAATAATTTTTTAATAGTATTGAAATATTGTTAATTTAATAATTTACATATATTTATAAATTTTTTAAATTATATTGATATATTATGTTATTAATTCAAAAATATATTTTTTATTATTAATTTTATAAATTTTTTTTTTTATTGTTTTTAAATTTAACTTAATTAAATTTATAAATAAATTTTAACTAAGTAAATTTCATACATATAATTATATAAAATTAAATATTATAATTATTTTATATTTTATAATTTTCTTTTGTTTAATAATAAAAAATTATAATTATTTTTTTCAATAATAATTTTATAATAAAAATTGCTACTTATTTTTTAAGAATCCAGCCATACGATTTTAACAAATAACTGGGAGTGAAAGAGTGATCACCAGTGCCAAAATATACATTTAACCTCTAGAATAATTCCTATTTAGACCTGGCTAATTCAAAAGATATCTTTGCATTGAGACACATATTTGAGTGTGTTGAATAAGTGCTGTAAGGAGTGACATAGAGGCTTCCTCTGGTGAAGGACTTCTCATTATCACAATGTGAAGAGCATGAAATTATTACCATTTATTGTTTTTTTATGAACACATCTGAATAAGCTGAATGGCATGTAGCTGGCAGAATAACCAGTGTGCTGAAATGCCAATAACACTAAAGATAAATCTAAGACATGTATGAACATAATAAATCACCACTGCCACAGGTGTC
The DNA here is from genome assembly GCA_018155175.1 of Sinocyclocheilus anophthalmus. Taxonomy (NCBI): domain Eukaryota; kingdom Metazoa; phylum Chordata; class Actinopteri; order Cypriniformes; family Cyprinidae; genus Sinocyclocheilus; species Sinocyclocheilus anophthalmus. Next base: position 272,726 of record JADLZN010007807.1, read on the forward strand.
ATGTATATAGAATGTCTCATTCAAAGAATCAGAGGACAACAAAGGGCCTTCCTGACTTTGAGTTGTTATATCTATGACCCACCCAAGAACTCATCATTTTGGTCCCCCACCCCTGTTGTGTCAAACGTGTCACAAAGTTATGCATCCCTGATGCCCCGTCAGCCCCTCTGCAGGTGTCTTGTCACACCCTCTGAACCCCGTGGCTTGACCTGGGACCTCCAACACCTGGAAGAGGCCTAGTTCCTAACGACCTTTGACCCTGCTGTGTTCATCACTGCCTGGCACCTGTTGAACACATCAGAGAGCTCTGCTAGTCACATAGAGACTTTCAAAATGAGGTCAACAGGTTGTGAGGGAAAGAATCTTTGGTTCACTTCTTAAATGTCACAACTTTCAAGTAATATGTCATATTCAGTATATCCAAATGAAATATATCAAGTCTAATATGCAGTGTAATGACATTCCAGAATAAACTGCTATAGATCAAAGCTTCATCTGTGAGCAGATAAATCATTACACAGAACAAATCATTTTCTTTTCTTTTCAAGGCAGACAAGAGGTGGCAGTCCTTCCACATAGCTTCATGATACATATTGTTTCAAAGCAGCTTTAAAGGAGATGCATGTTTCTAATCTATATTACAATTAAGAGTGTTTTTTTTTTATGTTTCGTATATTTAGTTGGCATTTAGGCATCATCTCCTCTTGGGTTATTGGGTCATCCAAAGTCTTCATAAGAGTCTGGATCCAAACTGGAGCTTGTGCTAGTTATCAAAGGATGTGCATCCCGAGTTAGAAAAGGAAGAGCAAATAGAGAATAATTAGCGTATAGCTGCTGTTCATAACATTTCAAGCAAAGAATAATCATCCATTTGATCAGATTTAACTGGAGTACAAGGTTATGAGATACATTATTTGAATGCTTGTCTATAGAGATGTGTCTTTAATCTAGATTTAAAACAGGAGAGTGTGTCTGAGCCCCAAACATTTTTGGAGGTAAAAAGCTCTACCTCCTTTAGTGGACATTGCTATCCTAGGTACTACCAAAAGTACAGAGTTTTGCGACCTTAGGGAGCGTGATTGGTTATAGTCAGGATACTTTTACACATGGCATTCAGTGGGTCAGTATATGTAAGAAATAATTGAAGACAGGCTGTTTAATTATTAGAAAATAATGCACACCTATGGTGATGATACTGATTCAGATTAACAGCATTAAAGAAGGCAAATGTTATCACTCAACTAAACTGTGTGTATGCATTTTAAACATTTATTATAGTTCTTGTTCCGTCCATGCAAAAACATAAAATAATTCAGGCTCTAAATGAGCTTTTTTATATTATCTTTTATACCATATTTTTTCAGAAGACTTCAGATAAGCCACTTCAAACATACATATCAAAACTACAAATTTTGCTGTACTGTTTATCGCAACATATATCATTGCAGTTAAATAGTGTATCCCGTCCTGTTGATTACAGTGTTCGTCTGGACCCTCAAATCACCCATAAGATTTTGTTAGCTAGATTTCCAATACTCTGTAACACCACCAGGCGCCGAACATGACCCTGGTTTCCATGGTAACCCGATACATTTACACCTGTGGAATTCGAGCAGACTCCTCAGCTGCTTTCTCCAGAAGCAGAGGCACAAATCCAGTAGGAAATGCTTTCTACTATTTAATTTCATAGAAAACCTTTCTTTTGAATGACACACTATTCTTCAGGCCATTGTTAGATTATCTCTGTTTTGTATAATCTGTTGTATTATAGACTATTTTTATCCATGCTTACGATAAACCACTCATTCATATAACCGTACATATACCGTGTTTAGTATCTATGGATTCGCCTTCTGATGATCTAAACAAGGTTGTATATTATATGTTGGTACATAGGCAATATTTTAGTGTCCTGAGAATCTTTAGTAATATCGATCCAAGTTCCATTTGCAAATTACCATGCACTCACACAAAGGGTCATAAAACTCCCCAGTACCTCCAAACTCCCACTTGGGAATTCCGGCCTTTCTCATTGGATAAGCCCATCTTGAGAGGCGGGTATCTTCTCTGACCTTAAAGCTGACACACCATGTGACCGCCCCAGTCGGTGGTTCGGTCAGATGTTAAGATGAAGATGTGAGAAAACGCTTCATGATACCAAAGCATTGTGCCAGGCCTTCTTTCGGCCTTGACTTTTCTATTCACCAAAGATTCTCTGACTCAAATTGGTTCTTTTCATCAACTAATTTCAGCCAGATCTTGGGCCTTAAGATTGCATCAGGATTCTATTTTCAGACAGACGAGACTTGCAATTATCAAACTTAGTCTTATTAATTGATAAATTAAGTATCATTTACACCTTTTTACAAAGGTGTTTGAACTAAGAATCTGACGTATCCCTCAGGCTTAGATCTGTTGAATATGCAAAAGTGTTCCATAAAATTCATTCTTTATTCCTCTTTCTGTACTGGTAAACTTTAACCCTCTTCCTATACCCACGTATTTGTGTGTGTGGTGTGTGTGTGTGTGTGTATGTGTGTGTTAGACCAGTTTATGTGTTTATGTAGGATGTTAGACCAGTTTATGTGTTTATGTAGTATGTTGGACTAGTTTAAGTGTTTATGTAGTTAATAAAACCTTACTTGTATCACCCTTGACGTGTTCATTGTTTGCTCATAACCAGTCACTAAGTCTCGCAAGATTTACGCTACCAGCTTGGTAAATTGTACATTACGAAAGTTTTCCCTTAAACCAGGAACTTACGTTCTGAACTTCGACACGACTCTACACGGATCTAAATATGAATCGTTATTCTACTATTAGGGTAATTAGTCTATTTCCAGGATCTGAGCGTTACACAGGTCATTAACTAACTGCGTGAATTTTACTGTACATTTCTGTCATATTGCTCAACTTGACTAGTCCCACTAGATCAGCCTACTACCAATAGAAGTAGAAACTTAAAAAACCTACTTTGTTGTAAAGTTGCTTTGCAACTATTTGTATCATGAAAAGTGCTATACAAATAAACATGAATTGAAATGAATTGAATTCTCATGAATGTTAATGGTATGATTCATTTCAGGGGTGGCCAAAATTACTTTTTAAAATATGTCAGACCTAGAAATGTATCATCATATTTACAGGTAAAACATTGCCTTTGTGTTTTGATGTGATTCAGGGGGATCATTCCTTTCTTTAGGGGACCCCCATTATTCACACCCTGGTTGTAGCGTAATATAGACTCGTGACATACACAGGAGCAATTTAGTGCCTTATAATTAGCAATATTTTGTAATCAATACAGAACTACAGTGGTGGACAAAATTAGTAAACACGAGGATTTTCACGCACTAAAAAAATGTTTTTAAGTCCGTTCGCCCCCAGCTCTTAATGCGTTGTGTTGCCTTCTTGAGCATCAGTAAATGTTTTCACATTTGTAATAGTTGTGTATGAGTCACCCAGTTGTCCTCCATGTGACAAGATGAATCTCAAAATCATACAGTTACTGTTGGAAAGGTTTCAAATATGCAGAAAATACTGGTAAACCAAAGAATGTGCAGGAGCTGGAGGATTTTTCTGAAGAACAGCAGGCAGTTGAACTGCTCAGGATAAACAAGGGACTCATGAACAACTATCACAAAACAGAAAGACAGTTGTGGATCATCCAGGAAACGACACACAGTATTAAGATCAGGTATGAGACACCTTGACGGGGTCTTTTGAATAAATTCAGTTATTATTTTGTCTTGAGGATATATAAACATCTGTTATGTGAAATAGCTTATTCAGGACAGTATTAAATAAACAATAACATGCAATTTTCAGTTTCCAGTAAGACTTTTCAGTAAGACTTTTACTGAAAACTACAATTTTCAGTTTCCAGTAAGACTTTTGTTTGCAACTGTAAACTGTAGCCAATGTAAAGATTGTAAAATTAGGGTGATATGATCATATTTTCTTGCCCTTTTAAGAACTCAGTCAGCTGCATTTTGGACTGTAGCATGTTTACTGAAGATGCAGGACAACCACCTAGCAGTGTATTACAATAGTCCAGTCTAGAGGTCATGAATGAAGAAAAATGTCATACAGATTTGGAACGACACGAGAGTGAGTAAATTATGACAGCATTTTCATTTTAATCTATACAACAGTTTGGTCCTCAAATCCGATTGACCAATATCTCTGTTTGTATCACTCTGCCTGTCTATTGCCAACTACCATGTGTCACTCACAGATGCGCAATGGTTCTACTGTGGCTTTATTTGGAACTATTTTCAGTGCGTGAAGCTTAAAGACTGGTAAATGTCTAAAATTAAGTTACTTCAACTCGCTTCTTGTTGTTGAATGTTGTCAAAAGGCAATGTCCACACTTGCAAGCATGTTGTGATTCGGCCAAAGGTGAGAGGCCACAGGAACAACACTTGCTTATGTTGATAGCCCCCTTAGTAAAAAGCAAGTTTTTTATGTGGCTTTTTTGCTATTGGTTTTTTTAATATGCTTTAGACAACCATGTGCCAATCCATTAACAACACGATTGCTGAGTATTTTCCCTGAAAACTGTAGTTTTCCCAAGGGCGCCCTAAATGCAGGCTTGAACAGTCCCTCGTTTGGCTACGTCACATCCAATAACCAAGCACGTCAAGGGATCGATTCCTATCACTAGAATGCAAAATATACCAATACCAGCACAAAACCAAAAATAAATTAGAGCAAAAAACCCATGAAGCTGGTTTAATGTGAATTTAGAACCGCTAACTTGCATTATAACCCATGGCAAGAGTGTAAAAGTAGCCCGGAGTCAGACCCACCTCTCCCGCATCGCCGTCTGCACTTCACACGCATATGTATGCTCCATATGGTAGAATCAATAAATTAGAATGTAGTAGAAAAGTTCATTTATTTCAGTAATTCAACTCAATTGTGAAACTCGTGTATTAAAATAAATGCATGCACACGACTGAAGTAGTTTAAGTCTTTGGTTCTTTAATTGTGATGATTTTGACTCACACTTAACAAAAACCCACCAATTCACTACTCAACAAATTAGAATATGGTGACATGTCCATCAGCTAATCAACTCAAAACACCTACAAATTTTTCCTGAGCCTTCAAAATGGTCTCTCAAGTTTGGTTCACTAGGCTACACAATCAAAGGGAAGACTGCTGATCTGACAGTTGTAAAGAAGATAATCATTGACACCCTTCACAAGAAGGTTAAGCCACAAACATTCATTGCCAAATAAGCTGGCTATTCACAGAGTGCTGTATCCAGCATGTTTAACAGAAAGTTGAGTGGAAGGAAAAAGTGTGGAATAAAAAGATGCAAAACCAACCGAGAGAACCGCGGCCTTATGAGGATTGTAAAGCAAAATCTATTCAAGAATTTGAGAGAACTTCACAAAGAATGGACTGTGGCTGGGGTCAAGGCTTCAAGAGCCACCACACACAGACGTGTCGAGGAATTTGGCTACAGTTGTCGTGTTCCTTTTGTTAAGCCACTCCTGAACCCCAGACAACGTCAGAGGCGTCTTACCTGGGCTAAGGAGAATAATAACTGGACTGTTGCCCAGTGGTCCAAGTCCTCTTTTCAGATGAGAGCAAGTTTTGTATTCCATTTGGAAACCAAAGTCCTAGAGTCTGGATGAAGGGTGGAGAAGCTCCTAGCCCAAGTTGCTTGAAGTCCAGTTTTAAGTTTCCACAGTCTGTGATGATTTTGGGGTGCAATGTCATCTGCTGGTGTTGGTCCATTGTGTTTTTTGAAAACCAAAGTTACTGCACCTGTTTACCAAGAAATTTTGCACTTCATGCTTCCTTCTGCTGACCTGCTTTTTGGAGATGCTGATTTCATTTTCCAGCCGGATTTGGCACCTGCCCACACTGCCAAAGCACCAAAAGTTGGTTAAATGACAACATAGATGGTGTGCTTGACTGGCCAGCAAACTAACCAGACCTGAACCCCATAGAGAATAAGATATTGTCAAGAGGAAAATGAGAAAAAAAGAGACCAAAAAATGAGCTGAAGGCCACTGTCAAAGAAAACTGGGCTTCCACACCCCCTTCAGCAGTGCCACAACTTGTCACCTCCACGCCACGCCGATTGAGGCCTTAAATTAAAGCAAAATGAGCCCTACCATATTGAGGTACTGTACAGTAAATTAACATAGCTTTCCCGAAGGCCAATATTCCTAAAAATGTGCTTTTTTAGGGTCTTTGAAGTTTTAATTTGTTGAGATAGTCAATTGGTGGGTTTTTGTTAAATGTGAGCCAAAATCATCACAGTTAAAAGAACCAAAGACTTTAACTACTTCAGTCTGTGTGCACTGAATTTATTTAATACACGAGTTTCACAATTTGAGTTGAATTACTGAAATAAATGAACTTTTCCATGACATTCTAATTTATTGAGATGCACCTGTAAATATGTCATTTTGATGATCAAAGATAAGTTTTAAGGGATAAAATATTTGACTACAGGGGGACTTTAAATCATTGGAACCAGCTTGTAATTTTCAAAAACTGCTCAGAAAGGTAAAGTTAGTTCTGAAATTGTTGATATGTTGATATCTATGCAGTGAGATTAATTTAAGTATGTCTTAACTGTCCCAATACTTCTTGGTGTCAAGAAGAATATTTCTATAGAACATTTTGTTGTAGCCTACTTTGTACAATGACTTCCATAAGTGACCTTCTGAAATCTAAGATACATTTAAAATGATGTGGAGTTATTTGATGTGATGTACAAATAGTTAAATCATCTGGTGGGGTGAAGGGGGTGGGTGGCATCACATTAATCTTAGAACCACACACTGTGACAACCCAGGAGCTTAGCATCGCCTCTGCATGATAACACATTCGCTCAAGTACCAGGATTATGTTTAATTGTGTTATCACGATGAACAGGCTCTGAGGTTTGGCGGAGAGTCAAAAGCAGATAATGCGTGCAGCGGTGCACTTGACAAATCCAAGAAGCTTTAACACAGTGAAATGCATTGCAAAACTGCTGCTCCTCTGCACCGACTGTGTCATTGTAAAGACTAAAAAAGGTGCTGTGGTTGAAATGCCACACATGCGTTTATACCGTGCCATATGAGACAGATTTGAGTTCTGCCTTAAGGGTGAGTCATCACGTGCAGTACTCTCATAATTAGCATGGTGCTCTGCCGCTTTTCATGTCTACACATTTTGTAAAAAAAATAAATAATAAATGTATAATTCACTCAAGGTTCATACTTGTTGGAGCTATATTACCCCTTGCGGGCTAAACAGTAATTTGTACAAAAAGTTTTTTGTTGTTCGCGTGTGTTCAGGTGCCAGCAACAATGTATTCTGTTTTGCATGATCTGTGTGTTTTGGACAACATTGTTCTGTCGCCGGCTAACTGGCTTCTTCATTTGGTTCTAAAAAGAATAAATAAATATGAAACATTTTTCCTTAAAACTAAACAGACTTCCTTCTTAACTTAATTGTGTACTCATAAAATGTTTGCTTACATTTAATTATTTGCACCAGCTGTACCAGTGGTTTTAAACTTTGTACTGACACCTATAGGTGTGGATGTATAAAGTGTGTTTACTGCTGCTATTTCACAACAAAGCCGTTTGTTTATCAGGGTTGTGCACCATTTAGAATTGAATGGAGAATTATTTTTAAATTCCAATTTCATTCCAGAATTTGAAATGAGGTAGAATCGCTGATCTATATATAATGTTCTCTATTATAGATCAGCGGGTAGAATGCACAATTAAATTTTTTTTTTTTAAACTAGAATATCAAATGACAGTTCTGAGATGTTGGCTTAACATGTTTGAAATATAGGCTACAGTATGTTTGAAATGCCAGCTATAAAAATGTGTATTTAGTTTATTTAATTTGGTTGACATATTTCACTTCATTTCCTAGAATGCATTAACTGTTACATTTCTTTGAATTACAGTTCAGTAAATACCTTTATCTCTCATTCCTGATTTCAAATTAACTTTTGTATTCACACCTTTGTAAATTACGTTAATGAACTTAAAGCAATTCAATTTTCAACTCTGTCTTGTTCTTCTTTTCAGTATCGCGATACAAATATAATGCATTCAGTTTGGATTCTTTTTCAAAAAAACTTTTTTTTATTTATTTTACAACGCACTGCCTGCGGTGAACTCTCTTCCTGCAGTGAATGTGATGGACAGACAGAGCCAATTTGCTGTGTGTCATGTGTTCGCATTCATCATTGTTTTATTTTTCCACTCGTACTGTTTGAACCACTGGATTACACACATGCTAATCCCTGAATCACTCTGGACTATGCTGCAGACTGTGGTATATTGTTTTTGTTATATTGTTTATATTGTTAATGCATTGTAAAACACCCTGTATAAAGTACACATATTATTATTTGTGACTAGTGAATTAACCCAGTGAATTGCATGACATGGCTGATCATGTGGTGTAAAGATGTCTGCACACATGAGGGGGGCGATCTGCTCCATGTAGAATAAAACAACCTTCTCTAAAAGACTGATTTAAAGTAAATGTCTTTAACAGGTCTGTGACCTTCCAAGGGTACCTTCTAATTGTGGAACTGCAGTGCATCTGCAAATTATTGTTAGATCTTAAACAAATTTTTGTGATTAAGAATATGTGTGAATCAATCAAAGCCAAAAAAGTGGCACCGTAGTGATATATTATATGATAATATGTAGAACATGTTTACCACATATGTGCAGACATTATATGTATTGCAGATGGTGAACTTAACAGACTGCCCGACTTCATTTCCTTAAGTATTCACACAGTCACATCCCACCAGACAGAGTCCCCTTTCATCAGCACACAGGTGACATGACCTGTCTACACTTGCACACAAACACACACAATTCCCATCTATTTGTCAGGGATGTATCAGGGACTGTCCTTTGTCACGTCTGGCACAAATGTATCTTCTGCTAGACAGAAAAACAGCTGTGAGGGAAGTGCTTTTCAATGTCTACTAAAAAAAAGTTCTATGTCTAACTTGACTCGATATGATGCCGTTTAAAAGCCGTATCTATCAACACTTCTTCATTATTGGACTTCTCTTTGTAGTTCCTGATATAGCCATTCCCAACAGGTAAGTAGAAATTATTTTTTATTTCACCATGAAACTGTCTATTGTGGCTCTATAAGATCCATGCATGACTACAATATATTGATGTGAAATTTTAAGACTTTAAAAAAAAATCCTTCATCCACAAAAAAAGCTGTTTTTAGATCTAAGTATATAATTTTCAAACCCTGTTAAAATGTGGCAATTAATACTTTACAATATATGAAGAGTTCAGATGCACAAGCCTCTAAATGCCGTCTGAAATTTTCTTCTAAAATGAGCATTTTTAATTGGCTGCTGTGTTTATGTTGTTATTTCACTTTAATTACATAGAAAAGGACCTATACATTGCCATGTTGTATGAACTGAACCTAAACATAGCAGCCTGATAAAAATGCTCATTTTAGATGAAAATTTCAGATGGCACTTAGAGGCTTTTGCATCTGAACTCTTCATATGTTTTCAATATATAAAGTATAGTTGATATTGATGATATCTGAATGTCTGTCCTCTTGATCCACACTGACTGATCTCAACCATTAAAAATGAAACCGTTGAGGCGGGAGGAACAACTTTTTTTTATCTATCTCTGCCAATACGTTATTTCATTTGTTAATTCTTAAGATACAGGACAAGACAACAATTATAGCTTTAAATAAACGTTTAATAAATGTTTTTATCCTGTCTACCCAACAACAACAACAATATAATAATAAAAAATAATTTGTTCTTTTTTTTTCTACGCCTCATATGTTTTCTTTCATAATTTTTTGAGGCAGTCATAAAGCGTTGCAGATAGTTGATTTTCATTTATAAAATGTTCTCAATCTTCTGTCAGACTAAAGACAAAGACTACCCGTCACATACAAGGAACCCATGTCTGTGCATTATAGGCCGTCTATGACCCTGCTATGGATTGTAGGAACATGAAGGTGTCTGCCAACGTGAGCAATTTAAACTTCTACCGTATTTTATTCATAAGGTCACATCAACATACCTTTAATTAAATTAGATGTAATATTGCTCATAGCCTATATTTAAAAGCCGGTGAAACGGATTCATTTCTGCTTGGTCCTGATCTTTGCGCATGCCTAAGTTACACGGCAAAAACTGCAACGAAGGTAAGATTGATAATACAATGTTTAAAATAGCTCTGATTTTAAAAGGATGATATCATGAGAATGTGATTTTTATTTTTTTTTTTAAACAATAAGAGTTTAAAGTCAGAAGCTTGGTCTAAGGAGTCACAGTGGGATTAATAAAGAAGGAGTAGGACAGATACCTTCATTTAATGATACCAGAATAACTATCAATAACATTAAAAGGTGGTAACATCTGCCAAAACATGCATTTTTATTGGCTGTGTGTAGCACCTACAGCACTTCATATCCTAAAGAATCCCAACTTTAGGAAAGAGTGACTCAAGTTATTCCCTGTTAATTTTAGAGGATTTTGTTTTTTGTGCCAAGTTGCCAACATGTATGATATAACCTGGTTGAAGTACTGAAAGTATAACAAAATGTGCTCAGGATCAACTGGGATGTGGTCTACAGATAAACACAGATTTTGTTTTTTTGTTTGTTTTTTACTACAGATGTCAATGAGTGTGGGCTACCTATAAGGCCTTGTTCCCACAGCTGCATGAACAATATTGGCAGTTACCATTGTTTCTGCAATCATGGATACACGCTGGACACTGATGGCAAATCCTGCATCAGTAAGGCAATGCATAAGGCATCAAATTATCTTAGGTGAACCAAATGGTTGCCAAATTTGTGATTGTATTGGCAAGTATACCTAATTCACCGCGTTTCTTTTCATGAGCGTGGAGAGACACCACTATCTTCCCATGAAGAACAACTGTTTCTCCCCTTTGTTACTGTTATTAGAGGTGAAACATATGCTTACATTTTGTCCAGCTCCACATGTTTATTGCCTCTTGTTTCTCGCTTCTCTCGCATCCCGCGAAAATTGAACTGCACCTCCCTTCGCTGTCAGTTTGTTTGCCAGATTGAGAGAGATGGTGAAATGGGGTGTTTGTGTCCTCCAGGGCTCAACTTGGCTCCAGATAACAGAACCTGCAAAGGTGATCCTGTATTGTTGCCTTATCCCTCCTTCCTTTGTGTTAATTTTGTTTGAACCTCCAGTACAGACATAATTGTTTAGTCCTGTTGGGCGCGTATCCCAATAACCTGTGTAAATTTATGATTAAACCTATGGTCATTGTGGAGCCTGCTAGGCAATATTGGAGATATATATCTCCGTCTCATGCATACAGGGCAGCTGTTCAAAAGTGCCATTTTTTACGACTGCAAAAATTTTTCTAAGTGCACATTGTTGCTAGGTAAGGGATGGTGTAGGAATCAGCCTCCTTTGAACTGTCAGACGGTTTGGAGTGAGGTGTAGCAGCCTAGGCCAAAAGAATCACTTTGGCATCCACTGAGAACAGGTGTGGAGACAGCTTCCCATGCAGCATACAGGGCATTTCAGCAACCCCCACATAGCAAGCTAATGTCTCCCACCTACAAGCCAGAAAGTCTGTCATTAACAAACCCTCAGCCTAAATGTTCATGATATTCTCCTCCAGCACAGGACATTCATCAGTTTGTTTGTCAGACGATCTCTAAAGTTGTAGAGTGACCCTGTAGAAACAATATTAAGAAGACCTGATCCGAAAGAAATTTAGAAGGCAGTTCAAATGAAGTTGGATTTGTTAAAGATTTTTAAGTCTTTTCTATCACTGCAGAGTCACTTTAAGCATATTTTGCTTTGTTCTTTTCATTACTGAAATTACTAGCCACTGTGTTTACAACCCTATAGATGACAGTCTAATGTAAAGGTCACAAATTAACATTGAGCAAGAGCAGCACAGCGTATGCACCTAATGTTGCTGCAGACTTCCAGGGAGCCTTTAATTTACTTGCTTAAAGAGCATAAATATCTTCTGGGCTTTTTACCTTGTTGTTAACAGAGGTGCACATTTCAGTGGTTAAAGCAGTCACTTGTTGGCTTTTATCCCAGTGTAAGTGTTACAATGGGGTTGTATTTGTTTCGAGTCTGTTGGAATTCCTCAGCAAAAGTTTTTGATTTTGTGTGTTGTTTGAACATTCAGACACTTTTCACATTTCCAGGTTTTTCAGAAATGGAAGTCATCATAGTTGGGTAAAAGTTGGGTGAATGGAAACTACAACAAATATAATTTCTGCATTCCCATTTGCTCAAATAGCAAAAGAAAAAAAAATCCATGATAGCATTTATAAAAAAGAAAAAAGAGGAAAAACATATTGCGAGATTATGTTGGTCAGAAGAGAGAAAGATTTCCAATTTGTTGTCACTCTCTCAGCTGTTGTATTCACACAGTTATGTTAACTAGTTTTATGTAATTTAATGCCATGGTTGTAAAACACAAAGTACACTGTTATAAACATACATCAAAAGAAAAAAAAAACCTGCCTAAAAATACATCATCACAGTCTGTGAAAAGGATCTATTGTTGTATTCATGTTGTCATATTACTGAACTGAACCGCAGTGGCATGCAACTGAAATGCTAATTTTATCTTATGACAGTTTCTTATTGCATCCACTAAACAGTCTTGTCTTTTGTAGACATAAATGAGTGTGATGGTCTCTCCCACACCTGCACAGAGCGCCAGTCCTGCAGGAACACTTTTGGGAGTTTCATTTGTGTCTGTAAGGATAGATATGTCTTGGGAACACTTCAGGATGCAGTCACATGTCGAGGTATCCTTATCTACCAAGGCCTAAAGTCATTAAAGTTATTAAAAAATGGGCTGACTTTGAAATTGGTATTTCAAAGTCATAATTTTAGAAAAATCGGATGATTTTGGAAAAAAGAATATATATTATTAAAGGGGTCATATGATGCTGCTAAAAAGAACATTATTTGGTGTAATGAAATGTGATTATGCGGTTTAAGGTTAAAAAAACACATTATTTTCCACATACTGTACAGTATTGTTTCTCCTCTATGCCCTGCCTTTCTGAAACGCGTTTTTTTTACAAAGCTCATCGGTCTGACAAAGCGAGGTGTGCTCTGATTGGCCATCTGTCCACCCAGTTGGCGTTGTGATTGGCCGCATACCTCAAGCGTGTGACAGAAATGTTACCATAGTGTGATGCCCTGTCCGGCCGGAGCGACGAAGTAACCCCTAACATTACCATTAGAAACTAGGCATTTGTTGCATCCAGTGGGACATAATTACAGATTATAATGACTCATACTGTCTTTTTACACGTTGCGTTGTATCGCGCCGCATAACATAAAACAATGTCTGCATTTTGTGATTGGAGAAATGACAAACAAAAAGTGCTACTCACTGCTCAAAACTCTTGTTTGAATCTTCAGTGGCAAATTCTTTAATATAAAAACTTACTTACAGTCTGTCAGTCAGAACAGCCAGCATTGTAGTCTAACGTTACTCTACCAGGATCAGTAAACAGTCCTCTACCCATGTGCTGGACACATCTGATTATTTGGGTTGAAGTGTTCTGGAACAGTTTTTTAAATACAACTTAACCACTGATTTCTTAGTCGTGTCCTCCTAATTCGTGTCCTCCAAACAAAGTATTTTTCAGCTTCTCCACACGAAACCATGGCGTGCTAGAGTGCGCGTAGGCCGGCGGCTATAGGTGAGGACAGGGGGTGCTGGCTTATGAGCGGAGTCGGGTGTGCCTGAAACGCGCGCCGCAGAAAAGGATTCAACGAAAGAGCACCACTGTTGTCCGACCCTGTCGCGCTGGACTCTTCGTCCACGGTGGAAAGCCGATCCGCGATCCACAGCGGCGAAGATGATATTTTCCTCAGTGACTAGCAACGGATCCTCTGACATGAACGAAGCAATCTCGCCTCTTTTGGAGACCAACAAAATCTAGTTTTTTGCTTTCAAAGCGAAACACACAGCGCCTTCAGAAAACGACTTGCGGTGGCGGCAACACACTACTAACAGCGCGCAGAGAACATTTCGCCTTCTTTCTTTGCGTGAAACATTTAGCAGCGTTATGCAATCTCCCACATCGTGACATAGACAATGTGGCGTGGTAGAACATCTGTTTTTAGATAGGCGTGGTTGACTCTTAACTTTTATAAACAATATCTCTTTTGATTTGAGACTTTAGTCTTTGCAACTTACAGATCTTCTTTATGCACCAAGAGCTTGTGAACACTCCAAAGAGAAAGGAAAATTTAAAAACGCATCATATGACCCCTTTAAAGTGGAAAATTAAGAGAAAAATCAAATTTGTGCACATTCTTGGACACAGGTAGAAGTAAGTATTAAACCGTGATACATTGTGTGTATTTTATGATTTACATTTACGTTTATTCATTTAGCAGACGCTTTTATTCAAAGCTACTTACAAATGAGGACAATAAAAGCATTCAAAACTAACAAAAGAGCAACATTTTATAAGTGCAAATGACAAGTCTCGGTTTGCCTAACGCAGTACATATAAATATACACACACACACATATACACACACACACAAAGAAAAACAAGTAGATAGAATAGAAAAAGTAGAAAGCTAGTGTTAGTTTTTTTGTTTGTTTGTTTTGTTTTTATAAAACTAAATAAAAATTTTAAAAAGAAGATAAATATAGATCAAGTAGAATTAAAATAGAATAGAAAGTGTTAGAGTTAGAGGGTCAAATAAAGGTCAAATAAACTCCTTATGCAGTTCATTTCTGCAAAAGGAGCCTTTTAAAAGAGTATGATTCAAAAATTCAGCAGACAAATGTCCAGTCTAAAATAAAACAAAACAACCAACCAGTCTTCACAGTGTTACAGAAAGACCAGTTCATCAACAGCTCTCACCTGAGTTTCCTTCTCTTATGTGTTATAAACAGATAAAGATGAGTGTCTGACAGGCAACCATCGCTGCAGTCACCACGCCAGCTGTGTGAACACAGAAGGCTCGTATACTTGCCAATGTGATAAAGGCTACACTGGAGACGGCTTCAGATGCTGGAAGAGGAGCAACAGACTGTCATGGGCCGCTATGTACTTCCAGTATAAACGCTCCAAACAGATGAGGCCAGTATAGAAACTGCAGTGCTGGGATAGCTGTTCATGTTCCAAACATCAAGAAAATATCAGAATATGTGTCATGAAATATGAGTCTTTGGTTTAGGTTTTAATGGATTAACCATCTAAAATCAGGAAATCAACTCAACACCTGAGAGCATGTTACATTGATTATATTTTACAAATATTACATTAATTTGAAGGGGACAGGTATCATTACTTAAAACTACTTCACACTGTAGTGCTTCAGTAGTTCCTGATGTCAGTTTACTTCTTAATAAAATACTGACCTCTGGTGGAAAGATGTTTTCTAGCCCTTAACCAAGGGATTTCATGGAATTCTTTTATTTTGTAGATCTTGGATATGTTCACTCAAGTTCTCTGAGTTCTATATTTAAGAGTAGGCTACATATAGTGTGGAAAGACTGACTAACATAATTAAGGGAAACCGAAGTGCGCTGTAGCTCAGGTCGAGCTCTTGCTGGTACTGCGGTGGGAATGGGCAGCAAAATACATCCACATCCAGACTCCCTTACTCCATTCACGTTCACCACAGCAGGTGTCACACTGGACCTTCACAGAGAAACAGAGAGCAGTCGACACCCTGGAACTACTTACGGGACAGCCGAGAACAAAGGAACGAAACGGGGGAACTACTACAGCCTCATCGAATAACTCAGACCACAATGCCTCGAGAGGGGAAAAATTCCACAAACTCACCACAAGAAACGTGATAAAACCTGCTCTTTTTCATTCGAAACTGTCAGAAAGCATCTATACAAAGGACACAAACAGAAACATTTCAGATAAAAGGTTCCAGGCCCCTTTTTATGAAGCAGACCTCACACCAAGGTAATTCCTACCAGAAACCGGTTTATTTACCGAAAAATAAGATTTAACGCCAAGCTTGGCACTACAAATAAAGAGCAAACAAGTGGAGGAAGCTAAGAAAGGAGAGGAGGGAGTGAGAGTGAGCCTGGGGAGAAAAGGAAACTCACACAGCAGTGGAAAATTTCTCTCTGTCTTTATTTTTCTCAGGTCTGTTTATGTGACACTCTGACAGGGCGCTTGTGCTAATGTAACACCGCTGCTGCTATTGGTGCTAAATTAAGTGAAAACAATTAATATGTAAATCTAAATTGGACATCTGCAGCTACAACAACTCTTTCGGCCCAACTATTTAAGAATTCAGCTCTCAGCTCGGCTTTCATTATTTAAAAAAAAAAACAATATTACCATTTTCCGAGCAGCTGAGCGATGACTAGAAGGGCTGCAAAGAGCCAATGACAATACAGAGCTAAGGGGAGGTGGAGGGTGGAGGGATGATAGTGTAACCCGCCACCCACGTTGCTGCAAAGAGCGCACGCTCAAAACTCAGGCACTGAACTATAAACCACACAGACCCCTGTATTACTCGTGCTGTCCCATTCACTTAGGATGATCTCAAACAGGCTTTTTCATCCGCAAGTCTTTCCACGATTATTGCAGCACTACAAGTCTCCCGGTGGGGACCGTGCTCCGGCACGCACCCACTCTGTGAGACGGAACACGCTGTTTCCGAGGGCTTAGCCCGGTGATTGAAGTGGCCACCTGCCCGCTTGTAGAAGAAAGTGGTACAGGTCTTAAGCATTTCCTGTAAGTCTTGAAAGTACGTCCTGTTGTGACACTAAGGCATCTGACCAGGATGTTTAACCCTAGAATGCTTGACCCAAAACCTACAATGCAAAAAGAGGGTCAAAACAACTTAGTAATAGTTTTATTCAAACTAAAAATTGTTCTAGTTTAAAATGTTCAGTTGTTAATGTACAGTACACAATAATAAAACAAATATGTTTATGTGCTAAATGTATTGTTCATTACTCACTGTGGTCTTTTAAACCATGAGAAGCATTTGTCTTTTGATTTTGACGTATTTTACATGAAAGAATTTTTTGTAAATTCTGTAGCGAATACATCATATTGATCCTTTCTTTTTTCTACACAAAATATGAAATCGACAGATACAAACCAACATTATCCAACAGCTGTGTGTGTGTGTATACATTAAAATTGAATCATTTTTTATTTATCAAAAATTCATATGGGTCAATTTGACTCTCTTTGACCAACAAATATGGAAATTACATGCTTAGGTAATTAATTAGGTAATATTGAGGTAATTGATTTTTTTTTTAATGAAAGAATACTTCAAAAATCACAGCCTATTGAATAATTTTCTGCCATTTATGCAGGTTCCTCCATAATAACATCAAAATACCAAGCCATTCTCTTCGAAAAGACAGATGTGAACAGACTGATTTCATTTTTCCTCACGTTTTGTGGCATCAAAGGTTTATTACAGTGCCTAAATATGGATTTATCCCTATATGGGTCAGGTCTGGACTGCAGTTCTTGTATTGAAACCTACTGTAAGTCCTCATACTGTAAATTTCATATGGTCTTCTGGGAAGATTCAGCTATCGGATACTTCCTAGTATTGGTGTCCGAACTGTTCCATGTGTGTGCACAAAACGTGAAAAGAACGTTCAGCTTTTGGAAAAGTTGTCTTAATATTTTAATCTTAATATAAATAGCTTTTATATATTATAAAAGTATAAATTTGTGTATTATAAAAGCTAAAATTGTATATTAAAAAGCTTGAAATCCATTGGGCTTATCATCTTTTAAAGCTCCAAGAAGGCACAGACCTCTGGAACTACAGGAGTGGGCAAACAGAATATGAAGGCTGTAATGATGTAAGATATGTTCACAGAGCACCCTGCCGCAAGGATTATCCTGCAAGAGCAGGAAAGATTTTGAAACTAATCTATAATGGTATGTTTTTCTGATGTTGAATTTACTTTTATGTTCTATAATGTACAGGGGTGAGGAATGAGGTCAGGAGAAGAGTTATAAACCTTCCTGAAACCTTCAGAAACAGAGCCAGAAAACATTCATGACAGCTACATAAAAGGAGTATTTACACCTGGTCACTTCATGGGGGTACTTAGCAGGATTCTTTTGAATCATGCTAAATGCCTCTAAAATAGTTGAGAGGAGATCCTTAAGAGCTTGCTTGATACTCATACAAGACACAACGATTATGAATCTGGTTGTTCAGCCTCTGAAATGGAACTCGGCAACGGCCTACGACAGTTCACATTCTTTTAAGGTCCTTTGTCCATAAGAACTGTTCAAAACTCTGAACACAAATTAAATTAAATAAACACGGTTCTCACCTGTTGCATCAGTGCATTGTTGACTAGTTGGACAAAGTTACTCTCAGGATTAAAGATGACCAAATGTTATCATTTGAAAAGATAGAAATCAGTTTATCACCCTCATGTCATTCCAAACCCAAAAGACTTTCATTTATCTTTGAAACACAATTGACAATATTTTCAAAGAAGCCTGAGGGATTTCTGTCCATCCATTGAAAGAAATGTTTATATAAATTATAAAAGTAATCCAAATAATCAAGCATTTCAGCATCTTATATGATGAATTCATGCAAAAACAACTGAGGTTTGTTCTTACACATCTAGTACATGCTGAGTTGCTGAAAAATGTGTCAATTATACCAAATTTAAATTCAGAGTACAGGCCTAAATGCCATCAATTTAGCTCTGAAAAGGCCAGTGACTCGATTCAAATATGCATTCTCAGGGTGGGGGTCAAAGGGTGGACATTTTCTGGCAGTGACTGAGATGGCGTATTTAGAACGTACCCTTAATACAAGTGGAACAGTGGGAGTGTTGTGGATTATGTCAGAACAGCTGTGACACAATTCTAGATGGTTAAGTAGCTTACAGAGTGCTTTCTCCTTTAGACTCTATTTCTTGTGGTTAAGGTAAAGCCCCATGAAACACACAGCAGGTATGAACAGATATAGCACTACGTAAACACACATTTGGAATAAATGGGACGTTGGCAATCTGTCAGAGGTGCACCACCCTGTGGTGGAATCACTTCCTCTCACTAGCACCTGCCAAGTGGAAAAACAATGGCAATGCACCATTGTCACAAATAAATAAATACATTTTAAATTGCACATTACTTAAAATACTGAGTGGTCCTGAGTGGAACTGCTTTTAATGTAAGGAATTACTATAATAATAAAACTAACACATGCACATAGCTGCATTATTAAAAAAAAATATCACATCCCCATTTCCTGTTAATCAGGCCAAAACCTCACAAAGAGAAATTAAATGACAGAAACAGTCCAAAACACAACATGCCAATCAAACTGGACGACATCAGCCGTTTTATTTTAGTTTTTCAGTGAATAGGCTTTTGTTAGGAAATATCAGCCTCTTGTGGTCAATGAGTTACATGACATCTAATAGGTGTTTAAAGTTCATGGTCAGTAAGAGCATTAAATGCACTGAGAAGCTGCTTTCCGTACACATCCAACATCCAATGACAGTGTGCATTTAATTCTAAATTGTAACATATTTAGAGATGCCATGTACAGGATGCTGATGTACCATCCAATATCCATCATCATGCATCAATCTTTATGAATTATTACAAATGATAATGAAATTATGTTCAAACAGCAAACTACTCAATTTGCAGCATAAACATAGTAGTAAGTAGAGATAGTAGGGCATGCTAAACGTTTCTTATATAGTATAAACCCTTCTGAAACACCCGGATCAAGAGAATCATTGAAAAAAAGGGAACGACATCACGATTCTCCTTCATACACCCCTTAACATGTGTCAATGTCATATGTAATCAAAAAGGAACAAGTGTTCTGAAGACTGTCCATTGATCAAAAGTGCGATACTGCTGATGTTAAAGATACTAAAGATGTTGAGTAAGACCATCAAAACAGGCTTTTTGCCGGTGGATGTAAGAAAACTGCAGCTCCAATAAATTTGCTCTTAAAGATCCGAGCATGAGAAATGCATGACTAAACTGTATTATTAATGACACCTAAGCAACTGAAAGATAATGTTTTCATTGGTTCCTCACATTTCACAATAGACTGTTCTGTGAATTATTCGGTTTTTTTGTTTAAAAATTTCTACAACAGTGCTGCTGTGGTTGTTTGAAAACTATTTTTACATTGAAGTCCAGCACGTCCAAGCATTTTATCTTTAGATGCGCAGGTAAATACATTTATTTTTAATCTTACAGTGTACTAACATCAACCACCTGTCCCACTATAAAAGCTATCTTGTTTTGAGTGTTGCTAATAAAATAAATGTCAAATACTTAACTGTACTGACTAGAAGGCACAAAGTCTTTTGGTTGAATGCAGTTGAATGCCTTTTTTTAGCAGCATTTTAAATATTCACTTGTGGACTTATAAAAAAAATGTAAAAAGAATGTATTAAGTTTTTAAATTTCACATTTAAAGGGCCATAATTATGCACAAATACTATTTACCAAAGATCTCTCAAAATATTTATAATTTATGAACTGAACTATAAACATTTAGTTAAACGAAAAAACTATGGTAAAATGATGCACATTATAGGTAAGGAATACCTGAGGGTTAAATACAAGAAAAACTTAATGTTGTTGTCTCTCCAATCACTCTCCTGAATAAAATGATACTGTAAATGTCATCGACGTAATAATCAACGAATAATATGCTGTAATGTTTACCAAACATTGCTGCAAATACCTGTATAGTGAAGCTGTCATCTATCCTGCTTAATAAACTCATTCAAATGTATTAACAGTGCTGGTTTGTTTGGAATTATTGAGAGCTATTGAACCATGTGACCTCTAGTGCTGTGCCGCATTCTGCACCCCTGCCAGATAATGCATCCCCTCGTTGAAATCGCTGAAAATCAGTTGCCTAATCCCAACCCCACCCCTAATCATAACCCCTCCCCCACACCTACACCCAGGCCTGGACTGGCCATCGGGAGCACTGGGCGAATTCCCGATTAGTTTGCCTTTAAACTTTCTAAACATAAAGAGACTAAAAGACAGTGGTAATGAAACAATTTTATTGAATCTTCCAGTAGAGACTTGATATTCATGGAATAAAACTGCTTTCAGATAGTAAGTAAGCAAGAACAGCACAAAAAAAGGGACAGAGACAAGAAGCCGCTTATGAAAGTGCAGATATGAAGGAACAACAGTATATATTTTCTTCCAAAAAAATACAAAAATGTTTACATTTTAACAGTGGATGGGATTTCACTATGAATAAAAAAACTGAGCGCAAGTTAATCAAAAATGAACTACTTTTTACAAAACAATATCACTAGTGCCATTTAGAACTTAGTCAACAAAAAAGGTTATTATTTTACTCTAAAAATGCCGAAAACGCATAGGCATCATGCGCATTTTTTCTCTTGCTTTTTTTTAAAGGTGTTTTATGAAAATCATGGCATTTCAGAAAAAAAACCTACAGAAAGGAGGACGTTCTCCCGTGCAGCACAGTGGTGCAGTGCACAATATATGGACAAAGTAAACAATGCTTTCCTCTGCTTTCATAGACTTACAATCCTGGGGATCAAACCACACTTGCAAAAAAAAAACAGACTGCACAGCACTTTCTCTACTAATAAGTACATTTACACACCCATTTTATAAATCAGTCAAACACAACTGCTATAAAATTCGCGCGACATACGCATGAGTTTGCTCATGCATCCCTACCCACTACTAACATGCCCTAACTCCCCATACCTTTATCCAATTCAAAAGTTTTGTGTGTTCAAATTTATGTATTTTTCATTCTACAACAGACATTTTTGTCCATTTTTGCTACATATTTTCTTCTTGCTGGCTGTGAAAAAATTTGCATTAATAACCTCGTTATCCTTCTCACTGCTTCATGCCATTCAGTTCATTTAAAGCATTATATTTTCTTACTTTTTTGTCTATCAGACGTGTTCACGCTACACTACTCTGTACAACACTGTACTAGTCTCTAAGCTACGATGCAGGTCTTTTTTCGCCAATGGAATACTGATTTGTAAACTGCAAAAAAGAGAAAAACTGCAAAAGAAAATAAAAAATAAAAACAAATCGGCTTAAAAACCCAACTTCTCTCACAAAAAAGACCAAAGGAGGATACTTGCCACAAGTATGATGGCCTCATCATTTAACATGCTTGGTCACACAAAGTTGTCAAGTATCTTCCAGATTCTCACAGGCTGAGAACTGAGGACTCTTCAGCCAAAATGTATGCCCCCAAACAAACTACCTTCAAGTAGAATACAAACCCCACCCTCCTCCCTTCAACTAATCAGCTTCTGCATTGGAACCCGGACTGACAGGGCTACATCTGCAGTTGCCTTATGGTCAGCTCTGTCTAGGACACGGAGGAAATGGGGTTGTGAGGAGAGCCCATCTGGGTGAGGACTTTATCCAGCCACTGCAGGGGCCCATGAAGATGAATCTCAATCCAGCATGGGGTGCTTGTCACATCCTGTCGGTGATACTCTGCACCCCAACCCTGGAACACAAGTACAAAGATATCAGCTGTGTTTCTCCTGAAACTGTGTGCTACATAATGAGAAGATGAACTCAGAAACGGGAATTCTGATATAATAATTCACCCACATAGAGTTCCGAACCTGTACGCACTTCTTTCAGCGTCAGATGTTTTTTTTTCATACAATAAAAGCATATTTCTGAAGGATCATGTGACACTGAAAACTTCAGTAATTACTGCTAAAAAATTCAGCATTGCCATCAATGGAATAAATTAAATTTTTAAATGTATAAAAAATAAAAGCAGTTCCCAAAAATTGTAATAATATTTCTTTTTTTACTGGATTTTTGATCAAATACAACGCAGCCTTGGCTTATTTCAAAAACATAAAAACTTTTATTTGGTGTTTGATAGAAGCATTCTTCAAAATATCTTTTGTGTTTTACAGAAGAAAAAAAGGCATACAGGAGGCGTACATTTTTGGGTGAGCGATCACTTGAATTATTTGTTTATATAGTCTAGCTTACCTTTACAAAGCTCATGCGGATGGTGCACATCTTGGTGAGTTCATAGACGGCTTCAAAACCGTGATTGACGGACTGTGCCAAGAGCTCGGCAAACTCCTGGTTGTTGAAGATCTTTAGGCTGCAGCGACTGGGAATCTTGCATACGGTGGTGGGGTGGAAACCATGGTGATAGTTGCAGTTGCGGCTTTGAACAAAGATACTGCTGTCGCTCAAACATTCCGCGTATACCTCTCCTCCCACATAGTACAAATGTACTCCTGCAAAATAGATGAAAAGGTGATTATGAATTTACATTATGAATATTTAGCTTATTAACAGCACTTCAGTATCATGTTACTATCATATCAATTCATTGTCATATTTTAGTGCTATATAATTGTGCAATTCAACACACAATAGGCAGATACTGTTTTATATAGTGATCATTTCAGTCAAACCTTTTCCGATGTGGCGTCGAGTGTTCTCAATGGTCGAGTTGCGATTGACATTCGACAGCAGACCGAGGCAGAAACGGTTACGGTTGTTGGAGGGGTCGGTAAAGCCGTCCACCAGTACGCTGGTTGAGGAGGCCTGGAAAGCCTCTCCCACACGATTATTCAGCTCATAGTACACAATGGAGCACCAGTGTTTGGGTTCCGCATATGCCACAGGCTGAACATCTGCACAGATGGTTATGAACTCGTTGAGCACAAGCACACATACACATACTGTATTAAAGCAAAGTAGAATGGTGTGAAAATTATAATTTGTGACCATGGACCACAAAACCAGTCATAAGGGTCAATTTTTCGAAATCGAGATTTATACATAATCTGAAAGCGGAAGGAAGCGCTGTCCAGTGAATGTTTGGTTGTGGTTAGGTATGTACCATACTGTGGGCCGGCTACAGCTATTTGAAAATCTGGAATCTGAGGGTGCAAAAAATTGAATCTGAGGGTGCAAAAAAATCTAAATATTGAGAAAATCACCTTTAAATTTGTCCAAATGAAGTTCTTAGCAATGCATATTACTAATAAAAAATTTAGTTTTGATATATTTACGGTAGGAAATGTACAATTTTTTTTAATGGAACATGATCTTTACTTAATAATATCCTAATGATTTTTGGCATAAAAGAAAAGTATAATTTTGACCCATACAATGTATTTTTTGGCTATTGCTACACCCCAGCGACTTAAGGCTGGTTTTGTGGTCCAGGGTCACATATAAGTAACTCTTAAAGGGATAGTTCACCCAAAAATGAAAATTCTGTCAGGTTCAGGAAGCTCTCAGCTTTTATCAAAAATATCTTAATTTGTGTTTCAAAGATGAACAAAGGTCTTACATTGGTGGATATAAATGAGTAGGAAGTAACTAATGACAGACTTTTTTCATTTTTGGGGACTATGCTTAAATCACCAAGGCTGCATCTTTTGGTCAAAAATGCATGAAAACAGTCATTAATATTTTAAAATGTAATTTATTCCTGTGATGCAAAGCTGAATTTTTATCAGCCATTACTCCAGTCGTCAGTATCACTTGATTTTTAAGAAATTAGTCTAATATGCTGATTTGATGCTTAAAAAACATTTATTAGTATCATTACTGAAAACAGTTGTGCTGCTTAATATTATTGTGGAAACCAGTTTTTTCCCTTTAAGTTCAAAAGAACAGTATTTATTTGAATAGAATATTTTTAACATTATAAAACCTTCACTATCACGTTTGAACAATTGAATGCATCCTTGCGGAATACTTTTTTTTTTTTTAAGTGTGTAAAAAAAAAAGAAGCATTTTTAATATTAATATTTTATAACCTTTTAAAACAAGTTGGCAATTTCACAGGTTAACATACAGCATATTATTTTTATTTGTTTTTGACTGTGTTGACACAACCACCAAAACATTTTATTTTGCTATTTTGGTATCTATTAATGCACCTTTAGTGCTGGATTGTGTCTTTGAATATGATTACGCAATATGATTAACAGATTTAGACTTGCATCTCATCTCTTACAGCAGAGGGCATATCGATTTTACTAGGGTATTTATATGAGGTCACTGTTGCTAGGCTATTAATGGTAACACTTTAGTAACGGGCTGCAGTGATTGGTTATTACCCTGCACTATTCAAGGGCCAACAAAATACAACCAAATCAGCATAATACAAGTGGGATAGCTGTCCGTATGAAATCGCACCCCAGTGCAAGCAAAGGTGTGGGTCCCATAAAACACCAGTCATTAATATGTCCTCTTTCTGATACCCACAGTTCATCTGTGACAACTGTGCAAATCCCAAAGAGAGGGTAATGTGTTTATCTATGGCATGTTTCTACCCAGCTTCCTCTGGTCTGTGACACTGGGCCACAGGTGTGTTTTGTCTACTCTTTTCCCATTAGCCTATCACAATAGAAATGAGTGCACCACAGGATGCAGCTTGAGTGCGCATCCCAACATTTTGACGGTACCACAACTTCCACAAATATTTCAACAGCTCGCCTGTTTCTGTGCACCCCTCGCCTCCTGTGCGTCACTACATACAAACTGTATATTTAATGTGCTGCATAATTGGAATCATTGATTCTGAAGTACAGGGCTGTTTTCATGCCATGAACACAAATGTGTGTGTTTTAAACATTGTGTTAAAACAATTTTTCCAAACACAGGATGCATAAGAAATAAAAATGGGAACGTAAAACCTGTAATTAACCCATGTTAAAGGTGTTTACAGCATTCAGGGCAGTAATGTATGCAGTGTTCATTCAAGCTTTTGCTATCATTGACTAACTGTAAATAATGCGCCATAACCAATACTAACTCACAGCCCAACAGTGCTGCAATAACGAATGGATAATACAGATAATTAACAACAAATTTCATTATCTAGTCTGGTCTCTGCGCTGTGCACTTTAACTTCCATCAGTCATGGACAAAATGCAGTCTATAGACAAAACACACTAAAAAAATAGCAGAGGGTGCATGAACCTAGTTGTCCTAAACATGAGAATGCTATTATATACTCTTTAAGCAAACTTGTGTACTCACATAGTTTACTGGCTTCAATTGACAGGTGTATTTGCTGTTTAATGCGTTTCAGACATGTTTTCCCAGCACACCACATTACATTTTATGGTTATATTGTCCTGACAGCAAGCAAGTCTCGGTTAAACTTTATAGACTTCACTGAGTGGAAGCACACACATGGGTTTCAAACAGACAGAACACAGCAGAGAACTAAAGCACAATAATTCTGACTAAATATTGTTGCTGGATCTTCAAATTAGTCAATGAATGGTATTTCTATGAAAGCAGTAACTGTAAAGTTATCATAACGCATTTAATTGGATACAAATGTAAAAACTATCTTACATTTACATGTCAAAACTGTGCACACTTTTGTAATATTTACATTTAAAACCTTTTTTGCACATGTATGGCACAGCCTGCATATATATGTCCATTTAATTTATTTTCTTAACCTTCAATCTGAACATTGTTTGGAGGATAACAGTGAGCAGGATGTGGAACAAAATATGGAAAATGAATTCATCATTAATGTTACTGTTTACCGATATTCAAAGAACAACATTATTTTCTGATATTGTATAACTGTAACTTAATGCGATTTTATTACATACTTTGCTGCAAGATTAACCAGATTTAAAGAACAAAAAGTTAGACTGTCTGCAAATTAGTGTGTGTGAGAGTATGTTTGTGTTTGGACTTCCTGCACCTGCAGTGTGGGCAGGCAGCTGCTGATAGCTTAAAGCAGCCCATATCATGCTGTAAGGAACGGGCGATATCTTTGCCGGAGTGGCTGAAGCTTAGTGTGGTGTCTCATTTTGGTGTGGTTTTTATCATTTACCTGGATGGTTGTTGAGCTCCAATGTCAGGTTCTGACCTAGCAGGTTAGTGTCCATTGGCTGGGGACAGTCCTGTGTCATTGGCTCCTCTGGGGGCATATAAGCTGGTGGAGGGGTTTCTTCTGGAGCACAACCAAAAAAAAAAAAACAGACAAAAGAGATGTTCATAAATAAAAGATAAATATAAAATATAAATCTACCTAAAATATTTTTTTTTACATTCCCAGGTTTGAAAATCTGTAGTAAACTATAGCAGTGAAGATTTCTATAGAAGCACAGCAAGTCTTACTTTTTAAATTCATATTTGAAAAATATATATAAAAAAATCAATATTGTGTTTTCACTATTTTCCAAAAGAGGAAAAAAAGGGAGATTGATCCCAGCAGTCAGAAGTGAGAAAGATGTCCAATTTGCAGTCACTTCCTTAGAAGCAATAGAAACACCATGGCAGCAGTGTTGTTAACTAGTTTTGCCTTTTAAATTCCATGTTAATAATGACAAAGTATAGTGGTATAAATACAAATGAATTAAAAATATATATATATTTCTGCTAATACTGCTAAATGTACGATGCCAGAGTCTGTGTAAAGGTTCCATAATATTACTATCTTTAATTAACAGTCTTTTACCATAAAAATACATTTTCTCTTCTTAAAAGGTACAATACCCAATAAGCAAACAATGTGTCTGCTGAATAAATAAATAAACGTCATATTTGATATTATCTGCAGTACCTTATAGTGTCATTTCAGCACCATATTACACATGAATATAGTAATCACACAAGTACAACTGTACCAAAATACAAGAGAATTGCTATTTATATTTTACAAATTTGAAATGTAATTGACTGTGAATTAAATGCATGGCATTTCGCCATGCTCTATGGTTTTGTCTCAAAACATGAACTGAAATCTCATAAGTACATAAATGTATAATTACATTTTGTTTTTCTGAAAGAAAGAAATTAATACTTTTATTCAGCAAGGATGCATTAAATTGATCATAAGTGACAATATAACTTCTATAATGTTGGAAAATAATATTTGAAATAAATGCTGTTCTTTTGAACTTTCTATTGATTAATCCTGAAAGAATGTAACATTGTTTTCCGGACAACAACATCTTCATTAAATATTCTTGTGATGTGTGTAGAAGGAACATATGACACTGAAGACTGCAGTAATGGCTGCTGAAAATTCCGCCTTGCGTCACAGAAATAAAGTACATGTTAAAATACAATAAATACAATAACAAAGTTGTAACTGAAATATTTCATAATATTACTTTTTGTTGCATTTTTGATCAAATAAATGTAGCTTTGGTGTGTGAATAAGACACTTCTGTAAAAAAAACACTAAAAATCATACTAATCTTGACTGTTACTGTAAAGACAGTGAAAAGAATAGCATAAGCGCAGTTCACCTGGCATTTGAAAAGGGCTGCCTGGGTCCGAGCTGGATGGTGAATGGGGCAAGGTGGCTGTACTGCCTGTGCCGCTGTTGGGCGAGCTGGGGTAGCTGTTGGTCGGGGAGTTCGGGGTGAAGGGAAGGGCGTTCGCTGGCTGCTGTTGAAAGGATTCAGGGAAGGTGGCATTCTGAGGCATAGGGGGTTCCGTCTGGTGGAGTGGGTTACGGAAGCGTGGCAGCATAGAGAGTTTCGCATTGAACTCGCTGTTTCGTGGCACCAGCACAGGTGGCAGCACTGAAGGAAGAGAGGAGAAATATCAAAAACAATCAGAATGATAGGTGATACGAACAAAAAAAAAAAAAAAAAAAACAATTAAAAAAAAAAAAAAAAACAAAAAATAAATCATCAGCGTGACAAATGAATGAGATATGAATTCAAGTATGGCCATATACACCTTGTGACCACCAAATCAGAGCATACCTGACAAGCTACAGTACACCATCATCACTGAGAATAAGAAAATCTTACAAGACGTATACTAACAAAAAAATATATAATCTAGGTAAGCGGCATACCTGCAGTAGTGGCCAAACTTTCTTTTGTATGTATAGACCTTTTCCTGAGTAAACGATGAGTGCCGCTATTATGAATTCTAACTCCTGATTGGATGCTCTTCTATTCCGGTCTCCATAGGAACCCATTCAAATAGTGCCCATCTGTTTTTAATGTAGCTAACGTCGGCAGCTTTGTGTCATCTACACACTCATTATACTTTGAGGAGTGAGGCACTGACTAATGACGGTCATTGCGACACTGTAAAGTGATGGCGCTATGGAGCCATGTGCATTTTTAAAATATTTTAATAGGTTTAACATTGGATTATCAGCTCGGAATATACGCTAATTTGACTAGAAACACTGGAGACCGGAAATGCAAAGCATCCTTCCAGTTAAGAGTCAGGCGTGACTTCCGCGTTCAGGAAAAACCTCTATATAGTTGATATAGACGCACAAGTACGAATGAAATCCTGAAAATTCCTCATTATTCATTATTGATTGAATTCATTATTGTAGACTCGCCGTAGTGATTTGAAGAATACTGGCAAAATAAAAAAATTTATAAAATAAAATTGCCCACCGAGAACCAAAAATCTATCAAAGAAACAATAAAATAACAGTTTACCCAAATGTGACTATTCTGTCATCATTTACTCACCCTCATGTTGTTACAAACATCTATGACTTTACAAAAAGGTGTTTTGAAGAATGTTTCAACTGTTTGTGTCCATACAATGAAAGATCCATCATTGTATGGTCAGAAAACGGTGAGATATTTTTTTTAAATATCTTCAATGATTCACAGAAGAAAAAAATGCATGAAGATTTGGAACAACATGAGGGTGAGTAAATGATTACAGAATATTAATGTTTTGGGTATACTATGCCTTTAATAATTTATGATTATCGTATATCTTTAGTATTGTTTTGTCGTCCACTATTTTCAGTATTTTTGTAAAATATACAAATTCCCTATCTCATCCAAGAAACATATTCACAGCTGTCACACACGCCTGTACTCTCTAAAAATAGTAGAGCAATAAAATGTGGTAACTGGTGCTTCCGCCTTTGTTGCCCACATACCTTTTTATTTATAGTTTTAGACTGTCAAGACATTTGCAGTGAGATTGAGAATATGTATTTCAGTGATATAGCAATGAGTATTGTTAGAAAATGGATGTGGAGAGCGTACTGCCGTTCTGGAGGGGAGGGGAGACAGGTGTCCAGACATCCACAGGCCTGCACTACACAAGCGTGTGCAAGGCGGTCAATCAGTCTTTCCTGCTATTGTGTGTGTGGGTGACAGGAGTTCCTGTA
Source organism: Sinocyclocheilus anophthalmus (assembly GCA_018155175.1). Lineage (NCBI taxonomy): Eukaryota > Metazoa > Chordata > Actinopteri > Cypriniformes > Cyprinidae > Sinocyclocheilus > Sinocyclocheilus anophthalmus. Next base: position 302,889 of record JADLZN010007807.1, read on the forward strand.
AAACTCTTCCTCTATACAGCCATATGTTTCAGCCTCCACACACACATACACACAAAAGTGTACACAGACCCTGAACAAAGCCCTCATTCTGCCCCCGCCTGGAATTTCCTGCTCCTGCTCTCATAATGTGGCATACACTACACCACCCACACACACACACACACACACACCACACACACACACACACACACACATACTGTGGACAGCTGTTTCTGTGTTGTCAGCTGACCCTCATCTTCTGCTTAGCCAACAAAAAGGGGGCTGTGCGTTTGAAGTCCATTCTTTTACCATAAGCAGAGGCAAAGAAAATGTTCTTGTTTCCCATTAAGACACACACAAACACATAGAGCACAGAAGGTTTCAAGACTCCACAGTTTTCTCTCAAGCGGTCTCTGGATCAAACAAACGAGAAAAGCACCTGGCAGAGGCCAGAGAGAGATATGGAAGGGGAAGGACAGAAAAAGAAAGAGACCATCTGCAAGAATCATGGGAAGGGAAAACTCAGGAACATGCATGAAAAAAGGTACATATGGGCTATATAATCCATATGGGATTCACTGACAGAGGAAGAGAAATTAATAAATAAAAGCACATTATTTTCATACAAGATGATATTATATTACTTTTTTAAACAAAACATTCAAATGGACAGAATCTCCTTGCTTTAAAAACAAAACAACGTCCAGTTTAGTGATATTTACAGGATCCAACACCTTTTAGCCAATGAATATCCATGACTTTTCCAGCTGTTTATGACTTCTGAAAACAATTTTTTACAAACATTTCATAGAGATTTAAATCACAAGGAACAAATTATAGTGGATGAAATATATGACTTTAACATTTTAGTAATTTCAATGACATTTACAGATCATGACATTTAAAAAATCTTTGATATTTCCAGGTTTTCTATGACAGTGGGAACCCTGTGTATAGATTGTGAATGAATAGGCCTATGTGTTTTTGAACAAATCTATAAAGAGAAAAATCATTCTTGTTTCTTTCCATGCATCATAATTTCTGTTCACAGGAGTCTTGCCCTTTTGAAGCACATGACTGTTTATGAGCACAAGCCAACATCATTTGAGTGATGATTGTGAAGCAGCAATTCATCAGTTTGGCCTACTGAACCAATACAATCCTTCTTAGAAGGAGTCTGCATTTTCACAAAATGGAAGAGATTAATAGAAATTATAGATCTGCTTTTGTCATTTGTGGGAAAACAGCTGATGATGCTAAAACACTCTTTCTAGAGTCTCAAAGTAGATTCTGTGGAAATACAAACGTTAATTATAAGAATAATAAAGCGAAGATCAAACCAAGAACAATAATTATAAATATATTGCCCACAGCAACAGATGATAATATTCCCTTTACTACGAGAAAGCGAAGTCGGGTGGATGCTGGTAGGCATAGTCATTGTATTTGTCGTTCATCAGCTTGGTTTGAAAATGATTCCAAAGGTACTGTTGTTATGTGTTGTTATAGCTATAGTCCTGGTGTGGACTTCCCTATTCTCATAGAATTTGAATGATTATTAAAACTTTATAGTCATATAGTTATCTTCTTCGGTGTGAATGGGCCTTAAGACTTGTGTCAGTAGACTGTTTTTAAAATATTAATGATGGGAATGATTCAGTGACTTAATCATAAAAGACTTGCCACCATCTATTGTCATAATGATGTAGCCTAAAGAAAGGGTCACTGAATCAATCCGAATGAACAGATTCAAAAGATTCAAATCACTAGGATGAATCAATGAATCCCAACCACTAGTACAATGAATTAATCAGCTTCTATTATGTAGTAGGACTGTGCGATTAATCGAAATCGAATCGAAATCGCGATTTGAGACGTTGCGATTTCCTAATCGCAAAGCCTGCGATGTGGACGCGATATTACTCCGTTCCAGAGCATATGCATGACTGCCAGCCTTGAGTTGCAGTCTTACTTGCCCTGGGCAAGAGTGAGCGCACCTCCGTTCTCCTCAATCAGCACCGCTCTAGCCAACTGCGTAAACACCCACCATTTAAAAAAAAACAGAGAGCGGCAAAGAGACAGAGTGTGATTATGGCGTATACTGGGTCAGATCGATAGTTAGGCAAATTAAAACTAAAGAAAACCGTATGCAATTTAAGCTTCGAAATGACAGACAACAAACAAAAAAGGTAATTTGCAAGAGCTGCATCAAAAGCTCCCGTATCGGTTCTGTTTTCAGTACTGGAGAATAAAAGATACATTCTTAGATGTTTTTGTTAGTACGTGAACGTTATCTTACACATTTTATCTCCCCAACAGATTAATTTGAAATAAGTTTATGATGCATGTTGGCTATTCCCAATTCAGAAGAGCGCACACACAGCCTGTGTCTGTGAATGCTCCTCATACTCGCTCCTGTCTGCCCCACGCGGCGCGAATCCCGCGTCACGGACGAGCCGTTCATGCTTGCCGCACTCACGCAGCCTGTATCGTAAAGCTGGTATATACTCGCACCCGGCTCCGCACCGCAAGTCTTCACGAGCGTATCTGGCAGTATGGATGAGGCTTGACGCACGCGTGCAACCTGTGTCGACTCACGCCTGGCTCCGCGTTTAAAACTAATGTAAATTCAGTTTAACTGCTTGCTAATTTCACTTGGATGAAATGAAACATTCAGCACATTTTCCACTTGCTCTTAAAATCCCAAATACTTAAAATGAATAAATCAGCCTATGTAACATATGTAATACTTTAATAATTGACTTAAGAAATACAGTTCTTCATTTATAAAAAATAAACATATTTTCTGTGAAATTAAGTTAATTCAGTATAAGTAGTTATACCATTATAATCTTGCCTGCTGAAGAAAAAAAACAATAGAACCCCTCCCAAAACACAATAACAAATGTAATGGATTTCAGAGTTATAATGGGAACTGTATTGGTTTTAATGTAAACTATAATGGTGTCTACTGGTATTTGATGGATTATATTGGTGGGATGTAATCTGGCATATGGGAACCAATAGAACAACAGTAATTCCTTTTGGAATAATGCCCAAAACAAAAAGGGCATTTTTTAATGGGTTAATTGAAACTTTAAGAATTTCTGTGATGGTTTCTATTGTTTTTCAGCATGATGATACCCATACTTGCTGGCACATTATTGCACAATACTTGAGCTGAAGCTTGACTTTGCAAATTTAAAATCGCAAATCAAATCGCAATCGCAATATCTGTCAAAAAAAATCGCAATTTGATATTTTCCCCCAAATCGCACAGCCCTATTATGTGGCTTTGAACAACCGGCTCAAATATTTTATCACTGACTGGACTGTCCACCCTTGTAATGGTAGGGCTTGTTGCACACCTCTTTCTGCTTAATATCAAAGGGACCTCAGCACACTCCAGGGCCTTGAGCTCATTGTGTGATTGCAGGTCGGGCCAACTCCGATACACGGCATTAATGACGTGAGGAGCCCTTGCCGGTGTGACACCTGTAGATCTTTTCCGTCCAGCGAGGCTGGGATAGTGACACAGTCTTTGGCACCTGACCGGGGCAGCTGAGTGCTCTCCTCCAGCTCCTCCATAGCAAGCACCCTTCTCTTCTTCAGCTTCTTGCTCAAGCATCCCGCCTTCCTCTGCCCACTTCTCTTCTTTCTGTCGCCTTCTCTTCCAGCCGCATCGCGTTGACACCCGCAGGGCTGATGAAGGCGAAGGAGTGGGTGACGTTCATAGTTGCGCCACGTTCGCCCAGCCAAGCTGTCCAGTTACTCTCCGTAGGATTCAGCCACAGGAACAAGGAACTTCTGCTCTGCCTCCTCCAAGAGAATCAAAAACTCAACCACAGTGACACATGGACAGGGGTAATTACTGAAAGCTGTGCTGTTCAGAGGCTAGGCTCAAACTGGTCAAGTGCACTCTGTAAAGAGACAGACAACTCATCATTCCAGACATTTATACTCTGTGGGATGCAGTTTAAGGGCTGTTTACACGCACGTTTTTTCAGCCAAAAACTGGAAACTTTTTATGCTTTTTGCCTGTTCGTTTACACGACAACATCGTTTTGGGGACTGAAAACGCATATATTTGGAAACGGGTTTCAAAGTGCAAGTTTTTTTAAAAGGCCACCATTATCATTTCCGTGTAAACACCCAAGACGGGAATACTTGAAAACGGTGATGTCATGCGCGTGCGTAGTACGTGTCGATTTTAAAGGCAAGCACGAACAAACATATACAACAATGGCGGAGTACATGGTACTGTTGTTGCTGCTCAAGAGTTTGTTAATGCTTCTTCAGCAAAGTGTGGATTTATTTCACCAATATTACAACCAACAGCAGAGACAAATCATATACAACATATAATCGTCACTTCCCTACAGTTACTATTTACTAACAAGGTGTCAGCGCCAACTACTGGCCTGGCATACGTAATACAGTGTTTTTGGCAGTTTTCGCGGATATGTGTAAATGCTAATCGTTTTGAAAACTTTGTCGTGTATACGTGAAACTTTTTAAAAATGCAAGGGAAAAACTTTTCCGTTTTTGACTACATCGTTGTCGTGTAAATGTAGCCTAAGTGATTCCAGCACTGACACTAAAGGCTGGAATACACTACATGACTTTTGCCTAGATTTATGGCCTGATTTGGAGTCTGCACAAGTCACTGGTAGTTAATCATATGATGGGCACAGATTTTTTTTTTTTGCTTCAGAATATTATTGTAACAGTTCCAAAATTTCAGTTGTCGGAACCAATACCAATACATTTTTCTGCTCTCTGTACAAATTAGGGTACCATAGCAAAAACCAGTGCAACTATCTTGACCTTCGGTCTAATATAGTGTGTGGGGGGGTTGGCGGTGTGTACGGTGGGGGTTAGGGGGGCGGGCGGTATTTTAAAATAAACTATTAAATATATATTTTGCTCATTATTATGCTATTAGTACATAATATTGAAATACAGCATGGAGCGCTCAAATATTAGTCAGGGTTGTAACCGGCAAGATCCAGTTGGACGGGGCCCATCAGCGCCATCGCATTAAAAATATCAAATGTCAAATTAAAAAGATCAATGAGCAAAATAATGCACCCCATTAAATTGTTTATTCAATGCAATGTAATAATGACAATCTATAAAAAAGTGCATAACATCTAAACTAACATATATAAATAAAATATGATTTAATAAATTGCATAAACAATTATGAACAAAACAGCATCATGTACATGCAGCTTAATACAAAAAGCCAAAGCGCCGATCACTCAGATCGCATTTAATTCACAACACACAAACATGTTAAAATGAGTGCTGTGCCTGCCTGTGTTTAAGAGATTGTGAATAAAAAAAATTCACATTTAAAATAAAATTCACTTTTGAATGCAAAAACGGTGCATTCAAATTTTAGGTGTGTGTCTGGGAGCCTTATCAGTGGCGCAAGAGACGCTTATGATAGTGTAAGTGTCATTGTTGTATTTTATTGTATTTGTTAGCCTATCAATTTGGAACCCACAAGATGCGCAGCTGCTGCGGTTTTCATTCAAAATATTAGAGAAATATAGAAGCTCAATGTGGAGAAAATCTTGGTTAGGTTAAAACCAAAACTAAGCCATTCACACAGAACTAATATTCAGAAACATTCTGCACATTTTCGAGATGGACAACTATGACTGTTACACTCGTGTCTCAAAAAAGAGATGTATAGAAAGCCATGTAAAGTTATAAGAGGTTCAACTTTTGTCTCGGGAATTGTAGGGGTTTTATTCCTTTCCACTGCATCTCTGATGTCACAACTTATTGGCTGTCTGCTTGTCATTCATAGAATGGCCCTATATCGTTCGCTATACCAAACATTTTTTCTATCGTTATCGATGAAGGTGTACCATCAATAAATACAGATACCGTTTTATCGCCCAGGCCTATCTATACTGCACAAGCATCTCTTATTTACATTGTGTTTATACATGGTTGGTTATAGCAAAATTATTCGCAAGTGTGATACATCACAAACTGTGATGTATTGAGCAGACATGACTTAGAAGCTTCTGATTGGCCAATGCGTTCATGCGCTCAACAAACTGGCCTGTGATTGGCTACAATCTTAGTCGCCCCGGATCCGCAAAAACACAATGTAAATAGAAACCTTTGACGCTCAGAGCACTTCAACAAACATGACAACAGCATTTGAAAGCAGCCATCTAGCAGGTACAGTACCACATCAACCCGGTACTTGGTACTAGCAGTAAGCTACTGCAGAATGGCTGGTATCGTTGAGATTTTTAAATTTATTGACTAGTTGGTACCACAGTACTTTGTAAGGAAGGCAAGTAAGCAGGCAACAAACACATGTCAAGCCCAGTCGGATCTCGTTTTGAAGGAAATAGTGCTTTACTCCTTTGCTGTCTATGATATTCACACTTTCCTGTGTGTTTCGATAGTGATTTACAAAAACTTTATCGGCCGATATGTGCCTGTTGCCGATATATCGTATCGGCGAATATGCCACCCATATGAAATTTTTTTTACAGAACATAAAATGCAGATAAAATGCTTGAAATGGTGTAATTATTTAGTTTGTCCAGCAGAGTGCGCTCCATTGTTTGCTACTGGCAACCTGGATGAAACGCTTTAAAGGTCAAGTCAATGGAAAACCATTGAAACTTTGAACGGCCATATCTCCGTAACAGCGCGGAGAATCCGCACCAAATTCAGGGGATCTCTTCAGCTCAAGAAACCCTCTCGAAAGCGAATCGAGTGTACGTCTCGAGGCCATCTTTCGAATGAAACCACCCCCGCGTGGATAGCCCCCAGGGTTCGGGAGTTACGGTGGTTAAATCGCGGATCCGCGCCGTCGACCGCGTCTGTGTGCGATCCCGGTGGGGAGCTACCGACACGCGGAGGGGGGTGTTTCGAGAGGGCTCCTCGAGCTGAAGGGATCCCCCAAATTTGGTGGAGATCCGCCGGCGCGTTCGCGAGATAGTGACACCAGTCAACACTTTCCCTTCAGTAAGGAGGCCTCTTGTTCATGCAGCATTCATGCGTGGTCTTATTCGACCGTAAGTGCCCTGCGAAGTGGACTTCACATGAAGTTCCGCCATTATTCCAGTTCCAAGGGAACGTACATGTTGCATTCAAAGGTCATTAAAGTGCGTGAGACGTGAATTTTATATTGTGTTTATTTACAGAGGTAGGGGAGAGCGTGGCACAAAGTAACACTTTTTGACTTTCCGTTTGTGTAAATCCACATGGGGTTCAGAATATATATATTTTTAATCCACGGTAATTCTACACTTGTCTAGTACAAATATGTCGCCTTGTTTCAAAATTACAGTGTATATGTTTTTCTTTATCTACCCTCAAAAAATGGAAGTGAAATGTGACAACATGCCCCGTAGGTAGAACACATTGTAACATCTGAGGGGCAAGTTGTAACTTGACCATATGACAGCTTAAAATATTATCTGATCTAATAAAAAATATGCAAGACAAACTAAAATATTTTGTTAATATATATATATATATATATATATATTATATTATATATAGTATTAATTATATATATATGTCGTTTTTTGTTCAACGATAAAATAGTGGCTTTTTTAAGAATTAAAACGTGATCAATCTGATTTAGGAGTTTGACAATGACACCTCTGCACCCATCGCTATGGGATGTGTGAACTCACTAAATGATCGAAAAGCATAAAGCTTTACATGTCTTGAAATAATATTCTAACATAAACATGACGGTCGTGGGTCTATTCACCTGTTTCTCGTTGTTTATCATTAAAATGTATTAAAGTAAGTAGTGTAAATTACATCGCTAATGTCATTGAATAGCACATTGTAACGCAGTGTTATAATATGCACCATCTGCGCAACTGGAGTTTAAAACCGGTTACTGTCTTCTGATAGTTTGCGAAGCATTAAAAAATAATCTAAACTGATAAATACCAGATTGGAGATTACAATAATAGCAGATTTGTCTCATTTTACATGAATAATAAAAACTGAGATAAAAAATGTACTTAAACCAGAATTTTAATTTTACTATGGTAAAATAAATATTCAAACCTCGTGTGTTACAACTAACACCCCGTTACTTTGTGCATCGCACTCATCGCAAGTTTATTGTTAAATTGTTAAATGCCCTTACATATCTCTGTTACCATTATAAGAGTTTGATCACCACATTTGAGTGATCATTGCAAAAAATTTGTTTATGTATATATATATTATTTTTATGTATATACTGTATTCTATATAGGCTTATAGTATTAGTCAAATGTTTGGACACACGAATGGTAAAGTGTGCAAACTTTTGACTGGTACTGTACTATAATAAACACAAAGAATAGCGGCCGATATATCGGTATCTGCCTTTTTTTACTCCCTAATATCGGTATCGGCCCCAAAAAACCCATATCGGTCGGGCTCTAATGTTTTTAAATAACTTTTAAACTTTTGATTTCATTTCTAGCAATAAATGAGTACTTTAGTAATTATATTTTATATTAAATATTGGCTTAGTTATCACTGAAGTTCTTTATGTTTTGCTGTAGGCTAGATGATTTTACCGTTACGCTACATTGGAAGCCTTTCTGAAATCAGTTTAGTGAGGTATCCTCGTGCACAAACGCTTTAATGCCACCAATCCTGAGCAAATGACGCAATACATCTTTTACCCTGAGGTCACTGTGATGATGACATCATTCTGTTACGGTTTCTCGGAATGGCTGCCTTCAGAGTCACAGCGCAAAGCTTCCAATTACATCTGCTCTACGGTAAGTTCTCAAAATGGCTTTCAGGATATGGGAAGTGGGATGTGTTCATACGGCATGCTAAATAATACTGGTGTGACACACTACTGAGTGATGTTGTATAGCACTGAACACTGTCCTGACTCATATCAGTTTCCTCATTCGTGAAGATGCTACAGCTTAAAACAGGATGCCATTGAGGAGACCGCTATAGGCTTTGAAACATATTATAGGTTCTAGTTAACCAATCACTCTGTCGAAAAAAGTGTAAAACGGGAGCCTTTCCACATCCTGAGAATAGAAAGGAAACGCATTTGGGATAAAGATAAAAGTGTCTATTCAGAGAGATCCCAAAGCAGCCATTCACTAACCAGCATTCAGGGAAGGGAAATAAGAGTGCACAATGCAAGAGTTCACACTTCTTTTGAAGTTACCAGATGGTTCTGCATAGCATCCTCAATGGAATAAAGCAAGAGGCCTGAAATACATTTCTCGGGGTGGGACACTTTCACATCGAGCATGATAACTGAACCACTTCTAAGCTGCAAAACATTATTCTTGCTCCTTTTTTCTCTTCTTTCCACACATATGAAAAGTCTAAGGTTATTTTGTTTCGCCAAGGACTTTCCAGTCTATCAGAGTCTGAGAGGCAAGAAAGTTTTTTTCTACTGATTCTGTTCTGGCCCATCAACACTAGATAAGTAAGGTGACATCAGATAGCAGCTATTTGAACTACGCTGAGTGCTAAGAATAATGTTGTCCTCGGTGAGTGTGACCGCCCTCAGCTACTGTTTCACTTTAGAAAGCTTGTCTGATGTAGGTTACAAATACAATCAGGGCAAAGTATCACAACACAAATGCCTCTATAGTTTAAATTTGACAATATTTTAATTCAATAATTATTTTACTAACTTACTGCAAAAATCTAAACGAAATCATAAAATGTCATTGGCTTATAAACTAGCATGAACTCTGCACATCAGAGTTGGAGTCATTCAATGAAAATAGCTGCTATTTATTAACTACGGAGAGAGTAGTAGCTGTTATCGTGGACCACAGCAAAAGGGAGGCTAAAAAGTTGCTGCTATATTTAGCATCATCTCACAGCCAAATACTAATTTAAAAGCCTGGGACCTTATGCTGTTGTCAGGGAGGAGATGAGCAAAGCAGTGGCAGGACCGGGCCTGTCGTCAGCTCACGCATAACCTGCACACTGGAAAAAATAATAACTAAAAATAAAGTTACATAATAAATTATATTTTTTTTATGTTTCGATTTTTTTTATTTTTGTTTTTGGTTTGTCTTTTGTTTCCTTTGATTCCACCAGGGATCAATTGTTGTAGTCTTTCATATGAACCAAAATTTCAGTGGCAGGAAGCAGGAATTCATGTCAAGAGTTCTTTCTTAAGAAAGCTAAGTCTGAAGCATAACAGATGGTTAAAGATAATAATGCTGTGGGGAAATATTTCCATCCTTTCTTGCTGAATAAGGACCATGACTTGCAAAGACTTATGGCCATGGAAGATCTGTCAGTGAATCAATGTGTATGGATTCTTCTATTGCTTAATGCTTTTTCAGATTAACAGTGATAAAATAATACAGAGGACAGTCTTTCAGCTCATCTCATTCAAATTTCAGTTACGGAGTAATGTTTTATATCCAAAATAAAATTAATAATAATAATAATAATCCTTCATAATGCATTCTGCTCTATTTTGCCTGAAAGAGATAAATAAATAATCAGTTACACTTTATTTTAAGTTGTCCTTGTTACAGTGTAATTATACCTTTAGGTACTGAGTAATATTAATTAACTACATGTACTTACTATATGTTTAGGGTTAGGATTAGGGTTTGGTTTAGGGTACTTGCATGTAATTATGCATCATTTATTGTTATTATAATAGTAAGTACATGCAACATGTGTAACAAGGACACCTTAAAATAAAGTGTTAATAAAGTTTGATCTCACACACTTTGGGACTGCATTTTAAGAATATAGGCTACATGCCTATTGAACCATTGCAGCAGGTTTGTGCAAGTAAAATAAACATATTCTGTTCGAAAATACTGCAGAGTAATATTTTGTTGTTTTGATGTTGTCGTTAGAATATGAATATGGACTGTTTGAATTTATGCTAATAATTCTCAGATTATATATTCTCATGGACTTCGTATAATGAGAATAAAACATTTTCTGTAGTTCATCTAAAATGTGAAATTCCAAATAATTTCTCAATTTTATAAATAATAAAAAGAGGTAAGTGTAGTAATAACATGGTAATACCTCTCTTACATTCTGAAAAATATTACAAAATCACACAGTTTCAAACCAATGACAACATTAACATTGTAAAAGAAAAATGACTTAAATTAAGTTAAATTAAGTCACTAAGCAAATCTGAGATTCTGATATCAAAGTGATGACGTAATATTACAAGGAACATATTATGACACACTAAACTCTCTCTAATGACCAAGACTCAGGAGCAGAGAAACTCTTCAACACCTTTGTGTGACTGTTACAAGTATCTCCCTGACACATCAAGAGCCTCTTTATCTTTACGTATCACAGGCAATTTGTAGGCCACATCAAACGCAAATACACATGCAGCTGTTCCCTTAGGGAAGCTGTCATACATGTTGAAAGCGCCCTTCCCGAACCCAAACAGCACACAGATCAGGTATTCCCACAGCAGGTGTTGTTTGAACATCCGTAGATGCTGTTCTCACACCAGGCCCTTGGGTTTGGTAAGATCTTTTGGTCTGTCTGGTTAGAACTAAGCTTTGATGACCACCGACAGGTCTCAGAGTTGTTGTCCAGCTGCCTCGTTTAATTCAATTCCATGTAATTTAGAGAGGAACTCCACAGTCTAAACATCTAGGCAAAGGCATACAAAGACTGTCGGAGTGATGGGAATTGATACATATTATTGAGATTCATAAAATCTGACCACTGGTCAGACCACACACTTACATAAAAGGTCAATATGCCATTGTATTGACTCAGACAATGTTAGTTTGGGCTTTCTGGAGCCCAGTCAAAACAACCAATACGTTTGGGCCAACTGCCTAGTGCACAGACACAGGATCCAAACATTGGGTGGAGACGAAATAAGCATAAGATGAGCGTAAAGGGGTCTTATCAGTGAACTGTGATTGAGCGCTTGCTGCTTGAAAAATTGCGCAAATGGAAAAAAACGGCAGTTTCGGTTCCACATTTGCAATGCAGGGCAGCCATTAAAATGCAATCACTGTGCGTTCAGCTAGCGCTCTCCAGGCTTGAGTGCATGTAAATATTAGCATTAGCTTGAGGGTTGGTGCAGCGGGCAGAGCTAATGTGCAACTTTGACAGCCTTGACCCCCCGCATCATCTCCATGTATCATTTTGAGCTGGTTCAGTGCCGTTAATCAATTTAGGAGGCAGTAATGATGCTCTCTCGGTCCTCCCAGGGGACTCGGCATTATAAAGAACTTACATTATTTATCAAGGGCTGGATCTGGGGCCCTCCATTAAGCGCCAGCTCTATTGCGATGTTCTCTAATAAAAAAAAACAAGGGTTGGTGGGTTGGACAAATGGAGAAGGAGGGATAAAATGAAAGTGAGAGTGAGAGAGACAGACTCAGAACAAGAGCAAGTGCACTTCAAACTCCCTGTGATGCCACTTTTAAATCAAACTGGCCAAAGGTTCTTGCACAACAGCTAATGCTCTGTAAACTGATGGCTAATTGTTTGCTCTTCTCAGTATGTTGTGAGTCACTGTGGAGCTTCGCTAATAATGAGCCAAGAAACCACTAGGATTACAAAAGAAGGTTGACCTGTTACACTTCTTGAAAACAAATCATTGGAAAGGCATTTCATATTTAGACACATGAGTCCACACACATTGCATTCACTTCACACTTAGCCATCAGAAAGCAGGAACACTATGCTGGTCTGTGAATAAAATACCTTTCAGATGTATTGTAGCTATTATGATACTGTGATGGTTCATTATTTTTAGTTTGTTTACGTATTTATTTATTAGATCTCTGTCTCTTTCTCACAATAATAACACCACCAACAATAACAATAAAAATAATGATGAAAACAACTTTTTAGGTCTGTATTATGATATACAGTTGTGATATTTTTTTACTATAGTGGGCAGAAGGATGATGATGATTATTATTACAATTAATATTATTATTTAGCAACAACAATAATAATAATAATACAAATAATAATGAACAGCATTTCAAATCTGTACAAGCAAAATGTAATTACTTTTATTTTTCACTTTTATTTATTTTATTACAATAATGAATAGCATAAAAATATCAGTATAAGCATAATAATACGTTTCAAAAATGTTTTCCTGAAAATTTTATTAGCAAATTATTAACTTGACACCACCATGCACCTTTATTATTTAGACAACCCAATTTTTTTTTAGGTCACTGTCAAACCTCAGTCATGTAAGCTTTGTTTTCAAATTGGGTACCACAGGTGTGCTGGCCGATTACGGTTTAGTCCCACAAGTTTTGTGACCAAAATTAAAACATTCATTAATGATTATTTCATGGCTTCCAATTCCCAGGTACATGTAGTTATAGTCCAGCCTTAAATCAAAGTAGGTATTTCTATAGTCTTTGTTCAACAGCAAACTCGCATCACTTTTATACAAACAATGTAGAGAGGTCCTGCTCATCTCAGTCCATCAGGTATCCCTAACACTCATCACACAAACATACATAAGTTAAATGCGGCATCTAGACCCATTCACATCCCAGTTCCCACACCTCCTCCTTTTCTCTATCTGTCCCAGCATCACAGTGACGACAATGGTGGAGAATAGAAACATCCAGCAAATCATGGACAGAGGACAAATTCTTGTCCTTTGTGAGTAATCCTGATAGCCTCTGCACGATGTCAGGAATCATGGCTCGGCTGTCTCAAGGCTCTGCATGCGCATGTAGCATGGCAAATAGTTCACGTTCTGTGAAGTTGATTGTATTATTTATTGCCATGTTTAACAACCAAAACACAAATCCCCTACAACTGCATATCACCTAAGTGGGTGGTAAAGCACAAAGAGCAAAATGAGAATGAATAATATGTAAAGGAATGACTAAACAGATTTTAACAAATGTGTGTGGAATTAATAACAATCAAGGTCAACGGTTATAAAGCATATAAACAAATACAACATAAAATAGTTTGTTATTATATTGTTGCAGACTGACTCGAAAACATTACAGCATCACCATCATGTGACTGTCAGTCAAACAAAATTGTACTTTATACACTACAAACAGCATGACTTCATGAGAACAACAAGCTGATGTGCGCACACACACACACACACACACACACATGAACCATAGCAAATACTGAGTGATTTACGCTCTTGAGTTGTTATGAAGAGCCACCAAGTTGGATGCTTCATTACTGCTCTCAATGCGCGATAAACACTCGCTAAGAAGTTATAAATTGCGCGTTCCTCTAAAAACCATTTACAAAAGTGCCGTTTGTAAGTTCACAGTTTGTTGGCACGTTTAAAAGAAAACTAAAGTTTACTGTACCTTGTGCGCCACCTCGACGCGATCCTTCACAGCATTCATAGAGCCAGACTCGCTGTGCTCTCGCCTGGCGTCAGTGTGTCGCGGACCGCCGCACCCTCCGCACCGAGCTCGTATCACGCCGCGGGATACAGTGAGGGGCGGCGCGCAAGTCCTAACAAGTCCTACTTTTTTACACATTCAACGTTTTCAAAGTACTGTGGAATGAATTGTGTACCATGTAACAATGTAGCCTACTCTTTCTAGGGCCCGAGGAGGCCAGGCAGTCTGTGGCCCATCATGGCACTGTCCTGGGTAGGACCGTGGGGAAACCAGGTGGTGCAATGAGCTTATCAAGCGATGCTGTGTTAATTCAGCTCAACATACAACAACTAAGGATGTGGTTTATCACTGTACAGTAGCTACAGTAGGGTGAATACAATACAGGTAGTGTGTGACAAGTGGTAAAGAAACCTCCACTACTAAAAATCAGCATTAAGTTCATCCCAGGATAGAATGACATTGATGCCATTTGGGTTTGCATGTTTTAAAAACAAAGCTTATGACAAATTTTCTGAAACATTTCCACCCAGTATTTTAAGGTAGCCTGCCATGTTAAATGATTGATTGACACGCCACAGATGACTTTATTGCTAATATAAAATAAAAGTACATTATTTTTCTTGAAAGTGATTATACATAGGCTATTTTAAAACTATGAAACAAGCAAAGTTACATTTAGGCTAATTACTTTTATTTTAAAAATTGTTATTTACCTTTTAAAAAGTAACCAAATAAAAAATACTAAAGAAAGAGCCTAGATATTAAAAAAAAAAAGTTAAAAGAAAAAAACTTTCCTAGAGCAATATGAATCAAAAGTTAGGCCTACTAAAGTGTTAATCCACTTTTTTTTTTAATCGCGCAAAAAAAGTGCAACTAAATCTGTCAGTGTAAGCTCTTTTTTTTGCATGTAGCTTGTCAATCGCAAGCTGTCTGTAACAACGTGAAGACGAAAAACAAAACGAAAAACGTTCATATTGTCTACAAACGAAATGCTTAGCTAAATCAATCAATGCTATTTAAGACCATCTTCATGAAACCCTACAATGTTAGGTTGCTAATGTCAAGAATCAGCTTAAGTTGGCATATATTCATGTAAAATAATTTATTCTTCATTAATATCCCAGTTTATTATGTTTCTGGGTGCGAGAGCTCAAGGAACTATATTATCCTGTGGCAGCGCTGGCGGAGGGAGACCATCGAGAGTAGCAGTGCTGCTCGCGCAGATTACGTCACGCGGTTGGCGACAGAATGTCTGAGTGAGGCGCGAGTAAGCTGCACGTGAATGTGAAATCTGGGAAAACACTGCGAGCTCAGAGTGCGTTTAGTGTGCAGAATTATAAAACACGTCTAATATGTCAGAAATTCATCGTATATTGACAATATATTTCTGTTTTATTTGTTTTGTTTTTAAATCTTGTAATTGATCATCATCATTATTAAAGCCAATTGTTTTTTTTTGCAGGCTTACCTTGCAACTGTCATACTAAATAAGCTGCAGCTTACTTATTTCCACTTTATGTATTTGCATAGCTTCTTATCAGCCAATTTGTTACAGTAGCAACTGCACTGGATTCATTTTCATATCATCACATTTGTCTTCTATGTAAACAGGTAACAGTTTGGATGTACTGAGACTACTAACTCAAAATAACATTCCTAAAGAAAGCTTATTTCCATAGTGTATTTATGCCATTTTTTATAGAAATGGACTACACTAATGTATTTTCAAACACTGACGAATGTCTAAAATGTTTATGCTTACTGACATACACCTAGGTTTAAGGATAAAGTCGCCTCCTAATGAGCAAGCAAACTACAATGCTCATCTTGTCTCCCACTGGGATGCTGTCAGGTGCACTTTCAATTTGAGTCCTTTTGTCTTAATAGTATCAGCCACTGCTGAGGAGGGAGGAGAGGTCGGAGGAGGGCCTCTCACCTCTGTCACCGAGCCTTCATTCACCCTCATCACAATGGAGCCGGACGGTTGTGCCATGGGAATGTGAGGTAGTGCTAAAAAACGACAGTATTCTACAAAATGAAGCAACGCTCTCTAAATCAGTGGTATTTTCATTTCTTTTCGGGGAGCCAAGCTTTGTGCTTGCTTACATATGCGACTCATTTGTGCTTTGGTGCCATCAGCGGTCTTTGGCACAGCAGTGGTGTTTTCAGTAATGCTAAGCATGATGGCAGAGAATCGGGCAGCTCGCATTTCAAACAGGCGCCTCCATTGACACCGTGCTTCTGCTCTTCTAGAAATAATGTCTGGAGTGGTAATATTTAAATACTGTCTCCAAGGGCTTTTTATTTATCCAGCGAACCATCACGGACTATAAGCTCACCTGCATAAGCACATGTTAATTTGATGCTTGAGGTAGTATGAAAAATTGTGGAGCAGCATTAAAGGACTATTCTGGGTTCAATGCTTGATAAGCTCAATTGACAGTATTTGTGGCATGTTAATTACAACAACAAAAAGACTAAACTTTGACTTAAAAGAAGCAAAAATCAATGTTAGTGTAAAGCACAAATGAATGGGGCCAAAAATAAAAACTTAAAAAAATAAACTCTTAGAAGTGAATGGAGCAAAACTTTAGAAATGTTAGTAGTTGTAAAGTTTTAGGTATTATGTCACCATGGCAGCAAAGCTGTAAAATTAAACATAGTAATATGATTTTTTTTTCTTCACAAAATCATGTTAACATATATGTTTATCTATCTTGAGCGGGTTTATTATAGAAAAACAAACAAATAAAATTAAAACCATAAAACATTTTTGTTACTTAAAATAAAATAAATATTAAGTGAAATAACAAACCCTTTTATTTCAGCTATTTGCCATGTGGCAACATTTCTCATTTTAATTCACTTTAATTTGATGCACAAAAAATAACCAAAACCAAAACTGAAATAATTAACCATGTAGACACACATACACTAATGAGAAAAAAACATAACAGAAGTACCACAATTTCTAAATTTAAATGAAAATTTGGTTATACTAATGAAACAATGAGTATTGTCACTTTAACGGGCCCCATTCACTTCAAGCACCACACTATAACCCAGATTTTGCTTTTGTTTTTTTATTTAAAAAAATAAGGCCAAATCTTAATTTATATTTGCATAGCATCTGTTGAACCCATAATCTTAAGGTTGTTTTCCTTGAATGCCTTAAATATACCATAAAAACCTTCTCTCTGAGGTTTTGTGTTTCTAGAGAAAGGTATGTGGGTTAGGAGATGAGAGAGCACAGTGGCCTTGACAGCTGACGTGCCTCCTATTTTCCTCTGTGATAGGGTAACAACTTTGGTGACTGGCATTTGTTCAAATGGACAATATGTTATTTGTAAATGGGCGACGTGTAAGATGACGCTCCCCACCCTGGCCTGGCTAGAGTTAACCCCTATCCCCACCATCAGCAATCCCCATGGTTGCTAGGAGGGTGGTCTGCCATACCTCAGGGTGGAGAGAAGAATAAGAGGACAATTGTGGGGCTTTGCATAAGGCTCAAGAGACTGGAACAGCTGCCATGGTCACTTGGTGGAGGGCTTGCATACTGAAGACCACGCTAGTGTAAAAGCATTTGCCAAGGTCGTCCTTGTCATTTGTGATAAAAAGCCCACTGGGTTTGGTTTTGTGAACACGTTGTTGGTATATTGTTCAAATATTCAGAGTTGTAATCCAAGGAAATTGGTTAACACATATTCAATTTATTAATACATTTCCGGTATATTACAACTACACTTTAGCCTTACACTGTAAAAATTTTTTTTTGCATTTTTTAAAATAGAAAAACAGTAAATGTTTTGGTAAATAATTGGTGAACTGTGAACAATTTAAATGGTTGAAAATTGTATTATATGTCATTTTACTTAAAATGCCATCACATTTAGGGCTTTGGCAAGTAAAAACTATTTATTAACAATTATTTTAAAAGCACATTCACAGAGGGGAATCATACCATTATATGACCATTTGCCAATTATATGTATCAATTCCAGTTATCAATCATTATCAATGGTGTCTTGCTTCCAGAAGGTAAAATATATTCAATTATGTAAAAACTTTTATGACAAAAACAAAACAAAAACTTTTGATGCATTTCAACATTCCAAATGGAAATTATTTTTGACAGTAAAAAATATTTCTTTGAGGTTGTAAAAAGTAAAAAGCAGATATGTATCTAATATTTAATATTTGTATATTAACATTAAATAACTTAATAAATTATAAACTCGTAAAATATACACCTATTTGCCGTCCCAAAATACCTGAAATATTTTCGCTATTGTCAGTACTTTCTATGGTGACCACAGCTACTACTTTTTTTTTACAGTGTAATTTAAAGGCATCTTGAGACATATGCTGT
Organism: Sinocyclocheilus anophthalmus; assembly: GCA_018155175.1. NCBI lineage: Eukaryota > Metazoa > Chordata > Actinopteri > Cypriniformes > Cyprinidae > Sinocyclocheilus > Sinocyclocheilus anophthalmus. The sequence goes on from JADLZN010007807.1 coordinate 321,597, forward strand.
CTGCTATGATGGTTCATATTGTTTATGTAGTAGTTCAAGAAGATCTATATCAGTTAATTAACATGCAAAATTACACCCATAACTTTCTCTTTGGTAGCTCTGGGAGTATTCAAAATGTCTCCTTACCACACACACACACACAAAACACACCACACACACACACCACACACACAGGTTTACATTTGTGAAAAGTGGGGACTCCATAGGCGTAACTGGTTTTTTATACTGTACAGACCGTATATTCTATTGTCCTACACCAACCCTACCCTTAAACCTACCCCTCACAGGAGACTTTGTGCTATTTCAGATTTTCAATACGCTCCATTCTGTGTGATTTATAAGCGTTTTGAAAAGTGGGGACATGGGGTAATGTCCTGAAAAGTCACCTTCTCCTTGTAATACCTATGCCATACCTTTAGTCATTATACAAATTTATGTCCTCATTTGTCACAAAAACGTGTACACACACACATACATACACACAAACACAAAAGACACACACACACTTAACTGAGCAGTTGACATTTACAGTCCTCATTCTGAGTTTTAATGATGGTTTAATTTCTCAAACAGTTAATTGACTTTTCTGGGACCACAAGACCCCAAACAGAAAAATAACTCTACACAAGAGCAATGTCTTAATATTTTAAAATAATAAAAAGGCAAAATATTAACTCACATAGTTAATACCTCTAAAAACGTGAATAAAGCTACAACACCAAAAGGAATGGTTCACCCAAAAATAAAAATTTGCTGAAAATGTACTTACCCTCAAGCCATCCAAGATGAGTTTGTTTCTTCACTGGAAAATATTTGAAGAACTGTAGCATTACATCACTTGCCCACCAATGGATGCTCTGCAGTGAATGGGTGCCATCAGAACGAGACTTCGAACAGCTGATAAAAACAGAACAATAATCCACAACTAATTCATACGACATCAATTAACATCTTGTGAAGAGAAAAGTTGCTTGTTTTTAAGAATCAAATCCATCAAGATGTTTTTAACTTCTAACCTGGCTAAATACGAGTCCTCTATTTATAATATTGCTTCCTCAAATGAAAAATAACTGAATCAAAATATGCACAGATCAGACAAGTGAAAACAGCTCAAAACAGTTGGTGTTTTTATGGGTGAACTACTCCTTTAACACTCATTTGTGTTCATTTGACAGGTGTTGGTGATGCTATTGTTTGCATGTTCAGCAAATATAACTCCTGCATTACATCATATGCAGCTTTGAAGATGGAATGATATTTTTTCCCCCATATCACAGATGTTTCTTCAGTTCAACATTGTAAGGTCATTTCTCATGAGACGAGAGCTGTGGTGCTGCGTCCATCTGGAGATATTGTAAGCGATAGTCCTCTGACATCATCCTTTCCTGTGGCGTATTCTAAACAGAGTTCTGTGTGGTGAAAATAGCTCCAGCTGTAAACAAAGCTTCCATGTCTGATTTGCTTTTCTTGGAAAGGAATAACAGTATATGCACTATAATGCCAAAGAAAACATAGGTGGGATGACTACAACAGCTAGCAAGAGAATAACTCAGCATTTACACAATGAAGCTTATGTTATGTATTATGTATCAAAAAGCTTATGTACCAAAAGCCAGATCCACCCTAAACTCATTTCCATCTGCAAAGCATTTTAAACACATATGACTTATATACAATGCAAATATGTGCGCTGTCAGCATGAGTTAAAAAAAACTTCATTCCTCTTGACCATTCAAAATATGTATTGTAATATAGAACAAAATCTACAAAGCACAAATACGGCTTTTAGAATCTTTGCTACAGGGTTTTCCTTTAATTCACCAGTTGTGAGTATACGCTGTGCAGTGATATCATCCCCATCGCTTCATTGATCGTAGCTGCCATGGCTACCACAGTGCTGTAACTGTAGCAGTGGTAGGTCAAAGGTTACAAAGATAGCCCTGCAATTGAATTTATGGGAGGGCTTGTAGGTATCAGGTTTTCTCCTTCACCCCCCACACCTCTTTGTTGATTCTGAAGCTGCCTTTCCTTTCCAATCCTCCTCACTCTCTCGCTCCTTCATCCAATCAGTGGCAATTAACCACAAGACCCAGCCAGCTACTGTACCTTTCCCATGATAACCTCTGCCCAATGCAGATTGCTGTTTGTAAACCTTTATGCAGGAATATTTTGACCACACAGTACTGATAAACTTGGGTAAACATTCAGATATCACTGAGAACATATTTTAAAGGAATAGTTCACTCAAAAATTAAAAGCTGCTGAAAGTATACTCTCCCTCAGGTCAATCAAGATGTAGATGAGTTTGTTTCTTTACTGGAACAGATTTGGAGAAATTTAGCATTACATCACTTGCTCACCAATGGATCCTCTGCAGTGAATGGGTGCCGTCAAAATGAGAGTCCAAACAGCTGATAAAAACATCAAAATTATCCACAAATAATCAAAACTACTCCAGTCCCATCAATTAACGTCTTGTATAGTGAAAAGCTGCGTGTTTGTAAGAAACGAATCCAACATTAAGACTCATTTAAAGATGCATTTTCTTGTCTACCCTCTTATCCTGGGCATTCACAAACTCTCAAGCCTCGCTCTGTCTGTTAAAACTAGTCTTATCAATACCTACATATATTTTTTAAAGGTGAACCATATGTATCACTTTATTAATAACTTATTAACATTCAACACATTACATTTATAACGTTATAGGTTCACTATAAAAACTCTGGACAGCTCTCTCTAGTGACAAATCATAATCAGTTCATACATTTTAAACATGTTTTTTTTCCATGTTAGATACGTCAAATCTATTGAAAAGTTTGAATAATAGTAAGTAAACTTAAGTTCTACTTAATACTTAATAAAACATTTTGCATGTCTTGAATATTTATATGAAGTTATGATATCAGTTCATGATTTTGACAGAGGATCCTGTCCCATGCAAAAACGAGGGAAGAAATATATAGTATTATATATTTATTGTTGTTTGTAGTTTAATATGTAAAAATTGGACATGGGACATGGCTTAAGGAAAAAACAAGAGGGAAGTCACTGGTTCACTTCTTTAGGTGCTTCGGCTGAGATTCTCATCTGATGTTATCATCATTGTGGAGAGCAGGACGTTTGCTGAGGTGATGGGTGAAGGTCAAAGTGATGCAGTAATGTCTTTTAAGATGAAGATCATAAGAACGACACAACAGCTTCTCCTTAAGCTGGTGGCCCATAACCGTATTGTAGGCTTACGTTTTCTCAACTGTGACCATCGAGGTACACTGACTAAAAGAGTTTACAGTAGCTCCAACCTTGATCAAACAAACCTCCCTGTAATTTTCTAGTAATCCTGAAGAACGTGATTAACTAGGTCATATGTGTTTAATCAGGGATGGAACTAAATTCTACAAGCACAACGGACCTCAAGGTTGGAAGTAAAACAACTGCTGTAGTAGGCCAACTGCCATCTCGTACAATAGGGGCCTACAAAATTGTATTATATGAGGTTGGAGTAGTCCAATGCAAGTAGTGGTCACTACAGGTTGAAAGAGGGGTTGTGTCAAATAGCTATTTCAGGTGATAAGTAAGAAACATATATTTTTTTACATTTATGAGAAGGAATAACAAATCACAGACAGAGTATGTTTTTGTTTTAACAGTATCAGCCACTGCTGAGGAGGGAGGAGAGGTCGGAGGAGGGCCTCTCACCTCTGTCACTGAGCCTTCATTCACCCTCATCACAATGGAGCCGGACGGTTGTGCCATGGGAATGTGAGGTAGAGCTAAAAAAACGACAGTATTGCACAAAATGAAGCAACACTCTCTATTTTAAGTAGGTTATGAAATGGCACGGCTTCAGCACCAGAACTGCCTCTATTGTGTGTTGGTTTTGGTATCTGTTCTTTTGTCTGTCCTCAAATATTGTTTTAAAAGATAAGAAATCCCAGAATTCACCTAAACTTTATACTTTTTGAGAGACTTTAGTGCTCCACCTCAATGCTCAAACTCAGCACTGCCCCCTGAAGTCCACGGGGGTACAAAACAGTCTCTGAACCTGATGCATTTATGAAGACTCACCAGCAAGACAGAGCTAGTGACGCGCCAAAGATGTCATTATTATAGAGGATAAAATAACACATTTACTAACACTGTTGTGTCCTATTCTGACGTAGGTCCCTTATTTAACTAGAGTCTTTATCATTTTAGTCAGATTTGTCAAAAGTGCAATAACACGTACAATAAAACGTAAAAAGTGCACATTTAATTTGTATGGTCACTAGTGCCTACATGCACATAATAAAATAAATAAATAAAAATGTTTATCACTTATTTATCCATGGTATCACAACTTTAATGAAATTGGTACAATAAGAAAACCGTGAAAATTGAGTAATAAACTTCAACCATTCACTACAGACTTGCTTTTCATCCACTGATTTTAATATATAGATTATAGATATAGTATCTATATTATAGATCAGTGCTTCTGTACGGATAATTCCGCTGTGGTGAACCCTAATGGGAGCAGCTGAAAGAAAGAGAGAGATAGATAAGTGCTTGTGCCATGATTCAAATCAACATGTCCCTTTCAACGCCACACCTCAGCAACTCACGTATCATCTAAGTTTCCCACTTGTAAATACAACTTTACTTGATCATTCATGTGCTCAGAGCTGTTAATTGCGATATTTCCGACTCCACTTGAAAGGCAAAAAGAAAAGAAAAGAAAACATTCTCAGGCTCAACAAACTATTTTTACTAGGAGCACTGTAGCCCCTGACTGAAAATTTTTAGGAGCACAAGCAGAAAATTTAGGGGCACACCTTTAAATCAGCCTGCAATGCAATCATTCACATATTTTCCTCATTTTGACTGTATTACTGACAAATGCTTTGATTATAAATAGACTTAACTCAGAAATTACAATGTACATTATTCTTTTAATTTCAGAGGGATATGACAAATATATATATATATGATATGATAAAATTACTATTGTTTTGCATTAATAAGTGCAGTTATTAATAATATTACATGTTCATTTCATGTTTATACACATTTGACAGTCCCTTTAATCGCCTACGCTAAAGTACACTTTCAGTCCGGTCTATGTACCTATGTGTCCCCGGACACGATTTCCGAGGGGGACCCCACCCCACCACCCCCCATACCCCACATCTGAGATGGATGGAGTGGCCAAAACAGCAATCTTTTGGGCTGGAGTGGCAATCAAATGAACTCTGGGACTGGAGAGACTGAGACAGGAGCTCTTGAAATGGGCTGGCGGCTCTGGTTGGGGCCATCCATGACAGGGATTGTAGGATCTGGATGGCCATGAGAGAACTTTAGAGACTGAGATGGCCGTGGCAGAATTACTGCCTACTACAGTCACCAAAACAAAAAGCTCAGGGAACCTCAGCGGCATCTTTGACAGGAAGCTTTGGGTAGCCATAACAGACCCTCTGGGACGGCCAAGATTGAAATCTGGCACTGGTGTGGCTGAGACAGGAAGCTCTAGCAGTGGGCAGCAACTCTGAGACCGGGGTGCCCATCATAGGGGCATTAAAAAAAAAGTGTCAAACAAAAGAACTACATACAGAAACCTATGTACACATCTCTAGGCAGCAATACTGCAAGATGCAAATATTGCTGCCTCAGGACCTGGCGCCAGATGCTACCAGAGCTTTCCAGCCTCGCAAGATGCTAAGAACTGGAGGGATGGAGTGGCCACTCGTGTCAGCCCACCAGACACTAAGCTGACTAAAGAGCAGTTCCTGGATGGCTGTTGCAGGGTGTTCTTGTCTCCACAACTTATGGGATGACCTAAAACAAAAACAGAAACAAAATCAGGTTTATTGACTAATACTTTACATTTAGAACAATTTTGGCTTTGGCATTTGTTGCTTACATATACAGCAAATGAAACATCTAAAAAAAAAGTAAAAACAATTAGAATTTTTTAAAACTTAGGGGAACATGTTTCATAACTTGTTATCTCTATCATTTTATGTTGATCATATATAGGTACCTTAAACCAGTCATGGAGAAGGAGTCTGTCAAGAGGAATTCTCTCCTCAGGGTTGGGATGCAGGCAGGCGTTGATCAAATGGCTGCATTCTGTTCAGAAAGAAAAGAGAGACGTTTGACTACTATCTTAAACTTCCTTTACACCTGCTCACAAAAAATCCAGCAAGATGGCCATCTTTTATAAATCCACTTGGCTCAGATGTTACTTTTTCTTGTTTTTCTATGATATACTAGTTTTATACTGTTGGCCTTGTTTGTGAAGATCTCACCTTTTGACAAGCTGGGCAGATACCACAGCCAGTCCTTGATCTTGTCCAGATCGGTGTGGTCTGGATAATAGCCGCAAACCAAAGTGTACAAAACAACCCCCAGTGAAAACACTGTTGCTTGCCGTCCGTTGTACTTGCCCGTCTCTAAATATTCAGGGGGGCAGTACTTCCTTGTGCCTGGAGGCATGTTTTCTCTGCATCCATTAGCATGTGCAACATGACAAGTTTGTCCATCTACACTTGAAAGTTAAAAATACTGCACAAAATCTCAGCCACCCAGATAATACATACCACTAAAGGTGTTATATGGCATTTCATGCAGCAGGTCCCTGCAGCCGAAATCAATCAGTGTCACGTCCAGGGTGTCTGTGTTCACTAACAAGTTCTCCAGTTTGATGTCTCTATGAAGAACTCCGCGGCTGCAGCATATTAAAAGATTAAACATTTTAAACATTATCTTATATATGAGTAGTTTTAATGGCCTAATATTATTTGAGAAACTGTATGGAATATTTGTGGTGATACTTTTTTTCCAATACTTAACCTGAATGTTCATGTCTGTATTATATATTAAGCAGCCATAATGTATGTCTGTACGTTTTGGATTATGGCAATAAACTCACTCTCAAAGCTCGTGACCACATCATTGTCCTGCTGTTCTGTCAGCGGGGACACAATCTCACCCTCTGACAGATTAACTGGACTATCATCGACACAAGACTGAGGATGCTCCTGCATCTGCTGGTCCTCAGAAGATGAGAGGATGTCAGAGCTGCTGCTAGGAGCTTCCTGATGATCACAATCCTCTGCAGTACATGTGATGTGCTGTAGAGAAACCTGATCTAAAGAGGGGGATAGAAATCAAATGATTGAATAATCATAACAATAATACTATCTCTAATATGTATATCATGACAGCAGCAGACTTTTTGATTTACAGAGCTCCATTCTATGTATATTTACATAACGTTGATGTGATTTACCATCAGTAGAGCACCTAGAAGATCCAGCCTGCTCCAGCTTCTCACTCTGCTCCACTTTCTCATTCTGAGCTTTCCCGTTCTGACCAGCTCTTGGGCGAGAGAAGTGGAAACAGGCCAGCCTCCTCCAAAACCTCCCTTTCATCCTCATCACCCTCTTCTTCTCTCTCACCTTCATCTTCCTCAGCAGTACCAGCGCGCCTCTCTTCACGCTGATGAGGATTTGGCTTGTTGGCGGTGGATTGAAGTGGTGTACTTAAATGGGAATTGTACACACACTTGCTATCAGCCGCTTTCTTCACACAAGAAATTTGCTGACCCACGATCATGTCTCTCCAAACTACCCACAAAAGTAATATAGGAGTTTCACGTCTTTACATACTCTCACATTCCACAACTTCGAATTCTGAATGTGACATCATAAGAGAATAGCACAGGAAAGAATCTTGTCTAATGTTGTCCATTTATATCATTCAATATTTGTATCTAATGATACGAGCAAATCAAGTATCCCCCCCCCAAAAAAGACTATTGCTGAAATGTTGTTTAACTACCGCACACGGCTTAAACATTTTTTTTTTTAAATTGATAAATAAATAAATAAATAAAATAAAGATCCCTATTCTGTACGCCTTTTCACAACGTGGAAAAACACTTTTACAACTTAATTGTGGTTGCTGTGTGTAAAGACGACAAAACTCTAGATTATTATAATTTTTTTTAATAATATGGTACCTTGCATTACAAACATCTAATCACAGCTGACTATTATAAACAAATTCACAAATAAACCTACAGTATCATCATCTAGTTTGTGGGGGGGGGGGGGGAAAAGCTGGGATATTTTATTATATTAAGTGTTGTTGTTGTTGTTGTTGTTCTTTTCGAATGGGGACTTTAATTTTGAAGAGGGAACACTTTTATTTTAAAAATCATTGACGTTCCTTACTTTCACGAGTCACGACCTCGGAGCATTGGTGATAGTGTCACAGCTGACTAAAGATTGCCCTTATTAATCAGTCTGCCCAAATGAAGACAGAACCTGAACTACAGATGAGTTTAAGACGATAAACCGACGGTTTAAGGAAACTTGGTGAGCTTTGATTGATAATGTTTTCTATTCCAGATTTTCAGGTTCCTGTACTGTCTGCTTCAATCAACACGCTGTCATTTATGTGAACTGATGTGATCTAATAACGAAGATCTGTTGCTCCCATATTATTTATAGTTTACTATGGTAAGAAACTATAGTTTTCGCCCAAATATCCTGGTTCCTACAGTTTTTGTTATCACTGTAAAATTATCATGAGCTAATATGGCATTTCCATATTGTACAAAGCTTTCGGAGTCTATCTCTGTATGTATTATTATTATACCTATAGAGTCTATATCTGTATTAACCTCTGTATTTTTGTAGTGACTAATACCAAATTAGCACAATGTTGCAATATAAGTCCTAACGTTATAGGTAAATGACCTATGTTTTTAAGATAACGAGATTTAATATGTTTGATAAAGTATTATATAACGTTATATTTGTATTTTTTAATAAAAATTTTGGCCTCGAATGTATTAAATCAAAGGTAATATATATATATTATTTAATTTTTTCTAAAAATGTATCAGTATATTTGGTCCCAAACGGCCTAGTGAGTGACTGCTTATTTTCGGCTAAATTTTCAACACTGTTATTTATTAATAACATTATTTACAATTTTTGTCAGTTTATTTCCATAGTGGTCAATAAGTAAATTAGTGTTTTAAACTCGATTTCCCAAATTTTAGTAACAGTGTTACCATTTTACCTCATTGAAAAGTTCTCATATGATATTTAGTTAATTTCCTAAAGGTTAAAACACCTCCTTTCGGTTTATTTATATGTAAAACAGAAATGAGGCACTATTTTGTACATTATTCATAGAACATTTTGCATACATTATGGTTACCATGGTAAATTTTAATAAGGCTGTAATGTTTACCACTTCTACACATGAAAGCTATTCACATAAATGTTCTTTGCTGTTTTCACAGAACAACATCTACTCAACAGAAAAAGGAAGATGGGTCCGACTAGAGTTTTTCCAATTCTTCATCGTGTTGCTGCTCTTTCTTCTATCCGCAGTACAACGGCATTAAGACATTCCCTTTGTAAACCTACTGTAAAACTGTGCTATGCCTCCCTCTGCACCCTCCAACAGACGAGATCTGTTTCAACAGAGACTGCCTTAAGCCATCACATTTCAGGCCTGACTGACAGGGAGAAAAGACTACTGACCAAGCTTTATGATGGACTTATCGGAGGTCAAAGGGCAGCTCTCGCTGAATCTATAACCCTTGTGGAGACCCAGCATCCAAGGAAGAAAGAGTTGGCCCAGGTTCTGCTTCAAAGAGTGCTGGCCTTCCGTCAGGAGCAGGAGAAACGCAATGGTGGAAACCCAGTGGCCTTCAGAGTGGGTCAGTAAGGTGATGTGAACTGTAGGAGTGAAGCTGAAGCGTATTGCTGTTTGTCACATCTTTGTTCGTGTGACTTCAGGACTGTCTGGTCCCCCTGGTGCTGGAAAGTCTTCATTCATCGAGGTCATTGGGAAAATGCTGACAGGAAGAGGACATAAAGTGTCAGTACTGGCTGTGGATCCTTCCTCGTGCACAACTGGAGGTGAACAGATGCTCAAATATCAGAAAGTTTTGCTACCAAAAGATGGTGGTGCCAGTTTTATCTTTGTGCTTTAGATGTTTGCATATGTATATATTTGTTTGTAAGTCACTATAGTCAGCAGTTATGTGGTTACAAATTTTCATATTGACATAATTATCATATTTTCACAATGATGTCATTTTCACTGCTGAAGCTGTGCACACATACATTACTAATCAAAAGTTTGGGGTCGTTTTTGACCTTATCGTCATCGAGGCTGCATTTATTTGATCACAAATACAATAAAAACAGCAATATTGTGAACAAATAACATTAAAAATAACATTTTTTCTTTTGAATATTTTTCAAAAGTAATTCATTCCTGTGATTGAATCGCTGAATTTTCACAAGCCATTGCTTGGGTTTTCAGTGCCATCATTCTAATATGCTGATTTGCTGCTCAAGGAACATTTCTTACTATTGTTAATACTGCAAACAGTTGTGCTGCTTCATATTTTCATGGAAAACGATTTATTTTTCAGGATTCTTAGATGAATAGAAAATTTTTAAAAAACAGCGTTATTTATCTTTACTGCTACTTTTGATCCATTTAATGCATTCTTGCTAAATAAAAATAATTTCTTAATCAACAGTTAATCTTAAGTAGCTACCTTTGTATGCAGGTTCACTGATGGGGGACAAAACCCGAATGACAGAGCTCTCCAGAGACATGAGCGCTTACATCCGACCGTCTCCCACATCAGGAACCCTCGGTGGTGTGACGCGGACCACCAACGAAGCTATAGTCCTCTGTGAGGGTGCAGGCTATGACATTGTATTAGTGGAAACTGTGGGTAAGCCATTGTTATGGTTTTCATTATGTTATTTATTTTGAGTAATGCTCATCTTAAAAAACATCTATGTATGCAAAGTAACTCTGCAGTGTCACTTAAAGGCACAATATGTAAGATTTTTTTTATTAAAATATCCAAAAACCCACTAGAACAGTGTTATATATTTTGCTGACTTGTGTACTTGCATTATCCCAAATGTTTTGAAGAATGTTTAAATCCAGAGAAATAAGCTATTTTAACTAGTGACACGGAGCGTGTCCATAGTGTCATTGTGTCACCTGCCAATGATGTCATAACCCCTCGATTTCCGGTTTTTTTTGTTTTGTAGAAAACATGGAAACACCAAAGACGCTTTAATATGTTGTGCGTTTTATTAGACCGGTGACGACCGCACAGAGTAGCATAATAACAGAACTTTCAAATGTATCTAGTATGATAAAACAGCGCTGCTTTTTTCCCCCACATACGCACGACCGGAAGTAGCGGAAACGGTCGACTGTGGCATAATAAAAGCTCCGCTGCTTTCGAGCCGTGTGTCGCGCTCGTTCAGCGGCCTCGTTTCGCTTCGATGGCTTTCAGCCTCACCCTGCTTCATTCTACTACGTTAATAAATCATTAGCTCATCCATGAACATGAACGAGTCCCGTCAGATTGCGCCGGCTGTGGGGATGAAGACCACAACTCCAATGATTCCACACTCAGTCACGGCGTCATCAAACTACGCCTTTGCCTCTTTGTTTATTTTGAATATGCGCCCTCTAGCGGCGAAAATTACATATTGTGCCTATAAGTTCCAATCTTTACACAGGTGTTGGTCAGTCTGAGTTTGCTGTGGCTGACATGGTGGATATGTTTGTGCTGCTGATCCCACCAGCAGGGGGCGATGAACTGCAGGTATACTGTACACACTTGCCTTTACTCTGTCCCTATTTTCATACAAGTGGTTCTCAAGGAAGGAATCTGGGGCCTCAGCAAAGTTCCATGGAGACCTTAAGATGACTTAAAATTATTTCGATGAAAATTTTAATTCATTTTAAATTAAATATTTGATTGGGTAGAAATTGTGAGTAAAACATAAAAGAATGTTGTTTTAAAACAATATTTTTAAAATGTATTTTAAAATCAATGCCTTGGAAATCAAAGAAATTGCAAACTGCTTTGAACAATTTTCAGATTTTGGTGATTCTTATGTTGTGAAGGTTTGTTTGTGGTAGTCTTGCTGAGAGTGGATTATACTGTATTTTCAAAAAGGGAATCAAAAGAGGAATCATTGAGATGGCTGACTTGGTGGTGGTTACAAAATCAGACGGTGAATTGGTTGTTCCAGCACGGAGGATACAGGCAGAATACACAAGTGCCCTGAAGTTACTCCGAAAGAAGTCCAAAGTCTGGAAACCAAAGGTGTGCGACTTCATAATCATGCTTTTCTTTACAATAAAACAACTGTAATTCATTCTGTTCAATTTTTTTTATTTAATGAAAAATAATATGACCAGCATATCTGCAAAGGTTTTAAGGAAATAATCATTAAAGGATCTAAATCAACTGGTTTTAGCTCATAAAGACAGCAGATTTTTGTAGATATTAGAGGGAAAGATTGGGAAAAATTCACAGAAACACTACCATTCAAAAGTTTGGGGGTCGTACTTTTTTTTTTTTTTTTTTTTTTTTTTATTTTCGGCAAGGATCATTAAATTGATCAAAAGTGACAAGTATTTTACATTGTCACAAAAAAACTCTTTCAAATAAAGGCTTACTTAACTTTCTGTCCATTAAAGAATAAAAAAAAAAAAGTTTTTCCACAACTGTATTTAGCAGCACAATAATTTTCAACATGTAATAAGAAATGTCTCATGAGCAGCAAATCAGCATATTAGAATGATTTCTGAAGGATCATGTGACACTGAAGCCTGGTGTAATGATGCTGAAAATTCTGCTTTGTCATCACAGGATTAAATGACATTTTAAAATATATTTCAGTTGTAAAGGCAGTTTGTTTAAATAGTAACTACATTTCACGATATACTGTTTTGTGCTGTATTTTGGATCAAATACATTCAGGCTTGGGTGAGGCAGAAGATAGCAAAAAAAAAAAAAGCCAGGTTATTTTATCCTCCTGAGACCCTGCATCCTCATATGAGGACATTCTATTTTATTAAATTTTTCTGAGACGTTACATGCCACAGTTTGGAGTCTGGATGTCCTGTACAGAGCACATTCAGGGCTCTCCTGAGATACCAAATGATTGGATGTTTCACCAAGACCACTCCCTCTCCTTGGTCTTCAAAAATGCCTGATATTAATTTAGTGACACTCTTACCGAATAATTTTTGTAATTAGCATTTTAAATCACTAATTGTTTAAACTGTGTTGTCATGAATCACATCTCAGGAAACTGATATGGGGTTTCAGGATGACACCGTACTAAAAGCATGTTTATAACGCATTATAGGGAAAAGGGAATAAATTATAATTTCATATTCCTATGAAATATTAGATATTATTATGAAAATCTGTCCAATTATTACTTGCATTATTACACTTCTTTTTTCATTACATGTTGCCCCAAAAACACATTAATATGCTAATTAGATTTAGTTTATAGATACATTTTATATAATGGAAAAACTCTTTTATGGCCATTTTACACACATTTTGCAGAAAGAAAAATGGTATATCAAATAATTCTGTTATAACATAGTTGAGAATTATCTTTATACAAAGTTTGGTAAAAAAAAAAAACAATCCTGAAAACTAAAAATGTATTGGCGATTTAAAAAAAAAATCTATTGTTTTTGCCTATGCATGTTCATTCATGTCTTTTTATTTATGTTTTTTTTTTTTATTGAGTCCCGATGTCCTCTATCAAGGACGTAGCATAACTTATGAATGATTTACATGTTTTTGTTTACAATTTTTTTTAATGCTCTAAACAATGTAACAAAAATACTAAGTTTTTCCTAAAATGTTTTGCCGGGTCTCAAGAGGTTAACACGTTTCCTTCTCCCCCTTCCTCCCATACAAGAATTGCTTCCATGTTAAACTTGTTTTATTTATGTATCCTTATTCTCTGCTAAAAAGAAGTGTCCTGGCCAGCGGAGTAGTCTGTTGTCTTTTCCCATCATGTTGTCAAGTCTTTCCTCTTTGTCCCCTCACCCCCAGTATAACTTCTACCCGCAGGGCAGGGCACAGAGCCAACATAGGCAGCCCTTTGAATGGCCAAATGCTGCCTCATGCATTTCACTGATTAGAGGCCACCCACATGGATGAAAACCGCTAAAGCCTTTGTCTCCTCTCAGCAGCATGATTTCTGAGCTCCATCCCTGTACTGGAGAATGCGACGGTCATATTGATTTTTTTTTCACCCTCCCTAAAGACTCTAGTATATAGGTCTTTCAGTGAAGACGAGGATGGAGTGATGTGTGTGGGCGAGCACCCTTTACATTTCCACATTCTGGCTGCTCAGAAGTATAGCATCTACCCGCTTCCATTCTCTCCGCTCATTTCTTCCTTCTGCTTTCTGTTTTCATCTTTCTTCAGCTCTCCACATCTACACCAGCACATTTTATATGCTTTCTTTCTCTTCCCCATTTGTGGTCAGGTGGTCCGCATATCTTCTCAGACGGGGCAGGGTGTGCCTGAGCTGTGGGATACCATTCTACAGTTCCGGGATGCGATGCTGAGCAGCGGGGAGCTCCGAGTCCGGCGGCAAACTCAGCAGAAGGTGTGGTTGTGGAATCTCATCCAGGAGAACGCTCTACGCCACTTCCAGCAGCATCCAGCGGTGCATGCCGAGCTCCCGGAGCTGGAGCGAAGAGTCACGTGTGGAGATATCTCACCAGGCCTTGCTGCTGACCTCCTTCTGAAAGTTTTCTCCACTGTACAGTGATGGAAGGCCGTTCCATGAGAAGCTATAAGACGAGGCTTATTAGAAAGATATGATAGAAAAATTGAGTCTTACAAGATTTGATTACTTTTTATTGTGTTTCATCTAATTTTAAAGGATTTTAATGACTGATGGCATTTGATAATTATGATAGGTGAGATAACCGCCTCTGTATTATCTTGCAAAGTTGGTGAAATTGTATTTAAAGAAAAGGAAATTAAATGTAATTAAATTAACTTTTACACACTTTGACCTGAAATTTGTTACTTGTACGGGACCCAACAATAAAATATTTTTTTTTTACTTGCCAGCAAACATTTACACTGATATCATAACATAAGTAGATTAGTAAAAACTCAATTTTCTTAATATAGAAATATATAATGTATACACAGTAATATAAAATGCATACAAATATTTTTTAGAAACCTAGAATTACTAACCCCTAACCCTAAAATAAATTCATTAGAATACAATGCAGTCATTTTTTCTTTATACAGTAATATATTATAAAAATTATTATACAGTTCTTTTAACATTACCATATTTTTCATTGAACATTTTCTTTATCAAAAAAAGAAGTGAAAAGCTAAAAGTGTTTACATGACTGAACATGAACGCTTGTTGATTTTTCTTTGATACAGTAAAAACAGTTCAAACACACAAAAACATTCTGAAAAGATATATAAACTCTTTCTGGAAAAACATTTAGTGTAATTTCGTTTTTTGTTGTTTTTTTTAACAGGCTGTTCATCCTGAGATTGTTATCCTGGTCACAAATTTTACATATCTTGATAAAAGATATATGATATCTGGAACTCCGTTCTATGGAAGATTCCATTCCATGTCAATTTCCTTTGATCTTTTAAACAGTATATTGTTTATATTCATGTATTTTTTAAATGAAAATCCTATAGACTGTACACAGATGCTGTGTAAACTACTAACATAACTGTAGTATACTGTTGTGATTAATGTTTCCCTGTGAAAAGACTAAACCTTTGTTTAGTCTTGGGGTGTCTGTTCCAAATCACCAGAACACTTATTTTTACAATTACATTCTCTGCAAGTCAGCAAATGATATTGCTGATCTTACATCATAGCTCCATTGCATGAATTTAAATGAGCTCAAACAGGAGAGTGTTTTTCAGTAGTTGCTGTTCTCTCAGGCTGACACTAGATGGACCTGCAGACCTGGAGAGATCTTTGTCCATTATGTAAATACACTCCTCGGCATGCCACTGCTGTTTGTCTCAGCCTACAATAGTGTGGTGTTGGCCTGCCCCTTACAGACCCAGAATATGCTGACTGCGATTCCAGTCCTGTTCATTCCTGTCCTGATGTTGTACCACAACTGATTTACACACTCTTAAGAGAATAAGCCACGCTGAACGCTGCCATGTTGTAACCCAGCATTGTTCCGTTTCAATAAATCCCAAGTTCATGCGACCTCGTCTCATCACTTTTGTTCTGCAAGCTGTGTGTGTCTGCGTACAGACACGTCCTGCCTCCTGTGCACAAGCTTTCTAGTCATTATGCCTTGCGCTTCTGTCTTATGACTCAGACTGGAATGCTTTGTGAATACTGATGAACTCCAAAGACCTGAGGGCCGCCCTCTCCATCAATCACGAATAAAAGCTCTTGGCCCTTCTGTGTAAACGGAGATACGTTAGATCTGAGTGTCTGGACTGTACCTGCAGAGCCAAGAACTGTGGTTTGTCTAGAGGAAACCTTATTCAGTGTATGATATCATGTTGCAGCCTAAATAGTGATTACATACGCATTTAACATTTAGAAAGATTGGACTTGTTGTAAAAACATGCAGCACCCAAGGTCTCACTGGAATCTCCTATCATGCTTAAAAGTTGCATATATGCAGTACTGTACAGAAGTTTGTGGTTTGTAAGTTTTTAAATGTTTCTTAAAGATGTGTGTTTATTTGATCAAAAGTCAAAATTGTGAAATATTATTACAAATTTAAAAGTATGTTCTATTTGAATACAAAATGTAATATATTCCTGCGACGCAAAGCTGAATTTTCTGCAGCCATTACTCCAGTTTTCAGTGTCACATGATCCCTCAGAAATCATTTTAATATACAGTAGCTACTGACTGGCTGCTCAAGAATTCATATTATTATCATCAGTGTTGAAAACAGTTGTGTTGCTTAATATTTGTGTAGAAACACGATACATTTTCTTTGATGAATATAAAATTTAAAAGAACAGCGTTTATTTTGAAACATATTTGTTTTTCCATGACTGATTTTGCAGACAAAAGTTTTTTAAATAGTAAAAAGGGAAGCAGTTTTGTTACTATTTTCTAAAAAAAAAAAAAAAAAAAAAAAAAGTAATTAGAGTATTGCCCAAACAAATTATAGGCTTTATTTTAAACAATGTTATTCTTTTTTAGATTGTTTTCTTTATTATGCCATGGGGGAAACAATCAAAATTGATTTTTAATTGTGAACTGCAGTGTATTTTTGAACAAATTAAAAGGGCAAAAATTTCACATAATAAAGCCACATTTGATCTGGAATCAGAAGGCATTCACAGCCATGCATGCTGAGATAATGTTAGCACTCAAATAAAAAAAGAGTAACCAACTGAACAATGACATGCTACTCTATTTGGGCCCCTTTTAAAATAAATGTAGCCTTATTCCACCTATAAAGCAACAGTTCCTTGTAGTTTTGCTGGTCTCTCCCTGCTGCGTTTGTGCTATTTGCCTCTCTTACATCTACACTCACATGTGCATGTGCTCGGCTGGCTGCCTCGCCGTCTCTCTAGTGACTGATGAGTGCGTAAGGCATTTCCTTCAGGGCTGTGAGCTCAGTTGCTGCAAAACGATCCTATGAGTGACAAACTAATGGGACAAGCCTGGAAGTGTGCAAGGGAGTAATACAAACTTCGGTTGGCACACTTAGACTAGACCGGCAGTCCTTTCAACTGTAACTAAAGTGATTTCAGCTCTGTTGCTATAAGCCTTTTGTAATCCCTGTGGCCACATCTGCAAATTACAGTATCATTCTATGGGGTGTTCTACTGTTGCAGAATAAATATTATATTTACAGTACCTTAAAGAGATAGTTCACCCAAAAAAAATTAACTCCGAGCCTTACATTGGACCCCATTGCCTTCCCCACTGGACTTCATGGTGTGGACAAAAAATACTTGTGTTCTACTGACAAAGGAAAGTCATATGTTTGGATGCATGAGCGTGAGCAAATTATGACTGAAGTTGATCTTTTTTATTTTGGTGAATTATCCGTTTAAAACCTTTATTTTTAAACTTTAAGGTATGGCAAATGAAAAATATAATATTACAGGTATTGTTTTGTGTGTGCAAATGTACAGCTCCCAAGGCTAAATGCTTCCGAAAAGACAAAGTCTGCTTCAGAAATAAGAGAAGAGGAACTCAATTGACCTGTGGTAATGAATTTGAGTGAATAATTATTCTTAGCAACTATTGAATGATGCTATCGAATAGAGATGAATTTCTTTGAATAACTGCCCGTCTTCGCTTAATGAATTCCATCTGGTTTCTGTCCCAAAATCAGGGTTTGTTCGGGCCATGGTCCCACTGGTTCTACTATTGCCTCCACAATGCTGATGTCAAAATCAACCTCTTCAGATACAAATGTGTTTCCTGGCAGCGCCGAGTGGCTTTTTTTCTGCCTCTACCCTCAAGCGGTAACTCGGCATGGCTTGTGTTCTTGATGGTAATGGAGTGTCTCGAGATGGCAGGCAAACTCTCCTCAGGCCTCTAAACTCAATCCTTTTTAATCCCGGGTCTAATTGCTCGCTTTGCCAGCCAAAGTGAATTCAGCTGCTGGCTGTCTGTGAGACCAACAGTCCCTTTAGAGCACAAAGTAATAACATCATAGATTTACAGAAATTAAAAATTTAAACAAAAGACAGCAACGTGGCAGCTAGCCTGTCAAAGAGGCCAGCGGCCTTCGTACTCCTGTTAAGACGAAATAAAAAGAGACATCAAGAGCAGCGTGCCATGCGTCTCCCTTGCTTCTTTATCCCTCCCTTAAAAGTAAAGTTTAAAAAATAGTGGAACTCTCCTTCTACCTCTCCTCTTATATTTTATACATATTACTCTTTATACAACTCTATTGTCATGAGCATATGAGAAGAGTATTTGAGTCAGTCTGACACAACATCCTTGTGGCTTTATTTTCCACAGAAAACATCAAAATCTAGTTTTATTTTGCTGTGGTTTTGTTATACGCACTTTTCATTTTATGTGTTATTTTAAAAGGATGCAAAGTAATAGCCTATTTTAATTGTTGTGTTTTGAATTTAGTTTTTAGATAAAAATGGCATGCAATCACAGCTCAAATGTGAATTATGAGCCGCTTTTCAGTGAGTTTTTAACTCGAGCGATTCATTGAAAAGATTCGGCTCAAAAGAACGGTTCATTCACGAATCATACATACATCGCTGCAAAAACCAATCAGCCACACCTGGGGATGATGGATTAATTAAAACACTACCAGCTGGTGACATAGCCAAAGTCCTTCCCAATATCACAAGCGCTGAGCCTACATACTTTTGATGAGAGCAGATCACCTCTTCCTCAAACTGTTCTGTTATACATCTTAAGAGACTTTTGAAAAATGTTATCATTAGATGTTGAACCGCACAAGAGATAGAGAAAATGCGTTATATTGACAATCAACAGTGCACAGAATAACTCGGTATTTCGTGTGCTGGCAGCTCTTATGTTTCCTTCCACAGCTCTCTTCCATGAAATTGATTGTCCCTTTCTTCGATGGGGACGATGCAATCGACCTTATTGTTTGTATAATCACGGCAAAGACCATACGTCTGGCGTGACTACGACAGGTAAATAAAAATCATCATTCATTGCTATTTTACATTAAGGTTAGGAAACTACACGCATTTCAATCATTTTCAATGGCATCTTTCAATCGAACTGGATGACAGCGTCTAAAAGAATAGCAGCTTCGTTTCGGGAAAAAACGGTTTGACTAATGGGCGGAAGTTAATAGCAGAAGGGTAGAAGAAATGTGCACGAATCAAAGTTGGGCTTTAATAACTATTTGAGTTGTAAGTCATTTAATAGCTATGCCACATGGTAATGTAACTGAGCCATCACGTCAAAGAACTGCTGAATAATTGATTGATTCATAATCCGAAAGAACCGATTCACTGATATGAATTGGATTACTAGATCTTACTACACCTTCTACTAAACTACCTGCATATTTCCAAAAAGTGTTTTATGCCAATACATGACCTCAGTTTTCGCTGACATTTTGATTAAATGAGCTATTTCTCTAGTTTACCCACTCTTACCTAAATATTCTAAAAAGTAATTTTCCAACACGTGTGAGTGACGCATAGCTAATAGGGGCAAAAACATCTGTATAATAATTGTGCCCTTTAGAGCATTGTTTTGGGGATTTTTTTGTTTGTTTGTTTGTAAAACTGTTTCTCTGCTTCACATTTAGAACTTGGAGATCCTGAAGTCACTTCTGCCAATGGAGCCTCTCACAACAATGAGGACAGTTATGCTTGCCTCGAGGAATTGGAGAGGATCAACAAAGAAATAGAGGCAGTAAAGTGTGAGGTGGAGAAAGAACAAAAAAGACTGTCTCGCTATCAGACAGATGCAGGTCTTTGCTCTGAGAAATATTTGAGAACCACCAACAGTAAGGCTAAAGACCAGAATGGAAACCATTTGAGATACAAAAAACCTGCTTCCACAACCAGCGGTCTTAAGTATGTGGTTGATCGTGCCAGACCCAAGACAGATTTGGAATATGACCCTTGTTCCAATTTCTCAGCAGACTTATTATCTAGCTGCTCAGTAGACTGTAAGCTAAAGTCAACTGATAAAGCGAATACTGAACATAGCCTGAAGAATAACCGAACAGGAAAAAATGTTCAGCCTCTTTCCTGTCATTTTGATGACTCTGATGATGAAGGTACTTTGGTCATTGACATTCCACCTTCAGCAAAAGATCGGGTAAAATGTAGGACCAAACAGAGTACTCCACATTTACATGAGGGGAATTATGCTGTTAATAATGATCTTCTTGCAAATGACCAAACAAAACCCAGGCAGCACAAGGAAAAGTTGTCTTCTGATGGACTTCAAAGTCATGAAATTAAAAATAGACAGGGTGACCAAGAGAATAAAAGGACCTCAGCAAAACCTGTGATGATTCCACAAGAACAAGAGTCTTCTGAAGGGGAACTTATCATTGATGTGTCACCTCTTGAAGATGGACATAAGCTTTCAAAGCAGTGTGGAACTACAACCAAGGAACTACCCACATTATGCCCTATTAGCGATGCCCCAGCTGAAGATGGTAAAGAGGCTAATGAAGGGCCCTTAAATAAACCGGCAATGACTGGAAAGCACTCCGTAAAAGAAACCAAGCCTTTTCTGGAGGATCTAACAGAAGTATCTGAATCCGTGTCTGAAGCAGTTAACTCTACAAATCTCAATATGGAAGCATTTGTTATACAAAAAGAGGAAAAAGCTCACAACATGGAAAACGTCCTGCATGACATTTCGGCATGTCTAGACAATCTGAGAAGTGAGAGTGAGAGGATCAAATGCAATCAAGATGTTAAGATGCTTCCTGTCAGTTATGTTTATGGAGATGAATATATTTCCTCACAGTCTCCTGCGTTTGATGTACAAGACGCAACTTCTGAGGCAGAACCGCAAATTGATATCTCAAGTTATACTCAAAAGTCAGAAGTTATTCCTTCTAACAAGATTTCGCAAGAGCAAGCACTTCAGCAGTACTTTGCCATGGTCTCATCTCAGTCCTTTCCTTCATCCTTACCTAAGGTAGAAGACCACAGCTGTGGTCCACACTCTCAAAACCTGGCTGAAACATCTTGGCCAACTATTCCAAAAAGTCCTATTGAACCATTTGTTCAGAATATGCCCGCATATGTTTCAGAGATTGACACCGGAACTGTTTTTGCACCAACAATTAGTCAACTAAACCTAAGAACAACTGTTGCGCAAAAATTACCAACATCAGTTGTATCGTTCCCTGTTCCCTGTGCCATACCTGCTCCTTCACAGACCTGTGCATCTGCAGGAAGTAATAAGGAAGCCATTGTGATTGACTCCAGTTCTGATGAGGAGCTTAAGTACTCGGACTTAGATCTTTCAGATTCTGACCCAATGGAAGAGTGCTACAGAATCTTCATGGAAGCCAACCAAAATGAAGGTCCTGTAGTTCAGTTTGAT
The DNA here is from genome assembly GCA_018155175.1 of Sinocyclocheilus anophthalmus. Classification (NCBI taxonomy): domain Eukaryota; kingdom Metazoa; phylum Chordata; class Actinopteri; order Cypriniformes; family Cyprinidae; genus Sinocyclocheilus; species Sinocyclocheilus anophthalmus. Next base: position 343,490 of record JADLZN010007807.1, read on the forward strand.
CCACCTGTAAGTATTCATATATTATGTAATTTTCTCTTATTTAGGTCTTATGTTGTGTGGCCACACTACCATTCAGAAGTTTGGAGTTATTTATTCATTTGTTTGTTTGAGCAAAAATGTTGTAAAAATAGTAATTTTGTGAAATATAATTACAAATTAGCTCTTCTATTTGAATGCATTTTAAATGCATTCAGAAATAATATACTGATTTGGTGCTCAAGAAGCATTTCTTATTAGAATAAATGTTGCTTAATTTAATATTGCTTTATATTGATCGGCACTGGTTTTTACTGATTGATCAAGTTGAATCGGTGTTTGTTGGGTCGTGGAATGTCTAAGAAGTGGCGTAATGTAGTCAGTTAGCTGTGGGTGCAGTTTGAATTGGGCTTATAATAAGTGTCTTTATTGTCATTTTAGTCAATTGGCCGTATTCTTGCTAAATATATTAATTTAATTAAAAAAAATTCTCTACACTGACGACAAATTTGAGCGGTAATGTCATATTTTCAGGAAGAAATATTAGAGGCCCAGGAAACTGAGAAGTCTAATTCAGTCGCTGTGTTGAAGAAAAGGGTGGCACATGTGGCAAAGTTTGAGGTATGAGATGATTCATTCTGTTGTAATATTAAAAGTAAATTGTTTTTCTTTAAAAAATGAAGGACATGTTTTTTTCAACAAATTAATATTCTGTCAGTATTTATTTGCTCTCAAAAGTGGTTCCAAAACAGTATGATGATGATGATGTTGTTGTTTTTTTTGGTTGAACAAATACTGACAGAAATTTATTTCTGAGTATAACAAAGCTGTTTCTGACTTCACCTTTATTCAACAGCCAGCCAGTAAAAGCAAAGCACAGATTATTGTCCCTCTACGAGAAGGAGGCTCCCAGTTGACCTTTCCCTCCAGAACTCAGTTATGCCAAAGAAGAGCAGCTATTTTGACTGCTGCTGTGAAAGGGTGTCAGCCCCAGGCCATAAGCAGTGCTCCAAAGAAGATTTATTCACCCAATGTCATTCATTCAACTACAGTGCAAAACTGTAAGCAGCATATACAGTTCCTTATCTTATCAGATCAGTTAGTCCTAATTTAGGGAATTGTCATTTACTTCTATTTTATTTCTTTTATTTTTTTTAAGCCTGTGTTGGTATTTTTCCGGTTGCTGCTACTGTACAGCTGGGGACGAACTTGCACTTCATCGTACCTGAAGGAAATAGTTCTTTACCTCTGACACTGATTCCTACCACAATCCCCATCCAACGGCCACCTCAGCCTCCTCCATCTGTTCAGCTTTCACAAACTCTACATCCTCCACAACCAGCCAACTACACACCAGCTAAGGTTTACCTCGCTCTACTAATCTGTCAGTGTTGTTTTCTCTTGAGACCCTTTTCTACAAGCCAGGTTTTGTATATTGTAACATGGATTTGGTAGTAATTTCTTTGTTTTGTGGTGTTGAGATAAAGATATGGATATTTTTGTGCATTGTATAGGCTATGGGTGTCAAACGAAAAGCAAAAGTACGCCAAGAGGTTGGGGTAAAGGTGCCACATGATGTTCGTCAACGCTACGTGAACCTCTTTGTGGAGGAGTTCCTGAAATCATCTGTGACCGTGCAAGATGCGTTTGAGAAGGTCTGTGTGTAAGAGATAATGCATTATTTAAAGCCCTGATGTGTGTTTTTCTAATACATCTATTTCAATGCTCTAGGCTCTGGCAGAAGAAAAAACTGTTTATGACCGCAGTATCAATAAGCTCAAGTACCTAAGCATAGCTGTCAATGCACTCAAGAGACTTAAAAACCAAAACATCTTGCCTGCCAAAGGTATGTTTGTTATATTTATGCATGTGCTTTTGTTCAAATTACTGCAGCCATTTTTGTTTACTGCACTGTACACTCCTATCAGGTCACCCTCCTTATATGTACTTACAGCTCCCAGTGAGAGAGATCAGCATGTGTCTAGAGGCAATGTACCACTAAATACTCAAGCACTTCAGGGACCCGGTAAGAGCTGGCTCTCATTTCAGGGTCAAACTAGAGTGCTCACCTGTGTCGCTATAACTTTTTTTGTTTTTTTTTGGGATGGAGTTTATTAAAATACACAGTAGGCTGTTTATATGTAGTAGTAATTAAAAATAGATTTAAAAAAAAAAAAATCATTTTTCTTAACCCCTGCTAAGGTGCTTTAGGGAGTTTCTCTCTCTCTCTCTCTCTCTCTCTGTGTGTGTGTGTGTGTGTGTAATTTATTTGTATACCGACACACATTGGGACTATATACATGTGTACACTACTATTCAAAAATGTGGATATTTATTTAAAGAAATGTCTTGTGCTCAAGTCTGCATTTATTTGATCAAAAATGCAGTAAAAAGAGTAATATTGTGAAATTATAACGATTTCAAACAACCATTTTCTATTTAAATACATTTTTATAGTGTAATTTATTCCTTTGATGGCAGAGCTGGGTTTTGCAGCCATTACTCCAGTCTCAAGTGTCACATGATGCTTCAGAAATCATTTCAATATGCCGATTTGCTGCTCCGGTAGCATTTCTTGTTATTGTGAATGTTGAAACATGGTTTCCACAACTAAATACATTTTTCTTCAGGGTTCTTTGATGAACAAAGTTTAAAAGAACAGAATTTAATCGAATTTATAAGTCTTTACTGTCACTTTTGACCAATTAAATGAATTCATGCTATCAATCTATTGCTATTATGTGTGCCCTATTTGTTTTTTTTTCTTACCATCATTCATGTCATCTTTATTTTAGATTTATTAATTTAATGAATTGAAGTGTCTTGTTTTACTGATTCAGGTGATTTTACACTTTATGAGCAACTGAAGGAACACATTCTATCTGAGGACATGTTGCGAGTAAACAACTTCCCTCGTGAAAATAAGGATAAAGCTGATTTTGCCATCCAGTATGGAGATACCAAGAAGGGCATAAGTGACTGTGAGTGCAGTGGTTCACACTCGATCATGTTTGAGTTGTAGCTTTCAAGTCACCCATATGATTTTATTTCACTGTTAAAATCATTAAGGCAAAACAATATTTAACTTGAATATAATCGAAGCTATTAGGGTTTGGAGCCTTTTAAATGATTAGGAATTCTCTGGTTACAGCTTTGAAGAGAATCTGCTGTCGATGTGGAGCAACGTTTTCTGTTGACAAAAGTGGAAAGCACGCCCGCAGAGAGGAGTGTAACTACCATTATGGAAAAGTCCTAGAGAATCGAGGTAAGAGGCTTAGAATGTCTTTAAAATGAAATTTATTTCTAGCATTATCCATTGTCTACTCTGTATGTGTTCTCTCACAGTGCCGGGAGGTGTTGAGACGCGCTACAGTTGTTGTGAGAATGCAGTTGGGTCACCTGGATGCCAAGTGTTCAATGTATTTTGATTTGAGTTGGAATTATACTCATACACTCAGGCTTTGCTGAAAACATTTCATCTCCACTCCTTTATGCCATGATTTCTCCTTGAACTGGGTTTTCAATTGTGATATTGTAGCTTTTTACCAAGCCAATAACCTAATATTCCCTTTTCAGTCACTACAGTTGAAACGTTCACTATGTTCTAATGTACATGTTTACAGCTTCATGTCCATGATGCAATAAGTCTTCAGGGCTTTGTGAACAGTCTTCCTCAATCATCAGTGGCCAAAGCATGTCCAGGAGTCTTTGCTGTTGACACACAAATAGTAAGGCTTAGATTAAACATAATTAGGATTAAAAATAATATTAATGTGATTTTATTCATTTAAATTTGTGTTTGGCCAGTGTTACACGACTCAAGGTCTGGAACTAGCAAGAGTGACTGTGGTCAACAGCAGTTTGCAAGTTATCTTTGACTCTTTTGTCAAGCCTGATAAGGATGTCATTGACTATAATACCAGGTGGGATTGTTTTAATTGAATATTTGAATCCATTTCAGAAGAGCGAATTGTAATTATATGTTGTGAATCTCAACTTTTTATCCTGCTCAGGTTCTCAGGCATCAGCGAGGATGACGTGAAGGGTACCAACTCATCTTTGCGTGATGTACAAGCAGCGCTTTTGAGCTTTATTAATGCAGACACGATTCTGATTGGCCATGGCTTGGAGAATGACTTAACTGCTCTCAAAGTGAGTTCTAGTGGAATGCTCTCAAGGTTTGAGCAATTTGTAGCTTGGGTTCCGATGTAAACCTTTTCAACTTGGCATTGGCTTTTAGACTCAAGTTTGTGGTTTTGATTAGAAGCACTTAAGAATTGCATTTTGGTTGTTCTGCCATCTTTAGATTATTCACAGCACTGTGATTGACACCTCCGTGGTGTTTCCTCATCGTCTGGGTCTGCCACACAAAAGAGAACTTAACAGTCTGACTGCAGACTATCTCCGGAGAATTATCCAAGAGAGCGGTATGTTAGCCTGTTAATCGCATTCGTAAGAAATGACCATGAACAAACCTCACTGAATCAGAAGCTGTAGCTTCTCTGGGTGGATGAATTTTATATATATATTTTTTTTCATGGCACATTTTCCATACACTCAGAGGTAAGGTAGGGGCAATGTACACAGATGCATTTAACTCTTCCATGAAATTGCTGTCTGAGTAACTGAGTCCGTAGTGAAGGGAAACGGGTCTATTGAGCACACCTACCACCATGACTTGCATACACTAAACAACTCATGCTTGTTTCTCAATAAGAAAACAAACAAAACATTTTTCATTTGCCACAGTGGTGGGTCATGACACACGCGAGGATGCCACGGCATGCATGGAGCTCATGCTTTGGAGGGTAAAAGAAGACTCCAAAGTGAAAAGATGGTGACCTTCAATAAAACATTCGTTTTTCTTTGTTCATTCAAGGCATGAATAAGTGCATTTGGTGTTTTTGCTTGCATACAAATCCACTGTGTGGAGTGTTGGGTATTTAGTTAGGTTACTATAAATGGGTGAATGATATTGTATTTGGTCATACATATTTTTTTTGTTTGGTTTTACACTATTATATTTGTCATTTTTTTTGTGTGGGCTTATATAATACACTGTGGGAGTAAATATTTGAATTCTGGAAAAAGGGAATGAAATAAATGGCAATAAAAAGAAAAATCTGCGTCATGTGAGTTCTTGAATCATATATCCACAAGTGTTGATTGGCATCCAGGTTTATGCAATTGTGTAATGCGCTAATAAGAGTCTGCTGCTTAGCACCACCTATTAAATCTTATTCATTAGATGAGAACAGAAGTGATTCGTAAGGGACTTTTTACTACTTTTCTTTAAAAAAAGTATTTTTAAAAGGTTGTCATTTTATGCAGAGTCATTCATACTTTTTCCCAAATTCCTTTCCAACTGTGGTGCTTTCAGTATCCAGATCAGCCCAGCATAGCAACATACTTGTATGATTACAATTTTACTTCCATCAGAATGGTGTAAAAGTTTTGGCACTGGCTGTGTGAACCCACACATGGACATGATTCGAAAAGGCTAATTGGCACTGAAAAGTGATTGTCTCACTTGTACTCCTTGTGGCCAATAATCTATAATCTGCCAAGTGTCTTTAAAAAGAGGCCAAACTTAAGTCTGTGCGCCAAAGCATTTTAAAAGCACAGTTTAAGTTGGAAATTTAATTTAATTTTAAAGCATTTCGATTATAAAGATCATTTCAGATCATTTGCCAGCTGTAGGTAATCACAATTTAGTAGTTAACCTAATTCGTGATGCCAATAATAGTAATTTCATACCTGAAGGGCTTCTTAGGTCTGGCCTTAGTCTCTACTGTATATGTTGACCGCTGAGAGTCTGACCCAAAATCAGAATCCCTTTCATTCTGATGGGACTGAATCCTGAAAAGAACTGAATCCGGGACAAGGCTACTGCTCTGAATTGACTTTTAAATGGCTCCTGGTGGAGTTTTACCTGCTGCTTGACTCTTTCCACTCTTTTGACTGGTGTTTGAGGGCCGTGGTGCAGTGAAAAGCCAGTGTGAGGGCTGGTGAAACAGTGGGCTGACATGCCCGGGAGCAGTGCCAGGGCGCTGTTGGTGCTGCCCGTTTGGGCTCATGCTGTACAAGCCCAACTGGCTGCTGGGAATGCCTCAGCGACAGCCCTGGACTACTGTACCAACATCCAGACGAACACACTGCTCTTGGCACAGAGAGAAAGAAACCAGATGCTTCCCCTTCCAGCCGGTAATGTGGGAAAATTTGTTTGCATGGAGATTAATGATTAGTTTACAGAATATTTTGAAAGACATATAATCAATATAATATCTGTGTGATTGGATTTCTTTTATTTCAGCCCCATATACAAATGTATTATATGTACGTTATGTAAAAAATATATGAAACCTATTAGAAATTGGAACAATTTCATGTTTCATCTTTTATAATTACTTACATAATATCATGTATTTGAAAAAGTATTATAAGTATATAAACATTTTTTTGCATGTATGTTGCATATACATTTTATATCTATCTATACAGTTAGGTCCATAGATATATGGACACAGGCACAATTTTTTATTATTTTAGCTGCTGAGCAAAACATATTCAAGTCTAGTTATATACTGAAACTGGGCTTAAAGTGCACACTCTGAGGGTATTCTCATCACAATCAGAGAAAAGTTTAAGGTATTACAGCTCTTAAATATGTACCTCCCCCTTGTTCAAGGCATCATAAGTAATTGGACAATTTACTCAAAAGTTGTTTCATGGACAGGCGTGGGCTAGTCTTTCGTTATTTCTACATGAACTAAGCAGGTAAAAGTTCTGGAGCTGATTCTAAGTGTGCCATTTGAATTTGAAAGCTGTTGCTGTGAAACCACCTCATGCTGTCAAAGGATCTCTCCATGCAAGTGAAACAGACAATAGTTAGGCATCAGAAACAAAACATATCTATTAGAGAGATAGCAGGAACATTAAGAGTGGCCATATTAACAGTTTGGTACATTCTGAGAAAAAAAGGACGCACTGGTGAGCCCAGCAACATAAAAAGGCCTGGATGTCCACAGAGGACAACAGCGGTGGATGATCGGAGGGTCCTCTCCATGGTAAAGAAAAACCCTATCACGACATCCAGCCAAGAGAAGAACACTCTCCAGGAGGTAGGTGTGTCACTGTCTACAATCAAGAGAAGACTTCATGAGAGCAAATTGCAAAGAAGTCCAGATTAGACTTTGCCAAAAAAAAAATAATTCTAAAAAACTATTATAAAATGGAAAATGTACTGGTAATTTTCTTTCTGTAAAAAATCAATATGGAACATTCCTCATTTTTAATACAGTACATTGGGCCCAACTTTTATGGATACAATTTTTTAAAAAAACATTACAGGGCAGTATATATACTTTTCATTATGGGGCTTCTAACCAAAACTACATTTATGTTTTAAAAGACATGTCAAATATGTTAGGATGTTACATTTATTTGAAAATATCCATTACCTGTATTATATCAGGCTAAAGAGCAGTTTACAGTAGCAAAGCAGATATTAAGACTGTATATATATATATTTTTTTCCTTCAATTTATTTGACCAGGTCTTCCCTCAAAACAGAATTAATGACTTGTTACCCAGTGTCTTAATTGTAAGACAAATGACCACGTGTTTCTATGCTAATTTACTGAAGACAGGAATTCATTTGGGCTAATTGAATGGCGTTGGAACAATCATTCAATCTAAAGTGTGTTGTGTTCCTTGAAAACTCACCAAAGGTTAATTAGTTTTACCTTAGAATCAATCAAATGAAACGGAAAGAAAAACCAACCTTATAACCATTTGGTTATGTTCCTATTCACATGATGCAACTCAAAAACGTGGCAAGATGTATTTTAGATGACCAGTTTTGATCCAGTGTTCTGTATGAGAAAACATTTCAAACGAAAATTTCAAATATGTGCAGACTCCTTGACTGTTAACTTTCAGCACAAAGCAACAAAATCAAGCCAAAATGATTTATTTCCAATTTACAGGCCATTGGCCCCCAAACCAGACACTGAAACATCAGCAAATTGGTATAGCAATTTCAAACATTCCTTATTTGCTAGCATGCAGCCTGCTGAGTGCATAGGAGATAAACCGGTGTCATAAAGTTAATTGCATTACTTAAAACTGTTGGCCTGGAGTTATCAGCTGGATGAGCACATTTATGATGGATGTCGTCTTTGGACATAATTCCAACATGGTTGTTGTGACTAATATAATAATGTTTCTTTGATTCTCACTAGTGTAAATATGTAGATTGCCCTCATATTCAAATAAATACATGACATTTTGCTATCATTATAATGTTGAATAATTAGAGATAGTGGTAAAAAAATTAATTGAAATCATTAGTGTGCACTTTCAGGATCATAAATAGGATTTTAGAACAAAAAAGGTGCTGCCGCCACCTATTGTTCTATTGCAAAATAATTAAATTTCCTACAAACACACACACACACACACACACACACGTGTATATATATATGTATATGAGATTGTGCTGCTTAGAACTTGATTTCTTTTTTTATTGTATTTATTATTATTTATTTAGAAATCAATTATGTGACATCCAATTAAAACAGATTGTTGATAATAGACAAATAAAAAAAAACATTACAATATAACATTCTAAGAAAGAAAAATAATTATCTTCAAACACCCCCCCATCTTTGAATTTCTCAATTAAATGTCAGTTTCACTTTGTTTCTGTTAATAATAAGCATTACGGACTTCATTAGTAACACCATTTCATTACAAGATCACATGCCTTATAAACCAATCAAATTAAAGCCTTGATGTCATTGAATCACTTTTGAGTTGTGGGAGTTGTGTTTGCAGTTATCATAAAACGTGAATGAGCAGTAGCATAAACAGAATACTTCCTATTGCAAAAATGGCTGTGACCTCTAATAAAACAGCAATTTTTTCATCATAAACTCTGAAATTAATATTTAATGGAAAACACCTTGAAGATTAGAGAGTTAATTAAGCGTAAGCATCTTCTGTCTCTGACATCAATCCAGAAAAAAGAAAGAAAGAAAGAAAAAAACCTCTTGTCTCCTTTCCAGTGTACTGCTGCATTGTTTTTTTGGGCTAACCTTGGAGGCTCCCCTAAGGAGAAGGGCTCTGTGTATACTCTAATTCGTTGCCATGGCATCCTGACACCCTGAATGATAGCATCATTCAAAAAATTGCAATCAACACACTCTATACAGTCAGATAGTTCAAGTATAGTGACTACACAAACAATCCCCTCCTTAAAACCACCCTGTCTAGAGAGGCCAGCTTGCCAAGGACTTGTGTATAATCCCTCTTCCCAGTGAGCGTTCCCTGTTGCGCCTCCAGATTGTCAGGATTCCCATTGAGCTACACCCCTGGTCTTATCCGACACGTGGGATCACGCTATGGATGGGTGTGGCCTGTGTGGTCATCAATAGATGAAATATTTCTGAATCCAACAAATGTATCCAACCTGTGGAACGGACAGCGTTTTTTTTTCTGTTTCTTTTAGTGTTTTTGGACCCCAAACTCATTCGAAAAATATCATGTTGCTCCGAGCAAGTTCTAGGCTTACGACAAGCTTGCGTTACTGTGATGCTTTTGAGTCGTGCATAATCACATGTGTTAAAATGAAGTGTGTCTCAATTGTAGGTATAGGAATATGTTTGGAGTTTTGCAAAAATGTTGCTTTTTTGACAGCCGATGCCAATTTGACGATAATTTTCTGTATCTAAATAAAGATGAGCAAAATTAAAAGTCCACTAGTAAGTTAATCAACCTGTTCAGCAGTCCTGTCTCCATACAATCCCAGGTTAAAAATGTACACTTCCATAATGTACTTAAGTACAAAATTAGTGCTAAAATAGAGCACTTTAAGTACATTATGGAAGTGTACTTTTTTTTTAACCTGGGATGATTCCGTGTCTTTTCGTGCCCCAGCTCTGTTTGTTTTCTCATCCCCGATGTCAACAGGGATCTCTCTTCACTTGGCTTGCTGTGGCTCCCTAACGCCCTCAGATCCAACCATCTGACAGGGGTGAAGTGAGGGAGCCTGGGAAATATTGATGTTGAGACAACTTGGGTGGAGAACGTGAAGGTAGAAGAGAGTGAGACGATGGAATGGAGGAAAAAGGGAGAAGGGAGGTGGAAGCGGGGGTCTTCCTGTAGACAGGCACTCCTCTAAGCAGCTTTTCCTCTGGAGGCTGGGTTGCATGAGGTCACAGAGGGATTACACTTTTGGCAAACAGGAGGGAGCTCCTCTCACTCAAGCTTTTGCAGCAGCCAAAGACTGCAACTCCCCCATGACTCGAACCCGGCTGTAATAAAGCCAAGGCCAGCTTGAACCAACAAACAAAAAAGCCAACAGCCTATCGATTGCCTGCCGCCAACTTTCACACGCCTGTGTCGAAAGGTCGCCTCGGCATAGACAAGCTCCAAGCAAGGCTGTGTAAAAAAATCCCTTTACTGTTTCAAACTAGATGCATCTTGGGTTTGAATGCTACATTTTTAAAATTTTAATCCCTGACCCTATTATACAATTATTCAAGAGGATTACGGTTACTCACTTCTTAAAAAATGGATCAGACGCTATTCTGTTTTTACTCTCTCAGCTCACTCTCAGCAGAAATAGATACAGCTTTAAAATAAAATATGATTGCTGTCTTAAAGTGTCTGTATGACTAAATTAGCCGGTATCTGGCAGGGAGATACAGTGTGACCTCATCACCCTGGAGACCCACTTAATCAACTTTCCCTTTCCAGCAGAGGTCAAGCTAAGCAGAGGCTCTTGCTGGCCTCCAGCGCTGCTTTGATGTTAATTAAGACGCGATAGAACATGGAGAGGATTCATTAAAGCCAGAGTCAATCTAGTGGCACAAAGCTCCAACATAGTGGACTTAAACCACCTCCAAGGTGACATCCTCCAGACTCGGACGCACATCAAACCCCCAACTTGTTGTTCCTCTCGGTAGAGTGACCCAGAGTTCATTGGTGTCTGAACACGTGATTGGACATTTGCCGTTACCCGCACGGGTGTCGAAAGCATAGCAAGACATGCCCCACCTCGGTCATAGTAGCAACTTAGAAAGCGATAATGTACTGTCAGCTGGTCATTATAGTAAAATAAATAAATATACACACTGTATATATTTATTGAGTGCATCATTTGGGTTCTGGAAGTAAAAATCCCATTCATGTTCTCCATATGGGAAATGATCTTGAATTAATAATTTATAAACCTTTGTAGACAGATCTACTGTGAGCTCCAAGGTTGTTAATCAGTGGTACAAGCTTTTGTTAAAGGGGTCATATGATGCTGCTAAAAAGAACATTATTTTGTGTAATGAAATGTGTTTATGCGGTTTAAGGTTAAAAAAACACATTATTTTCCACATACTGTACATTATTGTTTCTCCTCTATGCCCCGCCTTTCTGAAACGCGTTGATTTTACAAAGTTCATCGGTCTGAAAAGCGAGGTGTGCTCTGATTGGCCAGCTATCCAGTGCATTGTGATTGGCCGAATACCTCAAGCGTGAACATTTCATGTTACGCCACTACCATACTGTGATACCGTGTCCCGGCCGGAGCGATGAGACAAAAACATTAAAACCCATTACATACGAGGCATTCGTTGCATCCAGTGGGGACATAATTACGGAATATATTGACTTATACTGTCTTTTTACGCGTTGCGTTGCATCGCCACATAAACATAAAACCATGTCTACATTTGCGATCGGAGAAACGACAAACAACAAGCACCACTCTACACTGCCCAAAAAACTCACTTTAAAAATATAAAATATAAAAATTCTTTAAATATGAAAACGTACTTACAGCCTGTGGGTCAGAAAAGCCGGCATTGTAGTCTACTCTCATTGAAGTGTTCTGGAACAGTGTTGTAAATACAACTGAACCACTGATTTCTAGTCGTGTCCATCTTTGGAAGACCAAACAAAGTAGTTTTTCGCTTTCACAACGAAACACACAACACCTTGATTGAGCGGCGCGGCCCTAGTCAGTGACGCGAGACGGCGCTTGAGAACGGTGCGGCCGCGGATTCTCCAAAAGGAGGCTTGGCAACCACATGTGACGACCCTGGGCTGGACTCCGCTTCGTTTACGGTGAAAGCCGATCCGGCGATTGAAAGTGCGAAGTTGATGTTTTTCCTCAGCGATCAGCATGGATCAGCTCTAGGCATGACAAAGCGATATCGTGCTCTTTTGGAAGACCAAACAAAGTAGTTTCACTTTCACAACGAAATACACCACCTTCACGACATGGCGGCGGCGGCAACAATACTACAGCGAGAATAAAAGTTACGCCTTCTTTCTTTGCGTGAACATTTGGGCGGCGTTATGCAAATCTTCCCACATAGTGACGTAGATATGTGGGGGTGTTAGAACGAGCTGTTTTAGGCGTGGCTGACTCTTAACTTTTAACTTTTATCTCTTTGGATTTGAGACTTTAGTTGTTGCAACTTTACAGATCTTCTTTATGCACCAAGAGCTTGTAACACTCCAAAGAGAAAGGAAAAATTTAAATCGCATCATATGACCCCTTTAAATGTGCTGTATGTAGGATTGACACCGAGTGGTTGAACTAGGTATTGCAGTCCAAATTCAAAATATTGGAGAGATTAGTTTATCCCGCTCTTCCTCCTCAGACTTGAGGCACAAGCAGGTTGCCAGATTGACGACACCGACAGGAACGAACGTACTTGACGATGACTGGCAGTGGGCCGGTTTCACAAACCAAAACAGAGACCGACATTCCAGCCGGAACTCACATTTTCAAAGGAGAATAACTGACTGTAGCATTGTTTTTCAGATAAACAAGTATGTTAACTTAGCATGTTTCTTAAATATCTGCAAACATATTGTGGTATTTTTATGCTTTAGTAGAATCAAAAACTTACGTACAACACCTTTAAAGTCATCTGTCTGCATTATTTTAACCTGTTTTTTAATAACAGCATTTAAGAGTAATTCCTTTCAGTGTGATTACCTATCAGTGCATCTGAAACAAGCAAATCACGCCAAAAGTATAAGCGGTAGTTATTTTTTAATTCTCATTGTACATTTGTGTTTTTGTAAAATGTACAAATATTTGTAGTTTTTGGCTGAAATCTTTGTAATGTTGTAATTAACTTAATAGCTGGTTGGTTTGGTCGATGGCTTATAACTCCCTACAGGAAAAATACTTAAACAGTCAAGGCCGCTGAAAAAGTGGGTGGCACTGCGCACTCTATAAGACCCTATATCAACCTTTTACAGTTCATTATACCGACTTTTTCTCTTTGCATTTGTGATATTCATTTTTCAAACGGAATTTAGACCCTAACTAAACCTCATGACAGAATGACTCGTAATAAATCAATCAAACCTCTGGCTGTATACATGGATGTAGGGGAGGAAATCCATACAGATTGCCTGCCTCCACCAGCATTATGGAGCAAGTCTGAGAGGGAGAGATGCCGTCCAAGGAGATCCATAGCTCTGGGGCTAACAGTGATGAATGGAGCTCTTAATGTCGGCAAACACTTTATCTCTGCTTCATCTGTTTTCATTAGGCAGGACCAACCTTTGGCTTGGACGGAGCGCTCTAGCGCTCCCAGGACTGCTGAAGGCAAAACTAGGTGGAGAGAGCTTCGCTTTTTTAGGCACAGGCAACCTCTCTTTTGGATGCCAAGTGTTAGTCATGATCCTGCATGAACTCATTAAGAAAGCATCATCATGAATCAATCAAGATATAACATGCTTAAAACAAGAATAAATATCTGCCAGTGAGGTCAGAAAAATAATCTTGTTTTCTTTTTGAATTAAGCTTATTTAAGATTCCACTGGAAGATATTTCTTCTTGTTAATCATAAACTCATTTTGTTCAGTTTCATGAGACTGCACATCTTCATTTTGCATCTCAAGTAAATGTATCTTGATTTAAGGATGTTTTAATATTTGTATTGGAATACAAGAGAGGAAGATAATTTTTTGCAGTTCATTCAACATTTAATGCCAAGACTTTTAAGTCTTTCTGCTCTGATTAAAGACCTTAATTTGTGTAAGGGTGAATTAAGACATTTAAGACCTTATTAAGATCTTATTATTACCCACAGAAAACCTGGCAAGGCCAATGGAGACAGTGTTATGTTCTGTTGGGAAACCTTGGGTCCTGGAAACCTGAAGATTTCAGCAGGATAATGCACCTCACCACACTGAAAAAATTGTTCAGGAATGGTTTGAAGTACATGACAAAAAGTTCAATGTGTTGCCTTGGCATCCAAATTCCTCAGATCTCAATCTGATTGAGCATCTATGGGATGTGGTGGACCAACAGATAAAATCCAACTTGCAGGACTTAAAAGATCTGCTGTTAATGTCTTGGTGCCAGATATCCCAGAACATATTAGGCACATCAGAGCTGTTTTGGGAGCACAAGGGGGACATACATGATATTAGGCAGGTGTTGTGGCTGATCAATATAAATGGGATATTTATACACCAAAGACTTAATTTGACAAGTTTATTTTTTTAAATTATTTTAACCAATTTAACACATAGCCAGAAGGTATGATGTAGTGTGGACGACCAAGCATTATTGTAGTTTTCAAGCAATATTCATTTCCACCACATAAGAAAAATAAAAGGTTTTTGTAAATTGAGATAACATGTCAAAATGTTGAGATAATTGGTAAAAAGTTGAAATACTGAGATAAAATTATCTGTCATAATTTCGACTTGCATAATAATTATGTGATTTTTTTTTTCTTGGTAGAAATGGGCTTCCATATAAATCCCAGCTTACCAGGTAGAGACAACTTGGACTGATGTCACTGTGTTGTCATATATGTTGTGCCACTTTAACTACTTTTATTTTGTACCTGAATAAAAACATGCATTGATAAAACAGACAACAAGACCTTTCAGGTAATATGTGATGTAAGCTTTACTTTCAAATCCTGTTACATTTAGAACTGGCAATTTGAACATAAAGAATGCAAAACCAATAAAACCAAAATACAAAACAAAATAAAAAATACGAATGATCTAATTACCAGTTATTGTCACAAACAACCCTGTACAGCCTTAAGAATGAAGTAATAAAAAAGCTTTATACAGCACATTACAAGTTTACTGGGTGCCAAATAAGAAAGAAAACAAAATGATACTTGAGCCTTATTGAGTCGTAGAGTACAGCAAGAGATAAAGCAAACAGATTGTGCAGAGTAACCCGCAAAGCTAAATGCAAAACGAGTTGGTCTTTTTTTCGGACCAAAAAAAAGTAAGTGCTACAAACTAGAGATCAAGAGCAATTTCATGCATCTTCTGAAGTGCTAAAAAGGTAGTCAGTCTTGTTTGATGCGCAATGAGGCTACAACAAAAAATGCTGCTCCTTGCGATTAGGCAAACAGAACGCCATGTAGTAAGTATTTCTAAATACTGGTATTGGAACAGAGAGCAATCCCTGTTGCTCACACAACTGAGCATGAAAGAGTAGCCGCCATGTTCTTCTACATGATGAATACATGGTGTTCCAAGGCAGAAGGACAAAAGGATGTTGCCCAATGGACATTCCGTTTGAATTCATTCAATCAAAATGGGTCCTGAGGATCAGTTTCACTTCATCTCAGGCTCTCCGGCCACTCCTAGCCACCAAGTGGCACTAGAGCATAAAAGATAATGGGTTGAGCAGGAGCTTAATTAACAAGCAGAGAAGCTCCACTTAAAATACAACATACCACTAGACTGCATGCTGGGCATCTACATGAAGAAAAATAAATGATGATACTATGAAAGCAAAAAATACAAGTATAAAATAAGGATACTGTGTGGGGCCAAGAAACTGTCTACCATTTTTAATGGCTCTATTTCTAGCCTGCATTTCATTTATAAACTGGCCTTAAATGCAGAATTTTTCATCCAAATCCTCTCAATGGGCAAGTTAGAGGAGAACAAACTTAAGAAGAATGATCTCTTTGCAGTTCAAGGTTGACCTATCAAAGTAACGCTGCTACTCTTTCCATTTAAAATGTGTAAGGTCAGCCGCATTCGAAAACGTTTGTGTACCCGACGCGATTGATCTTAACATGCCACGCTTTTATCCTTGTCCCTTATCTGCTATCCTTGCATGAATGAAGGAGGGAGAGCATTGTACATATATGATGGACAACATTCAAATTATTGATCAGATCCTGCTGGCTGGACAAAAAGAGGACTGCAGTTTCGCTGAATGCATCTATCGTTAAAGGATAAAATATTTTAGGACCTCAAGTTCAAGCTTTGCACGTGTTTTCTCATGACATGCTAAGCAGAATTGGTTTATTTAGACCAATATATTGACTAGGCTTATTAATCACCCAATATTTGGCCATGTTGAGCTTATGGGCATCAGCTGATTGGTGTTTGGTTACTAAACCAAACACATGCTACTGTAAGTTACTCTTTTAGCAGCCAATTAAAGTTTCCTACATTCTAAATTCTTAAAATAAATCCATCTTTCCAGTAACTAAGCAAAGTGCTCATTAAAAGATCAATCCGTTACCGCCAATGTTACAGTTTATCTGTTTTGAACATGAATTAAACTGTATTTGTATCAAAAAGGATTTATTCAGAGCTCGACAGCATTATGGGCAGTAAATGTTTTCCATTTTAGAGCATTGGATAGAATTGTGTTCTTGTTTAGAAAAGTGCAATTTTTACAGCACTGTGCAAAAGCGCTGTTGAAAAGTTAGCCTGGCCCTTTGGTGTCCAGGGTGGATTTTGAACTCAGCTGTCCGCATTACACATGCCATACGATCCGTCAAAACAGAGCAGTCTGCTGTTTGGCAAATACCTACAGGAAAAAGGCTTCGAATTTGTGTTTTCAACCATTGTAGCAGACAAAAACAAAAAACAAAACAACAATAAAGAAAAAAATTACTTAAGTAGCATTGAGGCTGTTTGACGAGGCAGTCAAATAATTGGCATCAAGAACGTTTTCTATTGGGTGTAAGTGCTTTTGTTTGAAACATTTCAAAATTTTAAGTGCAATTAAAACTCAAAAAAATCAAAAGGGGAACACAGAATTATGGTACCATGTTTGCCCACATATGGAAAGCCATGCTTCCAAAGATCCTACTCAAAATAATGGCTGCCTCCACATTGCACTTGAGAGCCATTTTCCATCGGGGTTCTCATAATAGCTTGTTAGTACAGGATATATATTTTATATATATATTTGTATTTTACATTTCAAAGGCTCTTTCAAATTTAAAAGTAATAATAATAATAAAAAACAACTAGAAGAACAAAAATTTAAGACACAGAAGGCCACCGAGATACCATTGTTTTTCCATGATCTCACTTACCACAGTCCAGCTACCTCTGTATCACTTTAACATTAACCAACAGAATGTACATTCATTCAAGTCATTTTTTAACAGTTTTTTTTTTTACACACAAAATTACAAAAAAGCTCCAAAAAGCACCATTGAATCGGCCTTGGTGACAGAATAATTGGGTCTTTCCCAAAAACCTGTCACCTCATACATCTTGTTAAACATACAGGTGAGCATTATATGCGTTAGCTATGCACAGGGCGCTTGACTGGTCATTTATATCTCATGCCTACTGGATACGGCCAGCCCACCTCGGGTCAGCTATGGCACAATCTGTAGCGACCAAAAGTATGGTGAAGACATCAAAGGGTTGACGACCACTGCGGTAGTGGTAATGATTGCTTTTGCCATTAGCGTGCCCTGAATGGCTTGTATTAAAAAATGCCATCAGCTGCGCCTCGCAGGTGTCGTAAAGGGCCTTATGCTTGTTGTTGAGGCAAGATTAAATTTTGCAGATGGTCTCACTATTCAGCAAAACCAGTCACCGCCAACAGGCGTGGGGGGAGAAGAGAAAAGAAAGACTACAAAACTATGTACAGCTTAATAAATTAACAAGTGCGTGGTCTGAGGCTTTGCTTTGGAAACAAGACTCGATAGATAGCAATCCGTTTCATTGGTTTTTGTCGTGCCATATACTGTATACCCCAAGATACTGAGCCCCTAAATGACTTTAAAAAAACATTGCAACACATAGCGAACATGCTTTCGGATTCCTGACAAAATGCACAAAAAAAGCTTAGCGCTTGCGAGCTAATATGTTCTTTGTTTCCTTTTGCCCATCAAAACGAATACAAAACTCGTAATAGATAAAGCACTGTTATTGGATTCCGGGTCATTCACAATTTGTAGAGTAAAACAACTGTTGCAAGACCTCTTAAAAAGAGCAACGATTGGATTGCGATAGAACAGAAATCGAAATGCCTTGAGCGTGAATAGCTTTTCCTCTGATAAATGGAAGTTTTACTATCATTACTACTTTTTTAGGGCAGCATTTTAGCCTGCCTGTGGAACAGTTGGCTTCGATGATACAGGGAAGGAGGAGAAGAAGAAGGGACGAGGATGGTCAAATGGTCTTAGCTCTCTCTGTCAATCCCAGGTATGCCAGGAAGGAGTGTTTGAGTGACATGGGAGAGGGCGGCGACTGCGAGGACGAGTTGAACCAGAATGCCGAGAAGGGCGGCGAGGAGTTTGAGGGCGAGGGGCTGTGGAATGTGAAGCGGCGGGCCGTAAAGAGCGTGGTGAGGGGGATGAGGTGAGCCAGGTCACAGTTCCTGTACTGATCCAAGTAGCGAGCCGCCAGTGTGGAGAACGTGCCGTTGGCCGAGAGGTAGCGCGTGGTTGGGGTGCCGTCTTGCCGCTTGCTGGTGATCGACAGGGCGACGGACTGCAAGGCTTGAGAGGCGGACAGGTTCATGAGCGGACTGGTGCTCCCGCTGTCCCCGCTCCCGCTGCTGCTCCCACCTCGCTCCAAAAGGCCCGGGTGTGGCGTACCTGGCCGAGCCTCACCTTCCTCGGCGCTCCCCTCCCCGCCTTGGTGCTTTTTAACATGGCGGCTGTAGACGAACGGGTGAGTGGTGGTGAACGGGCACTGGGCGCAACCGAAGGTCTGTCTCGGTGCGTGCTTGAGCCGCTTGTGGAGGTTGAGATTGTCCTTGCGTTTGCAGCTGTAGCTGCAGCGGTCGCAGTGGAAAGGCCGCTCGCCGGTGTGCACACGCACATGCTCAATGAGCTTGTTGGCTGTTTTGGAGAGGTAGCCGCATTGCTCGCACTTGTAGTGGTTGCCCAGGCGGTGAGCGCGCGTGTGCCTTTCCAGCTCTGCCTGATTGGACCACACGGCTTGGCAGATGCGGCAGCGATACTCCATCTTGTAGTGCGTCTTCAGGTGGCCTTCCATGGCGGCTGGCCTGTTGGTGGAGTAGATGCAGAGAGGGCACCTGGTCAAAAAAGGGAGTAGGGTGTAGGACACAGAGGTGGAAGACATTTAATAATGCACTTCGCCAATGAGAAAACACACTCTGTTCTCTTAAATGGAATGAAGAACACACAAAGAATGGACAAAGGGAAGGGATGAAGGAGGCGTTTAGTGTGTCTTACCCTCTGTCGTGTTTATAAGCTACAGTCTGTGTGTATGTATACACTGCTACATGTGAGAGAGGGTGTGTGTGCGTATGGCTGTGTGGTTGCGGACAGGTTGGAACGGGAATCAGATGAAGGTAAATGAATAAATGAGTGGCACTTACATTTAAATAGCACCTTTCATCTGCTCAGGGCCCCAAAGCGCTTCACAAACCCTGCAGAACAGAATGACCTCAGAAAGCACACTGTGAAGGGCGCCTCTCTACCTCAACACTGAACTAGAGCGCTGTGAAACTATCTCTCTCTCGCCCTGACTAAAAAAAAACCAGCTGGGCAGCTGTAATACAGCAAGAGTCCCATCAGCTGACAGTAAGCTCTAAATGTATTTGGTCATTGTTGGGTTTTGTGCTCTTGTGTTCTGAATCTGTATTGTGCAAAGACTCTGAAGTTTGTCTAATATGACCAAAAATCAGTTCATAATTTGGAAACATTTAGTAAAAACCCGTAGCAGACAGTGCACCCAGTCCTGTTTTTCAGTAAAAATATCTAAACATACCTAAAACAAAATATATTTTACTTGAGAAGCAATATAGCACTAAATTCTAAGAAAATTTAAAAGTTAATTTTTGGCATTCCACAGGCAATTTTTTTTCTTGTTTTAAGCACAAATCTAAAACACTTTTCTACAAAGTTTATGAATGCATCTAGCAGGTTAAATTTTTTTTAAAATAGTAAATATATTTTTTTTAATTAACACTGACCAAATGTGTGCAAGCAGAAAGTATGACATCATACAACATATTCCACTGGTACACCTCAATTACAGATCAACCTGGTAATAGTTGGCTTAAAACATGAAGGCTTTACCATCAGATGAATACAGAGAAAAGGGAAGTTAAAGCATAATTGTTTGTGAAAAAAAAAAGAAACTGCTTGTGATCAAAAGCAAACCATTTCATCCGAGAAACATGAGTCATGTTGAAGACTGTCTTCATACTTAAAATATAGGTATTTATACATAAAAATATACAGTCCAGTTCCAAACTATGACACCTTGTATGGAATATTCATAAGCAGACATTAATCCAGCCAACTGGAACCCTGCTGTGGGAGAAAGATCCCGTGAAAAAAAAACATGCAGTGATTTGTAAGCAGTCAGCTGCTATACATATACTGTAACATTAATGCCGACCACACACACTTAAACCTCAGAGTCATCGAACCATTACAGATTCAAAATGTAAGAACACATAGTCAAAACAGCAGTTGTTTAAGATACTGATCAACAAACACTCTATTTGCTCAAATACTGTGAATACAAAATAATCAATGGAGGATTTTTTATTTCATTGTTTTTCCTGTGTCTTTTATATAACAGCTAACAAATAAAAAGAGAATAAACCATAGATCACATGTTGAGTCCCTTTCAAATAAGTTCCCATCTGATACATTTTGAAATAAAAGGCAGAAAATAGAAGGCCTGCCTTTATTCACAGTCATCTTAAAATCATTATTATTTAAAGGCGTATCATCTTTTTAAACTTTTAATGGAAAATTTGGAATAGAAAATTCTCAAATGACACTTCTTGTTCTGCTTTTTATCATAAATGCTAAACAAGACCCCAAGTAAAGTACTGTCTGTCCCTCCAAGTTAGTTAAATATTGCTGCTGATCTAAGTTTATTTTCCTCCTTTACCTGTGGTAATGCCTAAGCGCTCTAATGAGTGATAACTACAAACTATCAAATGTGTCTAGCATGGGAAAGCATAGCCATAAATGACAAGATGAGGCAATGAAATCTGAAATACATGACCTTAAGACATGAATTATGTATGTCAAACAACTAGACAAATACAACAGAAAATATCAAAGGCTGGACTTTGTGTTAAGATCCCCCCCCCAAAAAGAAGCCCCAAAACAAAACAAGATCTCAACTTGGGGTCAGTATGTCTTGTAAGTGTTTGGAAATCGAGTGTGTATTTGCCTTCAGATGAGTATTCATTGTGTTTAAATGTGTTGTTGTATCTGTGGTGGCGGTTATGACAGGCTGAGAAAGAACAGTGTGAACTGTAGCCTAATGGTCTTGGCAGTGGAGCTGCTCAACAGATGGACAAGTGCTGACTGGCTTGTTGTGATTTCTTCAGATATATTTTTACATGCGGGCCCAGACCTTTTGCAGTAATGACTACCACAGGCTTTCCAAAGGAAGGGTCTAGTTCCTGAAAGTGCCTGTGATTTGTGTTCACCTGCAGAATTAGTGTCCCTGACTGTCAATAATACTTGGAAAATGGACTTATGGGGAGCCCTTCTTCCTTAAACATTGATGAGGAAAGAAGGAAAAGGTTTTTATTATTTCTTTTGTAAATCAAAATGTGATTCAATAAATTGAAGGTTTAAAGAAGTTTTTAGCAATGTACTTACCAAGTTGTTCTAAACTCGTATAACATTATTTTCCATGGAACGTAAAAATATCATTGAAATTCTTATCTTTGCAATTACAATGAATAGAACTGTAAATTCTTAAAAAGATTCAAAAAGTATGAAAAATAACAATAAAAATGTCGTGCTATATTCTTCTATAGTCTTCTAAAGCTAAGTAAGGAACAGACCAAATCTTTCCCTTCAAAAAGCTGTTAACTTGAGAACTGTTACAACCAAATCATGAATCATTCTGATCAGTTTTGTGAAGCAGATAAACCGATTCCTTGACAATATTTAAACTTTCAAAAGCTGGGGCATCTATCATGATTTCCAAAGAATAATCACTAACATTATGGTCTATTCCTCACAAATAATAACATATTATTCAAAAGACTAGGAATATACGTTGTATGGACTACTTTCAAGTTTTTGCATTCTTTTTGAAGCTTGAAAGTGTCCATTTATGAGTTTCTTTCTTCTGTTGAAAAATGTATTTTGAAGAATTCTGGTAAGCAAACAATTGACGGCAGCCATTGACTTCCATAGTATGGAAAAAATGCTATGGAAGTCAATGGCCACCATAAACTGTTTGGTTACCAACATTCTTCAATTGGGCTGGGTATTGAGTTTGATACGTTTTGTTCCTTTGTGCTTTTTTTGTTCCTTTGTGCAGTGGCTCAGGAGATGAGACTCTGAGTCTGTATAAACCTCGACGAGCTGAAAAAAGTTTTTTTATTGAAAAAAAGTATTGTTCAACTGGTACCGGTATTGAAGTCAAGGTATTGGTATCGATATTGAAAATTTTTGAACCATACCCCCCCCTATTCTTTAAAATATATTATTTTGTGCTCAACACTCACACAGGTTTGGAACAACTTGAGGGTGAGTAAATGATGGAAAAAATTTCATTTTCGGGTGAACTATCTCTTTAACTGGTGAACTTGTTCTTTAAAAACATATTAGCCGTAAAGTCAGGTTATAAGTAGTAAATTCAAATCTCTGACTCAGTAGTAGAGTTGTGTGCTCATATGTGTTTCAGGCACATTCAGGAACTCTCTGTCTATAACATGCTTCTACTGTATGCAGCTCCACAGAGAGGTTACCCTGAAGCACTGCTCGATGAACTTAGCTCATTTCTGAAACATCGACCAGTGCTCCTGGATAGACTCTGTTTAAGGCTACGTTTACACGACAACAATGTAGTCAAAAACGGAAAAGTTTTTCACTTGCGTTTTTAAAAAGTTTCACGTATACACGACAACGTTTTCAAAACGATTCACGTTTACACATATCCGCGAAAACAGCCAAAAACGCTGTATTACGTATGCCAGGCCAGTAGTTGGCGCTGTCACTTTGTTAGTAAACAGTACCTGTAGGGAAGTGACGATTAGCTCTTTGTGGGCAGGAGCATAGATATGTATATATATATCTATGGGCGGGAGTTCTGTCACTAAAATCACCACACCGACTGTTGCTCTACTCCTCATTCATAACGAAAGCAGCTTGCGCACAGACGTATACAAACAAGCAATATGGCGAAAGCAGGGAGTAATTTTGTCTGGACGGACGATGAGGTTGGATTGTTACTACAAGTAACTTTGGCTTTAAAATCGACACGTAGCCTACTGCGCATGTCTACATACCTAACACGCACTACGCACACGCGCATGACGTCACCGTTTTCAAAGATTCCCATATTGGGTGTTTACACTGAAACGATAACGGTGACGTTTTCAAAAACGACGTTTTGAATATGCGTTTTCAGTCCCCAAAATGCAGTTGTCATGTAAACGAACAGGCAAAACGCATAAAAAGTTTCCCGTTTTTGTCTGAAAACGTTGTCGTGTAAACGGCTCCTAAAACCTGGCCTGTGTCCTGTCTGAGGGGGTAGGGGCTGAGGTAGGGTGGGGGTGGGTTTTGTGAGGTTGTGGGGAGGCACGTGCTGTACTTGCTTTCCTTACTTGAGCCCTCCAGCGGGGACGGTGTGGCACTTCTTGTGCTCCAGGAGCTGCTCGGGAGTCTTCATGAACTTGTGGCAGACGTCACACTCGAACATGCGCGTGATCAGGTGGATCTGTAGGTGCCGCTCGTACATAGGTCGAGTTTTACACACAAAGTTACAGAAGACGCATTCAAAACCTAAGAATTGGGTCAGGAAGAGAGAAAAATGGCATTATCATCTCTATATAATATGTTGTGTCAGCATGAGTTGGTTATGAGGAACTGGATCATCCAAAATTACACATTTAATCAATTTAATAGCTCAGTGATTCTCTTTAGGGCCACTGGTTTTCAATCTCTATAGACCAAGGGACCCCCAACTCAGGGACCCTCGCCATCATTTTTTTCATGGTAACACTGTATAATAACTTCTATTAACGTTCTTGAACTACCATTATAACATTATATATGTTAATAATGTTAATGTTTAGTTAATAAAAAGTCATAACAAATCATTATTTTTTTTATCTAGACTGCCTTTTAAAGTTTGGGATCACTAAATTTTTTTCAATGTTTTTGAAATATGTCTCTTATGCTCACCAAGGCTCCATTTACTTGATCATAAATACAGTCAAAATACAGTAATATTATGAAATATTAAAATGTAAAATAACTGTTTTTATTTGAATATACTTTAAAACGTTATTTATTTCTGTAATGGCAAAACATTTTAAAGCAGCCATTACTCCAGTCTTCAGTGTCACATGATCCTTCAGAAATCATTCTAATATGCTAACTTGCTGCTCAAGAAACATTTCTTATTATTAACAATGTTGAAATGATTTAATACATCCTTGCTGAATAAAAGTATACATTTATTATTTAAAAAATCTTACTGAATGCAAACTAAAAAAAAAAAAAAAAAAGTAGTATATAAAAGCCTCACCTTTTTCTGCTTTTCCCTCTGTTCCTGGGCCTGAGCTTGATTGACTGCCCGCAGAAGAAGGCTGGCTAAAATGCTTTTAGGTTCTTCGTTACCTGGGCAACATCTCCACCTCAAGCTGTGAGGGAGTCACTGAGGGCTGGGAGAGGAGGAAGTGCTCTTGGCTCACTGAGCGGGCTTTCTGAAGTGAGACCTGTGTGGGATAAAAAAAGAAAGAAAGAGATATTATGGGTCACTTCCTGAATATAAGACAAACTCCGTATTTGAATGACATGATGGTATCAAAGACTCGGCTTAGCTTAAGCCATCAGAGAATTAGGCGGGAGCATCTTTCAGAGCTCGAGGTTTGATAATGAATTCTGTAATGAGTAAAGCAAAAGGCAGAAAAATCCTCCAATTGATCGGAATCCACCCAGTGAGCCGGGCTGGAATATGTATGCCTAGAGCAGTGCGGCATTAAGCCTTAAAAGTCGGGAGGCGGGCTCTATTCCCTAAGAGGCACTCTTGCGGGTTTAGCCTGACTTCTGTATCCAAGCAGCCAGAACACTCAAGCCTGCGCTCTTATTGATCTACGTTGTGCCTGAGAGTGGCAGGGGAGGGGGGCTGCCTAGGTCAGGGCCGCCACAGCTAAGATGGCGGGAGCATCTCAGGCCACGGCTCTCCCCTAGGGCTCTCAGAGCTCACGAAATGGCCGATACCAGCTCTCACACACGCTTCGCTCACATGTTAAAGCCGCCGTTCCTTTGAACGAACGCATGCGGAATACAGAGTAGGTGGTCATGTTTAATCTTTTGTCAGCTGCAATGACATCTTTGAATACAGATGCGCTGTGTGACTTGTATGCGTTATGAAGAGTAGGACTTCATATTCGTGCGTGAACTTGATGGCCTCTATAAGGCTACTGTATGCGGTAGACGAAATATCAGGATGAATTAACGTCCAGGTTTAGCCGAACACCTGCAGTGTAAAGCAAAGCATGTGTGATGGAGAAAACAGCTGCCAGGCGGGCACCCATTGGGACAGTCACAACTCTCAGCCACCTTCCTAAGCAGGAGACAAAGAAGTGCGGGCTGGTAGGCGTTGACCCAAGGTCAGCCAATCTAAAGCAAGGGGTGTCTCTGGCAGGGTGCTAAATCGCAGTTGACAAACCAACTTGTTCTTTTGCTGTCACTCTCTGAGCTCACTGTCTTGCTAAAAGTGGACTCGAGCTCAGTGGCGTGAGGGTGAGTGTGGGAGACATGGCGGTGTTGGGCTACTTGGATGGATAGTTGTGAGCGACTAGGGCTATCGATTTTTCAGCCTTCTTGGGTCTAATAACATCAGGCCTCACAGTTAAATATAAACTCACACACCCACTCAAATGTTAACCCCCAGTCAGTTCCATGACCGACTAAAAATTAACCCCACGCACAACCTGAAGATTGAAGTGTTTGTCTTTAATAACCCTGGTGAGTTTCTGTGTCAACAACATCCACCCAGTGATTCAGACCTTAGCGGTGTAATTTCTGCATCACTAACACCACAAAATGGAATGTATACAACTACGGTTTTCAAACAAGTCAACATTGTCACTACATTAAGCGACTTTTCAGACCCCTTTAGCAACTAGCGAAAATTGCCTAGTTACAAATCTAGCAAATCTGAATCTAAATCTTACCTAAATTAAATCTTACTTAGTTTCGAAGACTCAATTGTATTTAGCAACATTTAGCAAGCAGGCTTTAGCTGCTTTCCATTGAATGTAGTTGGCAGTTATACAGGTTTTCCAAACACTCCTACCACTCATTTACTTTGCACCATGTTTAGTGTTTTGCCTCAACTTCTTGCAAGCTGACAAACACATTTTGAGATTATAATCTAGTTGTGCGACGAGAAATCTAATACCATTGGCGATAGCTGGGAAAATGTTTGCAGTTGCGCATTTTGCGACGTGGCACCAGTTTAAGGGATAGTTCACCCAAAAATGAAACTTGTGTCATTAATTACTCACCGTCATGTCCTTCCAAACCCAAAAGATCTTCATTCATCTTCAGAACACAAATTAAGATATTTGATGAAATCCGAGAGTTTCTGACCCTGCATAAACAGCAACGCAACTACCACGTTCAAGGACAAAAAAGGTTATTTTTTATCATTAAAATAGTCCATGTGACATCAGTTGTTCAACCGTAATTTTATGAAGCTACGAGAATAATTTTGTGCGCAAAGAAAAAAATAACGACTTTATTCAACAATTCTTCTCTTCCTTGTCAGTCTTCGATGCGCGTTCACGAGAGTACCACGATGCATAAATGTGGTGCTGCTGACGCAGGAGCCGGCGTTCTGACATAAAACCCTGATGTGCTGAGACTTGTTTACAAGCTGAGGAATGCACATGCATGTGTCGTGGTACTGGCGTGAATGGTGGTGGAGACTGACATGAAAGAGAAGAACTCATTGAATAAAGTCGTTATTTTTTATTTCTTTGCAGTTGAACCACTAATGTCACATCGACTATTTTAACAATATCCTTACTACCTTTCTGGGCTTTAAATGTGGTAGTTGTGTTGCTGTTTATGCAGGGACAGAAAGCTCTGGGATTTCATCAAAAATATCTTAATTTGTGTTACAAAGATGAATGAAGGTCTTACGGGATTGGAAGGACATGATGGTGAGTTTTGGGTGAAGTATCCCTTTAATTACATCTTTCTAATTATGTCTAATTACACAATCGGTACACAACAATCAATAAACAAATTAATAAACCAGTACTTTTTAATAAGTCAGTCATTAAGGTTCACAAAACAGTCTGAAACCTTTTTAATTTTTAGTTCCAAAATCTTTCATTTTAGGAAATCATGACTGTCTAGCATTTTTTAGTCTGGAGTCCTGCACTCTGAACATACCTAATTACAACTTCAGCAGAAGCACTTTGAGTTTCAAAAGAAAAATGCAAATATTATGATGGACTTGCGCCAATGTTGACAAGATCAGAAGGTATGTTTGGCACCCTGCTAAAAAGACCAGACTGGTTTGTACTGGTTAGATGCTAGTCTAGCTGGAGAACCAGCACTGCCGTGATGTACCCCCAAAACTTAACCAGCATGGTCTTTCTAGAAAAGCTGGTTGACCAAGATAGTCATGCTAGTTTAACTAGTAAGTTCACACACCAGCATCCAAAACTCAAGGTTTCAACAAGTAATGTGTAAAATGTAAGAACGGTGAGATCTTACCTGCGTGCCCTGCACTGATGTGAGCTTTCATCTCGGTCTCGTCCACACCCACATACTCACAGGTGCTACAGCAGAGCGAGAACATCCACTGCTCTTTGTCTACATGAAGAGACATATGACTGACAAACTGAGCGTTAAACTCTGTCTGAAAGCCGCAGACGTGGCAGCTGTAGTAGTAGGGACAGTTTTTGAGCTCTGGGCCTTCGTTGGTAACAGCGGTAACAATCTGCTCGGCGTCTGTGTTCACCAGTTTGACCGAGTGGATGGTGAGGTGCTGGTTGAGGTTGGCTCGGCACTTAGCCGCGTACGGACATAAATGACACTTATACTTCCTTTCTTCTGCAGAGACAAACAAAAGAGCATTTAGAAAGCAAACAAATAGCATACACTCTTTATAAGGTGTCCTGTCTCTTCTTGGCTATTCTGAGATCAGAAGATCTCTACTCTTGAGGCTCACCATTCCCACAGGGCTTTATTTCTTATTTATTTATTTGTTTTGTAGTCCAGACTGAGATGCATTTGAATGGACTGTGATCAGATGGCTCACTGATGCTCCTCAGGGACCTGTGAGACACGATTGTTCAAGGATCAGACGAGGCTGGTCATGGTTGTGCTGTGCTCCAGGGGAGCTTGGTGCTTGGGGAGGCTTCTTTACAGCTTAGTAATTACTTAGGTACTTTTCCCATCAGGACTAATCAGTAGCTTAATCTCTTTAAAGGAAGGGTAATCTAGTTAACCTTATTTACTTACTTAGGGAATTACTTGTCGTAATGACAACATACAATGTTGCTGGGCATGTATGTATACATGTGAAAATATAACATGCAACAAAGCTTGTTTTTCTAACTGTTGTTGTGAACCAGCAGATGTCCTTAACCTGGTCAACTGGTAAAAGCTGTTAGCCAGGTAATTTAACATTGTAGTTGTGATTATGGATGCATGTTTAAAGGTCGGGACACACCAAGCTGATGGTCAGCCGTCGGCAAGCATCTGTCGGGCTAGTTTTTTTGGTGTGTTCCACACGTTGGCTCTCGTGATGTTGACATGTTGAATCGGCGTCAGGACCGTTAGCACAAGTGAGAACTCTGACTGGATGCTCAGTTTAGCGAACAAGTGCACGATAATTAAAGCGAAAGTGATGAAAACAAGCTAAAAAATGTGAAGGCAGCACAGACAGATGGCTGCTCTAATCAGTGTTGGGTAAGTTACTCTAAAAAAGTAATTAATTACTAGTTACTAATTACATCTTCAACAGTGTAATTAGATTACTGTACAAATTACTCTCTCCAAAAAGTATTTCATTACTTATTACTAATTATTTTCTAAATCCTATATCAACCTCAACAAGTTAATGATACAAGGAAAGACATGAACAATGCTGCAGACAACAGGTAGCTAAATGCTGTTATGTCTGTTTTCCATGTTTGTGGAGTAAATATTTTTACATGGCTTTTTAAAAAATTTCAGGTAGCCTGTGTTTCGTATGCTTTTGGCCAATCGGCATACAATAATGTTACAGTTTTAAAGGTCCCATATTGTCAAAACTGAAATTTCCTGGCTTTTTTCATGGTAACTGAGGTCTAGGTGCTATGTAACTACCATATAAATTTCAAAACAGTCAGTCCACAGTAAAATGCACACAGCCTGCATAAAGTAGCTGTGATTTTTCACGAACCATTGTGACTTCCGTAAAAAGTTGACATTAGAACTACACAGTCATCGCCGTCAGTCACCACCCGAGCACCGCCCACAGTCCCACTCTCCTTTTGCCAAACCCCCAGACAACATCGCGTCCATGCTATTGCTGAGCAACGACAACAAGGAAACATGTCGAAAAGGTTAACTTTAACCACGAAACCAGATCGGCCGACCTGTAACGTTACACTCTCACTCAAAGGATGGACGATCTGACAGGATTGTTACTATGAGGTGGATCACATCTAACGTGTATAGTAAAGACAAACTCTACATGTCCATCTAGTCATGATGAAGATATACATTTCAATTTCAGCAGGCAACTAGTTTTATTATTGTTCCAGCCACAATTAATCACAACAATGTATATACAATTACAAATGGTTATATATAAATTGTCAGTTTGTTGTTTTATACATATGCACACAGACATTATTTCATACACGACATAATCGTGAGATGCAAGAAACATATGGCAAGAAATCTGTAGACGCACCCATAACAACAAAAGACAATACTTTATTGAATCTTTTCTGATAAGAAGTGTGCGCTGCAAACGCGAGCATTTTTGACGATCGTTTCTGTCAAGTCTGCTTGTTTTATCGCATTTAACCACAGCTGTCGTCGGTTTTTGTCTGCATGGCAGCATATATGCGCCATTTCTAATTTGAGTCTGTATTACTTTGCATTCTGGCACCCAACATCACAAGATGATATTTTAAGCTCCTTGTGTAGCCGAATCTGTGCTGGTTTGAATGGTCCGCCTCCAGTTTCCCCTTTGTTTTGCTGCCTCTAGCTGGACGTTGGCTGACCCTAGTTACCTGTGGTTGGCCTGGCCGTGCGTCACTCAGAAAACAACAGGCCAATCAGAAGAGAGGCTCATGAATATTAATTAGACAGGCCAAAATCGACCTGTTCTCAGCAGAGCTCCTGAGAAAGTGTAAAAATGTAAAATAAGCTGTTAAAATATACTGAGATGGTTTTTTGTTTTTTTTTTTTATTTTTTTTTTTTTTTTTTTTTTTTTTGGTACTTATACTGCAAATATATATTCTTAAGGACATCAAAACCTAAAATAAAACTCCAGAAAGGTGTAAAATATGTGACCTTTAAGTTTTAGCGCCATGTCGCATGGATCAACATGACATTTCATGTTGCATTTTTATTGGCTGGTCAGTAAACGTAGGTCGTAGCAGCAAACACACTGTGTGATGAACATGCTGAATTTCTGAGACTGTCAGAAAATGGTCACAGGCTATCTTTGGTCGCAAGACTGTGACAATGGCCGTCTTTGAACCTCTCTCACTGCATGACATAGGACCACCTTTTAGAAGACCACCTTTTCACAGAAATCGCCACAGTTGTTTCACAATGCCAATCTTTCATCCGAGACAGCTGAAAATCGTGCAGTGTGTAGAAGGCTTAGACAGTTCTTCTGATGCAGAACACACGTGTTAGTTTGCAGTCGGCTGTAATCTGAGTGGCGTGTTCAAGCACAGCTTTTTGGTCCAGATGCAGCCGACACGAGGCGACAACACCGTTGGCTTTCGTAGCCATTAGTTCTTTAAAGTCGGCTTGGTGTGTCCCAGCCATAAATGTGATACTATAATGGTCACTTGATGAAAACACCAGCTTACACCAACATAGAAACAATTGAACCGGCTAAAGGTTAACCGGCCCGAGCCAAACTGGTTGAATGTTGTTTGAGAGCATTTATTCTCACCTGTGTGTAGGGAGAAATGCCTGGAAAGAGTCTGTTGGCGACCAAACACTTTGCCACAAACAGGGCAGGGAAAGAGCTGTTCATTGAGTCTCCATTGGGCGAGTCCATTTCCTGGCTCACTACTCACCTTCTCTGGATCTGGATACATTAAAAAGAATAATAATCAGATATTATACAACAGTTCGTTCTGGTTGTCTAAACTAGTCCAACAGCACTGGAATGTTTCATTCTTTGTATCGCTCTGCTTGTCTGCGTTCCCAGTGTTTTAGACCTCTTGTGATACTTCTTAAGTGATTCACATTTTGTCTCATTCCTGTCTGAAATCTTGGGATATTATAGCTGAAAAGTCTTTTTGTGATTGCTCTAGACATCCTTGAGATCACAATACGCATGCTACACAAGAACATTTACTTCCTTCGATGAATTTGTCTGAATTCTTGACATATCATACTCTTGTGAGACATGAGGACTACTAATTGCAGGTACAACCGGGAAACCAAGAGACACGGAGGTTGGCAAGAGGTCAGAGTGTGTTCTGTCACTGTGCTGGATAATATGTTGATTAGTCTATACATCCAGATCAGGGAGCCAACAAGGTGTTTTTTATCTTGACATTGGGCTGAGTGCTTCTTTTTCACCTTTCATTAGAAGAGCGAGACAGGAGGGGAAAGAGAGTAAGAGAGAGAGAGACAGCATGCCACACAAGTGGAGGAGACCGGCTGAATTAACCTTCTGATGAAGGTGGTTGGCTCAGCGTCAAATTAAAATGCAGCACCACGCCTTTTCTCTCTCCGGAAGGAGGCAGAGAGAGATAAATAAATGAATAGATAAATAAATAAATAAATATATAAACCGAAGAGAAATTCCGTCATCGTGCAACACAGTCCCTTCAAATAGATGTCTGGTGCAATATGAAAGCCTGGCCGTAATTCTGTACAAAACAAGAGGTTGCCAAATGTTAAGCAACGTTTCTTTACGAGCCAAAACGGAACAGAAATATGTATACTTATTTAAAAAAAAAAAAAAAGCCTACAGTTTACAACTGAAAGGGTCTTTAATCATGTCAAGGCATTCAGAGATGCATGTTTTGGGTTTGTAGGTCATATCAATGACATGAGTTTTTTTTTTCTTATGCATGTACCGCAGCATTCTGATCCGTTCAATAAATATTCAAGAGGCTTTTTGGATATGCAGCGGGTGTGTGCCCGTCCCTTTTGACTTGTGGTTTGCTCATAAATAGGCACATTTTTTTACAAATGCTGTCATAAGCAATGCAGCCTCAGGATTGATGGGGGCATGGCAAGGAAAAGGGGGGCAAGTGGTTAGGGAGAAACAGTATTTTTTTGGCATATCAGAGAGGATTTAATGGTGGCAATTAAAGAGCAGATGCACTAGCCTTGGACGCAAGACCTGAAGGACATTTTCATGGGGCTGCTCGTATCTTCTGCCAGAGACCAAACCCAAAAGTCCTGATGGGAATAGTGTCTCAAAGTGGCCCAACGGGAGGGGATGTCTGACTTGTCGGCACGCTCCCTCAGGAAGTCACAGGCAATGATGCTAAAAGTGCCCCTTTACTCCTCACAAAGATCTTGGCTGAAAGACACTTAAATATATACGTGTACAGGGCGTTCTAATGTCAGGGTGTCAATTTCATTGTTATCAAGCACAGGGATGCCAAAGTTTTTATTGGTCCTAAAGCACCCGTTAAAACTAATGTAAGCCATCTATCCTGTGGTAAGTTCTGAAATCCATCATTATTTTAAAAGACATAAGGATAAGTGATGTCTTGCTTGCCTGCTCGATTTTACTGCTGATGTATTACTTGCTTCAGAAAAACGAGGCACATTACATCAGTTTTAAGCCAATAGGGGGAAAGTAGGGAAATTATGACCCAGAAGAAATTTTATTGCTCAGACCCTTCCCTTTTATAGATCAATGGAGTTCTCGGTTATGTTTTAAATAAGTAACAACTTTTTCTCTCTTTTAAAATTCCTTAGGTGAAATAAAAACTGACACAAATAAGACAATAGTTGATATACAGTAAAACGACTACACTTAATAATATAGCTCAGATATTAAAAGAATCGGATGAGAAATATTTCAGAAAAAAGATGATGATGAGGCAATGTGTAGCTACTGCTGTCACACAAAATCATGTCAGAGGAGACGACAGGTGAAAGTGAGACACTCTAACCACAACTGAAAAAAAAAACTTGCCAGTGTAGGAGTTTTTTTTAGATTCCATCAAAAAGCAGGATATTAGACATCCCAGTTTGCAGGAAGCGCAAAAAAGTATTTTTTGTACATTTATGATTAAAAATGTTCTCTCCTTTCCTACACTGGTGTTTGCGATTCATCTGCCAAAAATGAGAAAAGTTAAAGATGAATTTGACTGATAACTTTATTTAGTTTCTAAAGATATCACAATAATATTTTCTTTTAACCATGATAATTATGTAGTGAAAATCTGATATTGTCATAGTCCATCTCTACAGTGGCAACAGAGAATCCTGCCCTCATTTGACTTAAAGGGAAAGTTCACCTTAAACAAACAAACAAATAAATTAAGAAAATAAAAACTGCCATTATTAACTCACCCTTCAAGTCGTTCCAAATTTTGAAAGACTTCAGTGTCCAATCAGCAGTGGTCACAGATATTTTTCCTTTTTTTTTTTGTGTTCCACGAATAACACGAGGGTGAGTATTACACCATAATTTTATTTTTTGCATAAACTACAGCTTTATCCCCAAGCAAGATCTCCACTGACACCTTTAAGCACCTGTTGATATCAAACTTAATATTATTGGATGATGTTTTGATTATATTTGAATCTTAAAGACTCAACTTGATTAGTAGTGCCACACTACCAGCATGAATTAGCATCGCTAAACTGCATAATTAAACAAGGGTGCCATGTGTGTGCCATCTCCCAGCCGTCCCCCGCGCTGACCTGCACTGCATAAGAGCTTTAATTAAAACTACAGTGGGTGTTTTGCCCTTTGCTTCAATCTATGAGCGAGTTTAGAAAAGGCAACACACAATCAGACACAGGGTCCTGAATCAGCCTCGTCACCCCCGGGGCCCACGGTTCCACTGAGTCACAGTGTTCATAGGAACCTGTGCATCTGACTCACGTCCCACCAAGTGGCAGTGCGGCGTGATGTGGTGCTGACAGCTATGGTGTGACACAGAGCCTGGGGGGACTGCAGGGAAAAGATGGCACCTTCCCACAATGCCTCAGTGGGGGACATGAGCGGACGAATGCCTGTGCAATGCTTATGACTCTCACCTAATACCTTCATTTTCTTGTTGTTGATGCATTTTTCTCAGTCTCTCTTTCTCCTTTGCCATTAAAAAGACTGGCATTGCTGGGAACCAATATCTATTTACCAATATATGTTTTAACAACAATGCTCCCTAACAAACTTAAAGAGATAGTTTACCTGAAAAGTAAACTTCTGTCATCATTTACTCACCTTCATGTCCAACCTAAATGAGTTACTTTTTGCTGAAAATAAAAAAGATACACTACCATTTAAAATTTTGGGCTTGATTGATTGATTGATTTTTTTTATTTATTATTAAATCATTTTTTTTTAATTGACTGAATCATTTTACTTTAAAAGAAATTGATGCTTTTATTAATCAAGGACACATAAAAACCGATCATTTAAAACGATACCAACATTTTCTGTCTTTCTATCTATAACCTTCTGTTGAAAATCCTAAAAAAAAAACTCCACAAAAACATTTAAGCAGCACAACTTTTTTTAACATAGATAATAATAAGAAATATTTCTTATGCATATTGGAATGATTTCTGAAAGATCATGTGAAACTGAATACTGTAGTAATGATGCTGAAAATCAGCTTTGCATATATAAAAATAGAAAACAGTTGTATTACAATAATATTATACTTTTTGTTTTAATTATTATTTTTGATCAAATCAATGCAGCCGTGGTAAGCATAAACGACTTTAAGCATTAAAAAATCTTAAAGATTTAAAACTTCTGAATGGTAGTGTATTTTGAAAGTGTTTTTTTGGTCAAAACATGAAAGTCAATTGTTTTTGGACCGTGCTGACTTTCATAAAAAGGACAAAAAGCTAAAAACCATATCTTCTTTTAATTAATATAATTAAGATAATAAAATGTTTATTTTGGGTAAACTATCCAGTTCCCTTGTTCAGTCAGCTGGATACAGGTTAACAATGCAAAATTTGGGGTCAAAATATACAGAGTTCATGACACTGCAATAAAAAAATAAAACATTGACGCTTAATTGAGACACTAGAGCATCTACATCAATGACTTGAAGTGGTTAATGGTTTAATTAGTGTTATTAGAGAGAGAAGAGACAGCCTCCGCAGTGATGCTGAAGATGACTCGGGGCAAGAGGAAAGGATAGAAGAGGAGTGTTACACACACACACACACACACACACAACACACACACACACACACCCACACACACACGCCAAACACACAAAGGATGACACAGACCCAATGAACATAAGTAACTCATGCAATTAAGTGAAAAATATAAAAAGAAGATGTAAAAGCAGACAATGCTCTTCATCTGATCCAGCCATGAGCAACATAAAGGCAATTTTTTATACAGAAATGATCAAATTGGCCATACAGACACACAAGCAAACAAACAAACACTGGTTCAGTTTATCTTTTTGGCATAAATACAGAACTATTTTAGATCAATTCATTATTTTTCAACCACTGATTATGCTGTTAAAAATAAAAAATTAGAGCTCTTTGTCTTAACTAAGGAGTGGGAGTTACTACCCACACCGGGTCAGAAGGTGTTAGACACTTAGCAATGAAATGCCAAAAAACATGGAGTAAGAGAAAGAATTTGAAAGAGAAAGAGAGAAAGAGATGAAAAAGGTAGACAAGGGTCACGGCCGCTCTTATGTGATTTGTGTACGTCCGCTTTGTGTCTGCGCGTAAGAACGAACGCATGTCTGAGTGTGTAGTGAATTAACTTTCACGCACCCTGGACACGAAAAACCCAATCATTTTTTCATTAACTGGTGTAGGGAATCGGGCCAAGCGAGCGCAAACTAATTACCCTTTGCCAGAGGGGCCAGTAGAGGGAGGCAGGGAGTGCCAGCTGCCCAGTGCAGCGGTCTCAAAGCTGGGTGGGAGCGCGAGGGGCCTCTGTAGCCTCGCATTAGATGAGAGGGGCGGCTTGTATGCATAGATCTATGTAGATGTGAGCAGGGTCCAAAATGAACACCAAAGCCGCATAAAAATGACTTGTTAGTGGACAGTACCATTGAAAAGAACAAAATGTAGAGCCTACATTGAATTGTACAAACTACAATCTGACCATGAGTGATGTGAGTGACATACTAGTATCTACTAAACACAGATCATAGGAAAAAATCTGAATTCATGAGTTGATTTTCTTTCTGCAGAAGTCTGTCACGACATATACTGTATGTGGGATATTCCTCATATTAAAGCACCAAAAACACATATTAGGAACAAGTATCATAGGATATGTGCTATTTGTCATTAAAAGGGGTCATATGATGCGATTTAAATTTTTCCTTTCTTTTTGGAGTGTTACAAGCTCTTGGTGCATAAAGAAGATCTGTAAAGTTGCAAAGACTAAAGTCTCAAATCCAAAGAGATATTCTTTATAAAAGTTAAGAGTCAGCCACGCCTACCTAAAACAGCTGGTTTTAACACGCCCCCACATGTCTACATCACTATGTGGGAAGATTTGCAAAATGCTGCCCAAATGTTCACGCAAAGAAAGAAGGCATAACTTTTATTCTCGCTGTAGTATTGTTGTTGCCGCCGCCGCCATGTCGTGAAGACGCTGTGTTTCGTTGTGAAAGCGAAACTACTTTGTTTGGTCTTCCAAAAGAGGATGATATCTGCTTCGTCATGCCTGGAGCTGATCCGTGCTGGTTGCTGAGGAAATACTACAACTTTGCACTGTGGATCGCCGGATCGGCTTTCACTGTGGACGAAGCAGAGTCCAGCCCGGGGTTGCCACAAGTGGTTGACGCTGTGGTTCGTTGTGAAAGCGAGACTACATTGCCGGCTGTTCTGACTCAAAGACTGTAAGTACGTTTTTTATATTTAAAATTCGGCCAATCACAACGCACTGGATAGCTGGCCAATCAGAGCACACCTCGCTTTTTTAGAACGATGAGCTTTGTAAAAATCGACGCGTTTTAGAAAGGCGGGGCATAGAGGAGAAACAATAATGTAGAGTATGTGGACAATAATGTGTTTTTTGAACCTTAAACCGCATAAACACATTTCATTATACCAAATACACAAAATAATGTTCTTTTTAGCAGCATCATATGACCCCTTTAATATGCATGGGAAAAGAAACACTGAAATAATCCCACTCTCATAGGGACAGAATTGTATATACACTTTTGTCAACAGAAAAAAATATATTTATAAGCAGGTGTGTCATAAAGGCAATTTGTGAGCAAGTATAGGGTCCTGGTTGGTGCGGAGGAGGCGGTCTTACCTTGCTGGGCAACCCTGCTTGAAGATCCGGCTTCAGCTGGGGAAGAGCTCTTGGAGCGCGTGCTGAAAGGTGATTGTCTAAAGCGGTCGTCTAGGAAAGGGCTGGAAAATCACAAGCTACCATTAGATTCAATAAATGTCATTCACTACATTCTGGCAGCATAATAGGTGCACAATGGTAAACCTACCTGTGTAT
This sequence comes from Sinocyclocheilus anophthalmus, assembly GCA_018155175.1. Taxonomy (NCBI): domain Eukaryota; kingdom Metazoa; phylum Chordata; class Actinopteri; order Cypriniformes; family Cyprinidae; genus Sinocyclocheilus; species Sinocyclocheilus anophthalmus. Next base: position 381,564 of record JADLZN010007807.1, read on the forward strand.
GCCGAATGATGCATTGTCTTTGTTTTCGTTAGCTTTACTTACTTTTTCTGAAAAAGAAAAACACAATGGAGTTAAAAATAGGCTTGTTTTTGTGTTGTACTTACAAAAATCATATGCCGCCAGTAGGTGTAAATAAGGCAATTTGTTAGTAGAACTATTCCTTTATAAAGCTGACCATTAATCCATCCCTGATAAAAAGACAATCATAGCTGGTCTCCAGCATATATTGTGTTTTGCATGCTGATAGATTAGAATGCTGTTTTGCTGGTAATGCAAGAACCAGTTTTTCCAAAATTGCTATAAAATAGTTTTTCCCCTTTTAAAATTCATTTGTCAAACTAAATCATTTTGGGTAATTTTTCTAAATGCAAGATCCAGTTTCACCAAAATTGCTATAAAAAGTTTTTCCTAATTTTTCAAACTCAATAATTTCTGGTAATTCTTCTAAATGCAAGATCCAGATTTATCAAAATTGCTATAAAATTGTGTTTTCTTTATTTGTCAAACTCAATGATTTCTGGTAATTCTGCTAAATGCAAGATCCAGTTCTACCAAACTTGCTATAAAACAGTTTTTTCCCTCATTTGTCAAACTACATAATTTCTAACAAATACAATTATTTCAATAATAATAAAACAATAATGAAATAAATTTTTATAGTCATAAAAATAAATAGTTTCAGTTAATTTTATGATTGTGCTTTCCCACCAGCTAGACCAGCGTGAACCAGCCAGAATGGAATTAACAGAATGGAATTCTTGTTTTCCAGTAAAAATCTAAACATAAAATTGAGTAAATATATTCAGAAAATATTTTGAATATTTGACGTCTTTTTTTTTCTTGTCAATTTATTTGTATTCTTGTTTTAAGCAAAAATCTAGCAACATTTTTACAATGGGGTAGGAAAAATACATAATGCATTTGAATACATATTAGAATTGAATCATTCAAAATAAATTCTCTGAAAAATATATTACACAATTGTACGTTAGATAAAACAGGACAGAAATACTAAATAAGAAATAATTCTGCCATGCATGCTGATTTAAGACTGTCTTTTCAGCAGGGATTGCAGTGGTTAGATTTTTTTAACCATGTTTTGCCAAACGCTTTTCAAAGCGAAAAGCAGAGGGCCCAAAAAGAGAAAATTGTCTCATATCTGTCTGTCTGTCTATCTGCCTGTCTTTCTCTCTTCTGGTGGTCTGGTAATGACCTTGCTCCCTGGGTGGCACTTCCTAAGCCCCCTCTCCCTGACACCCTCTCGGTCACACAGCTCACAGAGGATGGAAGGGCTCTCTGCGTTGCCATGACGATGCTGCACAGGAGCAAGAGGGAGAGAGAGAGAGAGAAAGAGAGAGACAAGGGAAGTGTGTGCAACCGAGGTGTGAGACAGAATGAGGAGAACAATCTGAGGGAGTCGAGGGTTGAGGGGTAACCTACCCGGGGCAAGGCCTACACCCCTACCATGGGTAGGGGGGAGGGGGAGGGTTGCAAATGGCCGTTGCGTGGAGGTTGGTAGATATATATATATATATATATATATATTATGTGTGTGTGGGGGGCGGCTTTTGTGGATTTCTTGTGCTTCCGAGGTGCTAGATGGCATTTAAAGAGAGCCGTAGCTGGCAGCGAGGAGCGCTGGGGGCAGGTTTGTCTCTGCTAATCCTCAGAACGCTCTTGGAAGAAAAGCTCAATCCTGCCATCATTTAACACCACAAATATCCCTCCACTCTCTAGTGTGTCAGTGCAGCAATCAGAGAAGACGATGAAGAAGAAAACCTGAAGACTGTCGCTGCGGAGAGCTTTTTTTAAAACGGACAGCCCGCCCTTCGTTTCTTTTGTCACAGAGACTTACCAGACAGTTTGAAAAGCAGCTCAGAGGCCATTTTGACTGATATGTCCTGGGAGAAGAGGTCATTTTGGGGGCGGGGCAAAGGATCTGAGAGGTTAACCATTGGTTCCTTCTTCTCACATCCCCTTGAAGTGCTGAAGCCCTGTAGATGAGAGGAGGGAGGGGCCAATTCTAGGGGCGGGTCCACTTCCATAGGCTCCACCTTCACTATGACGTTCTGGTGGCAAGCTTCTTTGTTATTCTCTGAAAATGCAAATTAAAATGAATGTTAATCCATTTGCAAACAACCACTATAACACTGATTCTAATTAGCAGTGCATGCTAAGGATAGAGATTTCAACAAACTCCTAAATCTAAGTGTTAAACTTCCACTTCAGGCAAAGATTTCAAGTAATGAAAGCTTTTTGCAGAAGTGGCCATCGCCATGAGTATATTTGGTAACAGCCTCAATGGTTTGAAATCGTCTGACTCGAGACTAGAGCGGTGTCATTTGCGATGTGATAGTCAGTGGCAGTCCTGAGGCGAAATCGTGCATAAGGTGCTCAGATGCCTCCGGATGATCCTTGGAAAAAGTTACTGCTCTGAACGAGAGCGAGAGAAACAGAGCGGCACAATCCCATGAAATTACCGCAGATCCGCCAAAGGTGATACTTCATTTCTTTTATTTTAAAAGTAATTCTGTATGCAATCCTCATTTTTACGGAGTACAATTTGATTATGTCTTTGCAGATGTAACTGTAATCTATTGGAGATACCTACACCCCCCCCCCCCCCCCCCCCCCCCCCCTAGTTCGTATAGCCTATTGATTATGCTTCTCCAAGTACTCCATTTTTACCAAGCCTGGAAATTAATGACCTCAAAACATGTGGTACATTGAGCAGTGGTGTTATTACTACAGATGCACAACAATATAGTACCATATTGATTATTAGATTATTGGTACCATTTGATTATTAATTTAATTTAAATGTAAATTTCATTTTTGAAATAAGTCTTATGCTCACTAAGTTACATTCAATATATTCAATATATTATATTCAATATTATAGAAAACAGTAATATTGTGAAATATTTACTGATCTGATTTCGTTTTTACTATAATCTGTATATCCATCTCACATATCACATATACCACAGTTATACAGGATTCCTTCAAAAATCAGTCTATATGCTGATTCGGCTCTCGAAATTGGGTTATTGTTAAAAACAGTGCTTTACATTTTTGCGAAAACAATAGTACATTATGCTTTTCAAGAATCATGCTGTAATGTTAAAAAAAAACATTATTTTTCAAATATTGTACATTATTATAGGTTCCTATGCCAGCCTCTTCTAAAAAGCGTCGTTTTCTAACAAAGTTCACTCCATTCCGACAAGCGAAGTCTGCTGATTGGCCAGCTGGCCCAGTGCATTGTGACTGGCCGAACAGCGTAAGCACTCGTCGGAAATGTAACGGCCTTTACCATAATCGTGAGCTTCATCTTTTAAAATAAATGTAAAGACGGAGCCCGAAAGGGGAACAGAGTCGCGTGACAGACACAGTGATGAAGCTGGTATGTGTTTGCAGTACACAAGCCACGGTTAAGACAGCTGACTCCACTGTGATGTTACCCCCTCTCTCGCACGCTCTCTCTCTCGCTCGCTCTCTCTCTCTCGCTTATCTATTCTCCTCTCTTCTCGCTCGCTCGCGCAAACCACACACACACGAGCGCACAAAACTCCACATTGAACCAGGCAATAGCAAATACTTAACCTCATAACAAAACAGTAGTGATTCAGAAGCGCCAGATGTAAGAGCAAGTCAGAATTACTCTTCATTGGTTCACGAAACGGTCGTCCATAAAATGCATTGCTGTTCTGTTGTAAGTAATCTTAAAGATTCCTAAATGCATCTACTTTCGGAAGGCCTAGAAACACACAGCGTCTACCTGACATGGCTGCTTCAACACTAACTGCGGTTACTGAAACCATGCCTTCTTTCTTTGCGTGAACATTTGGGTGGCATTATGATAATATTTCACTAGTGAGGTAGACATGGGGTGGGGGGGAGTGTTAGAACGAGCCGTTTTAGGGGGGGGGCGTGGCAGAGTCTTAACTTTTTATAAAGAATATCTCTTTGGTTTTGACTTTAGTCTTTGCAACTTCAGGGTTCTTTTCTATGCACAATCAGCTTGTAACACTCAAAAGAAAAAGGAAAACTTGATGGCATATGACCTTTACTAAACAGCTGTCCCTGTATCGATATTGTGACACGTGTGCAGCAGTGGACCGTGCTTAATTTAATCAGAACAAGTTAAAATGGAGTAGAACACGTTGACGGTTCTAAAAAAATAGGAATAGCGCCTAATATATAGGCTGCCAACAGGTATTAATGCAGCAGAGGAACAAATGGATGGCCTGATATAAAGAGAGTAATCCCCGAAACAGAGCGTCACACGGGCGGCAATACGGAATATAGCTACGTGTGGTACTTTATCTTTGTCAACTTAGCAACCATGTGCTCGCGCTCTTCGCCTCCACTGTGGAGTAAATGCGCTTGCTTTCGAAAAACACTGGTAAGCTTGCAGTGAGCAATCTCAATTCACGTCTATTCTAGAAAAAGTGTAATGCATCAAGTGCTCATTAATGAGCAAGAGAGAGGCTGGTGTGTATGTATGAATACACCATTGTGCCGCGTTCTCTACGTTCAAACGTGAATCTAGTGGCTTTAATTCCTGTCGAAACAATGATGTTACCAGCTCCTTGTTGAGAAAGCTAATGTAGCTCTTCAGCGATTAAGCTATTTATTGATAAAATTGCGGGGCAGCGCTAAAAAAATTGTTCCTGAATGTCTGAGTTCGGCCGCAACGTGATCTGTGTGAGTGAATGAGCGTGTGTGCGTTAGATACAGTGAAGACATTGCATTAGTTTAGAACTCTTCTAATTTATTTTTTATTGTAGAGAGTGTGTTAATTTGTGCAATGATAACTACCAGCAATGTAAATGATTTTTTTAATATATTAGAATGAGTGCATTACAATATAAATGTATTAGAACGAGTACTTTATTGTTTATGGGCTTAAAAACAAGATGCAAACACTCAGAATATTGTACCTGGTGGGGAGTACACAATGTAAACATGAAACATATGCCAATACCTATATTGTACTGTGGCACAGTTAAGGAGGCCCTTCATAATGCAGATGTCAACTGCCTGCTCTGCCAATAATTAGAAATGGCACTATAGTAAGCAGTATTTAATAAACAGCTGTTTTTCTAAATTCTGCAGAGGTGAAATTCAGTGCAGTCATGTAACATGATATGTATCGTATCGTGGCCTCTGCATCGTGATAAGTATCGTATCGTGACTTTGCTGGTGATACACAGCCCTAATTTTTACATTTAGATTATCTTGGCCTATTCACCTTACCACTCATTAAATTTAATTTCACCATATTAAAATGGCAATTCACAAAATGAACATACTGTTGTGATGCTTAAAGGAGACATACTATGCCCCTTTTTACAATATGTAATATAAAGTCTCTGTTGTCCCCAGAATGTGTCTGTGAAGTTTCAGCTCAAAATACTCCACAGATCATTTATTATATCATTTTGAAAATGCCTATTTTGAGTGGAAGCAGAAACACGCTGTTTTTCGAGCCTGTCTCTTTAAATGCAAATGAGCTTCTGCTCCCCACCCCCTTTTACAGAATAGAGCTGCACCATTACAGCTCGAACCTGCTAAAAACATCTGTTTTGGTTATGATTATCATGTTTATCGCGCTGAAAGCATGTGTTTTAAACCATATGAGTTTAAACTTCAGATATAAGGTTTTTTGAGCGCACACATCCGAAACACACGGACAGAAAGTGGCTGTCACAGCATGTGAGTACTAAACTAAGTTCTCATTCACACACAAGTTTACGTAAAAACACACGAGTTACAAAAACAGTCGGTTATGTCTGTGAAGGTAAACAGCTGGGAAATAAATCGCATGTTTATTTTAGATCTGTGTAACAAGTAGGGCTGGGTATCGTTCAAAATTTATATCGATACCGATACCTTGACTTCGGTACCGGTTCCTGAACGATACTTTTTTCCGATACCTATTTTATGAAATCTATTTGAACAAGAAAAAACTTTGGTTTTATTGTTCATCTTGTTGATGTTTATACAGACTCAAAGCACGCAAAAGGCACACAAGTAACAAACAAAAATCCAGTGCAAATAGTTAATAAAGTCAAATAGTCTTCAGTTTAAATCTGTTAGCTAACATTTTACACTAGTGAGTGTGACAGAACACCTAGTCAGACAGATTTCTATTAATTTTCTACGATTTACTGAGGAGAATTAGCATTTCTAGCGCGTCTGCGTGGGGCTCTCTCTTCCTTGATCGCTGCTATGACTCGAGGTTAGAATATATTTATTATCAACAATACATGGCCAAAAAAACTGGCATCGGAAGTTATTACAAACATTCGATGGTGGTTTGAAGTGAGTTTTGAGTAAAAGCGGAATGTAAATCTTATTTATTGTCTTATGCAGTGGTTAAATTGGGATTTGTTATGTGGGGGGGGGGGGGCTCTATGGTATCGAGTTTAATATATATATTATATATATTATATATATATATATATGTGTGGGTGTGTGTGTGTGTGTGTGTGTGTGTGTTGTTTTTGTGCAAATGATGTATGCGATTCCCACTAATCTCATTAATACCTTCATTTCAAATTCTTACATTTGATCTATTAATTCAATTGACACTGAAAAATACAACTGCATTAAATAATAGTATGAGATTATTTTAAATATTTTTGAACATACAAACTAGAATTGATGGTGGAAATGATACTTTTCAACAAAATTAAAACGCCAGTAGGTGCCAGTAATGAGCGTTTAATGAGTGAGTCACTGAGTCGTTCATTCAAACAATTCGTTCAAACGGCAAATTCATCAGATGTTAATGCATGGGCTAATGAAACTTTGACTAAACCGATTTGTTCAAAACACGGAATCAATCAGCAATGAATGTACTTACTAAAATGTAAGTGACCTAATATTATTGTATGCTTATTGAACTGTTTATAGAACTATTAAACAGTCGTAAATGGTGAAAACGTTGTGATGTTGCTTAACTAACTGTATTTTAAATATAAAAACATTCCATTTTGAATTTTTACCTCAGCATGCTGAGTTTCTTAGTGTTGCGCGTTTTGATTTCTCCTGGAGAGGCTCCGCGGGCCTCACTTCAGCAGCGCAAATTATACTGTAGAGATGATTAGATAATTAGAATCCATATTCGCCACTACTCTAAATGTATTAAAATCGCAAACATGCGTTTGGTGTTTTAATTAGTTCTTTGGTTACTGGTGTTTTAATCATGTTACTTGTCTGGCGTTAACGAAGCGTTAATGTCAAGCCCTGGAGTCTATAAGTGCCGGGGCTCAGCCCCAGACGGCCCCCAGCCCAATTTAAACCCTGGTCTTATGTAGCATGATGCATGTGCATGAATGGTCACCCCCATGTTTTTAACACGCGCTTCGGTTTGAATGTCTCGACCCCCCACGGATTTCGCATATGTTGACCTTCCACAGCGCCACGCTACTCATTGGAATGAGATGACTTTCGGTCTGGTCCTTGTTGGCGATAGTGGAAAGCGGACGCTTGAAACGATGCGAGTGGGAAAACAGCGTACGGAGAGGGATAGTGTTTCCGATTTTTGAAGGAACAAAAACGACCAAGCGGCCGACCGAGTAGGTAAAATGGTCGACAAGAAAGTAAGAGCCTTAGCTGTAACGTGGGGGCGGGACGCATTTCACGCAAGACTACATACATACAGTAAGGGCAAGAAGGCCGCAGCATCTTGAGTGTCACCGTCGCGAGCACCAGACTGTGCAGAACCTGATCGGTTGAGTATTAGGATTAGTAAGATACAGAGCAGACGGCTCACGTACGGTGTTCGCATTCTCTCGCGGAATGTCAAACCTGATTCGATCGCACATCCCTGACGCTGATGAGATTAAAACCTTAGGTATCGAAATTTGGTACCGAACGACGAGACATTTTTAGATACTGGATAGTATCAAGGCAATTCGGTCGGTGCCTAAAAATTATCGAACTCGATACCCAGCCCTAGTAACAGCAGCAATATACATTAAATAAATCAATAAATGTACTGCTCTGTTGTCTCCTCTGAGGCTGGCACTCTAATAGTGTTCTGTGCTCGTCTGTGCAGTCAAAGACAGAACCGTTAGCATGCTTTGCTCAAACTTTCACCATGGCATTAGAACTAGTACACCGTTGTCGCTTGCGAAAACACACTAACGGCGCCTTGAGTGGAAACTTACAGATTAAGGGGCGGTAATATTATAATGAGATCCCTTTGCCACTAGGGAAGCAAAATCAGACGTGCTCGTTTTTCAGACGCTTGCAGAAAAAGGCTTACTTAAACAAAGTTACTGGGTTAATCTTTTCATATTCCTTGGTTGGTAGATGCACCGGGGACCTGATGATAGCACTTAAAACCTGGAAAAGTCAGATTTTCATGATATGTCACCTTTAAATTCACGTTATTAGCCATTTATGGTTAGTGGTCATAACATAAAACTTAAGATAACAAAAAAGTGAAGGACCTGAGCCACACCTAGGCACCAGAATATCTCAAAAAGAGGAGGCTCTCTTTAATTGGGCCAGTGAACACCCTGGCAATCTCATACTAACGTCCTGGTAACATCACCCACATTTTCTGCATTGTGCAAAACCAAGAAGCAAGATTTTGTTACCCATAAGACCCCTGGCCAAAGGAAGCACAGATGTCAACTCACTGTCATGTGCAACATATTTAAATTTGAGCCTGGTTGTCCACTTTGTGACTCATTTGAGTTTTAAACTGCTACAGAGACAAGGGCATCATTGAGATAAGGCTGTTACCAAAGGCGGTTAAAGCTGAAGCAGATGTCTATAATTTGGCTTAAAAAGAAAAAAGGGTTTGAAATCTGGTCAAAATGACTCAATGTTTGAAATCTGGTCAAAAGGTTTTTTCTTCCTCACTACTCTAGGCTAAGCCAAAGTCAAAAAGAAAGAGTGCAAAAAAAACCCAAAGACCTCCTCCAATACAATCAATTCCTAGTCCACCTCTAAAAAAAAGTTAACCTGAAGATCTCATTTGTGCCAGTCGAACAAATACCAAACTTTAGCACAGATTAAACCAGATACCTGGCGAGTTTATGTTTTGTTTTTGTACATTTGCAGTCATAAAGTGCTGTGGTATAAAACAGAACACAACAGTGAGGGCTGAACTTGACAGTACATTTACAAACTTCTAAAGGTTTCAAGAACTTTCTATGGTTAGCCTAAAAAACACGCAAGCGCCACAACAAGACAAAATAGACAGACAGTCAGTGAGCTCATATGAACGCCAGAGTTCTTTTAATGAAAACCAGCTCTTGTAAACTCACTCAGCCTTTCTGATATAGAAAAACAAAGAGGTCTGCTCCCTACATTTAGACTGGACAAAAAAGGAGGGTAGAAAAAAAGTTTGGAGGGGCATGTATCAGGTACAGACGCATCAGATCAGACGGGAATTACCAAGGAATTGTACAGGCGTGAGGCGGTCGATAGAGGGATATGTTTCAAGGGATCGGACCCACCCACCGCTTCAGACAGCTCGGGGGAGGGAGGCAGTAGGGGAAGTAAAGTAATCCTAGCTGTAGTTAAGGCTGGGAGAGGGGCAGGGATTGTGGGTTCTAGGGCGGCTGACGCCCACCCTCCTCCGTTAACGCGAGTGTTATGGGTCGGTCTGTGGTGTGTCCTGGGCTCGACCTAGATGGTGATGGGTACGAAGGTGTATGTTACGAGCTGGTGGGGTGAGGTGTTTTTTGGGGCGAGTGTGTGGGGGGGTCAGTAGTGTGCCCAGGTGTCACGAGCTGGAGGAGGCAATGGCACACGGGGACACTGACAACCACTAGCCCGTTAATCCCTTAATAAAGTGCCTGGAGCCAGATTGAGGGCCGGGGTCATTTAGGGGACACACAGTCTCACAACACACACACAGAGCAATGCACTCTCGCCTTGGGTTGAGTGACGTCAGTAACTGCTTTCAAATGCATTTGTACACATGTATGTAAAAAATGAGTAATGTAGAGAGCGGGTCACTATGAGGAAGAGAGCGCAACCAGCAATCAGCAGTGTTTTGAAAGCATCTAAAATAGCCAGTGTGTTAGATATGCAAATTATCATGAGTAAATAAATGTGCAAATACAGAAAGGAAAATACAAACAAACACACACACACACACTGAAAGCGCAGGGAGGTTAAACGGAGGCTGACCAGTGGCAGATAGTCTCTTTAGCCATCTGGTCTATCAAAGATTCATGCCTGTTAAACCTCTCGTGAGCGCTGAGAGTGATAAACTTGTGCAGATTTATGGAAATCAAATAGAAAACACAGGCACACCGAAGCTACAGACATGTCATGCTTTGGTGCTCATGTGGGAAATGCAGGTTCAAATTCAACTGGCATTGTGTCCTGATCCCATTTTCTGGTTTCTTACCAGTGAGCACATATGCACACAAATATGCTGATAACTACCAAAATCAGCTCATGACATCAAATCAATAACCCGGCAATGCCAGAATATTACCATTTCAAGATTTTGTAAGTGACGTCACAACATGATCACTGCAATAGGGCTGCACGATTAATCGAATGCGATTGTCATGCGCATTTTGATAGTAATGCAATCAGCAGGAAATAATCATCACGTGCTTTCAGATGGAGCAGAATTTACTACACATAGCCGTTGTTCACTGACAAATTACGCAAAAAAAAACGCTTTTTTATTTTATTGCGCGATTCTGAAATCGAAGAAATCGTTTGCATAGCTTCTCAGTGAACTACGGCTCTGTGAAGTAAATGCTGCTCAATCTGAAAGCACGTGAAAATACCACAATTAATAACATGCTTTTACTCCAAACTCACTTCATAACAACAGTCGAGTGTTTGAAATAAATCCTTGTGAGATGATGTGGCTTCTTACACAAAACAAGGCACGCAACATATTTCATAGTATATAAGCAGTGATAAAGGCATTGCATAATAAATATACTTTATTATATATTACAATTATAAATCCCGGTAAGATCTAACGTATATTGCCATAGCGTGTGTTTATTGTCCCTTGAATAATGAAAGCCGATTGAATCTTCTGTTATTCAGCTGCACGATAGCATTTTTGGGTTTCTTCTGCGGGGATTGTCTTTGGAGTTTAGCAAGAGCGGCACTTCTGGCCTTTGGATGGAGATTAGCTGATCACAGGAACCTAGGATTCTGAAACGATCCGCATGACAGCGCCCAGGTCTGTGATCACATCAGATCCCATTTAGAGTTATCGTTGCAGCCCTTACACTGCCATGTTCAAAAAAGCATTTAAAACCCCAGAGTGCTCCAAAATATCAGCAGGGACTGTGTTAGAAACTGATATTCTTCCTCTGATGTTAGCATTTCTATGACTCTATGCCTCTATGCTTCTCTTCATTGTATGAGACGAGAACACTCTTTATATTTATTTGGGTCAATAAGAGTGAGATTGTACATTTATATTTCTTCCTCTTTCTACCGTACAAGGATACTATGGATGATACACTTAAATCCACAGTAAGGACAATTTTACAATGGTGTAATTGGGGAATATGACGCCTACAGAAGTGGCAAGGGAAACACACAAAAAAGGAGATGATGTGGCTGTAGTTGATTCAGTTATCTGTCCTTTTAAAGGGGAAAAAACGTTTAAATGTGTATTTAGGGGGGCGTGCAACCCCTTCGGGGGACCTAGACATTATTAAGAAAAATGCAGTTTAAACGTATGAATCACATTGATTTCCTGGTTCTTTGACAATTGACAGGTAAATTTCTTTTCTGGCTGTTTTTGGAGAGAATTGAGGAACACAACTGTTTTCAAAAATTTTGTCAGGAGACTTGAGGCGAGGTGTCACACCCCGTCGAAATACATATTTTTTTTTTTTTGGAAAAGGGTTGAATGGATATGTGAAATTGCGCATTTATTAAAACATCGACAGTCTATAGATCATATCTGCATATTATGCTAATGACTGAAGTCAGCCAAAGGTCCACAAACTCGAGTGTTCTTATATTATGAACAACTCGGTAAATTAAAAAAGATTTGTAACTTTCATTGTATGGGACCGTGTGGAAAAGCGAAAAAACAGGAGAGCGATTCCAGCTTTGTCAGTCCCATTTTTAAAGGACTAACAAAGATTGTACGTTGTAACTACAATACATGTGTGCTAGTCGAAACTTTCTTGCAGAACCATAATAGGCAGATTCGATTATGGTTTGCCAAAAAAAGAAGAAAAAAAACGATTCATTTAGGGTAATATATTTATCTGTTCATATCTTATCAGTAAGCATATCTTTTATTTCTTTGATACAGTAATTTAATTTTGTCTTATTGTGTTGTGTGTTGATACTATATTGTGATTTATATTGGATGACGATATTGTACATGGGTGTGATTGTTCGAGTCTCGACCACAACTCTGCACACCCTATTTAATTTATTTAACAAATCATTATTATAGGTTAACAAATCGTGTCACCAGTCTCCCCTCAATCAATTAACGGCGTGACTGCCAGGATTTCTGTGAACGGAGACGAGGGGGCGCTTGATGGTACCAATGAACAACTAATCAGGTAACATCCACTAAGGGGTTTGTATGACCACCCCTAGGGAATGTGAGGCGACGGAAGCCACTCTTTTGTCCCACGGAGAAAAAAAGCAGAGTAGAAATGGCTCACCTGCTGTGGTCTACTGTTAATCTAGAAACAAAAAACCGTTATTGAGGAAATGAACACACATAATTTACTTCAGGGAGCCCGAGTGGCAGATAAGGAGGGTATGTCAAGGGAGGGGGATCTTTGAGTTCCTTGTATTTTAGACTATTTTTAGGATCAAGCCAGGCTTCGGCGAAGGGACCAATTCTGATCCTCCTTTTGATCTCACTATAGTGAATGCGTACAATTGTTTGTAGTAAAAGAGTATCTTGATGAAGTTGCTGGTCGAATGGATCGAAAAAAGCCGTGTATAGTATATAGGTTCGGTAAATTAGGCAGCACCGCAATGATAAAAATTAGGCCCTGAGAACGGATCCAGGCGAGTTGAGTATGTAAATTCGATTTTTTTACAAGGGGGTATCGTTTACCACGCACTCCAGTCATATGGTGCCCACTAAGCCGTTGAAGATGAGAAGGCAGCTCGGAAATCCAGATTTTGCTACAAAAGTTGAACTAAGCCACTCTGAAAGGCACAGAATCAGGAGGGGAGATCTTCTAGCCCGAGGATGCTGAAAGGCCAGGCTCCAGGGACCCGCCCCAGTCGGTAGTTCACTGTGGTTCGTCAGAGAAGCAGTGATCAGAAAAGGGGAGGACAATAAGATGAGGCACGGAGAGATGGATGTGAGGGGAAAGAAAGAAAGAAGAGAGAGAAGAAGAAAAAACGCTTCAGGAATACCGAAACGCATCTGGTGACAGGACGTTTCTTTCGGCCTAGCCCTTTCCATTTATAAGTGACACGACTCAAAAACTAGGAGAGCCTTGTTCGTCATCGAAACCCGAATGGAATTCAGCAAAGATTGTAAGCTGGAAGCTTTCTTTAAGATGTTTGCATCAGGAATCTCTCTTTCAGGGACGAGAGCCTCACGCTAAGTATCAAAACAGCTTCTTCACCCCTTGTACAAAGGGTCGGTGTTTGGACCTCCGAAGCCGCAGTCGCCCTGACGGCTTGCCTGTTGAATTATACATGCACAGTGTTCCAATAACAAGCCATTATTTATGCCTTTTCTATGGGAGTTAAACTTAACCTTTCCTATACCAACTGTTATGTGTGTCTGTGGGGTGGTGGTGGGTGGATGTGGAGCTCAGACGAAGTGGGGGAGAAGGCAGTTAGAACAGAGACGGAAAAGGCCGGGCTTCATGTGTTTATGGTCGTGTCTGTTCGAACTCGTTTTATTGTTCTGTAGACATGGGCAGAAGTTTGTACCGACACTATACTCTAGCTTGTGCGACATGGGTTTGGAAGCACTTGAATCAGTGAATGCTCAGAGGAGAGGAGGTGTATGTATGCGGTAAAGTACGGTAACCGGAGGCAAATTCATGCAGATTTACGTACAAACTTTTTATAGTATTTTACAGTAAGAAAGTTATTTCCCTTAAGTAGGAAATTAACGTTCTTAGAATTGACTAGACGGTTGACCCTGAGTGGTCAGCTTAATATCTACAGTGGATCTAAAATATTCATAATTAACTATAACTTATTATGGTTAATTATTCATATTTCCCCATGAGTTGATCCGCTACAGATTTGGTGGAGAATGCGGGCATGAAAAAACGAAAGTTATGAGTTTAAACACAGTCAACTTAAAAGTGTGTGCGTGATAACCCAGGTTAAAATAGGACGTGACTTCAGATGCCTGGTGGTGTCCCTATTTGCTGGCTTGTTGAGATGCAGATAAAGTGGGGTTTTGAATTGGTACCGCTATTATAATTGGTAGTCTTTATGTATTTCATGCTTAATGTTATCAGTGTAAGGTTAATCTGATTTTTAGCAAAGAAACCCTAATTTCAGTATTAAAGCATAAATCTGTCCTGACAAAGCGTAAGTATGAATCTCAGCTCAGCGGCATGTCCAAAACTGTACCATAATGTAATATGCTTAGTGAAGAAATCACAAAATTGCAGAATTGTTTAAATTGTTTCTTTGAAGAAAAAATCTCATTACAGTTATATCAAGGTAGATGTGAGCGCTGCTCCCCTCTCTACAGCATAAAGGCCTTATAGTTTTTAATTAGATTGAAGCAATTCATCTACAATTTGACTGTATATATATAAGCCGAGCAACATGGTGGTCATTACTGTGTTTCACTCGATGAGTGAAATTAAAGGTGTAATACTGTACTTTATTACTCATATGTGAGGCAAACATAACTACATATATGTTTAAACCGTTTTTAACTTACAGTAAACCCGTTTTGTTTTTCTTTAAACAAGTGCAAGAAGTTTATGGTTGCATTAGAGAAGCACTCACCGAAATTCTTAGGTAATGCAACAAGTCTTGAAGACTGAAAGCACCACGTTCTAAAACTATAACTGTTTAACATAGACAGACATTAAAACTGCGTTAATTACACTGGCATACATTGGTTACCGTGACAACAACTTGTAACAGACGACCTAAAAAGGGGGTAAGCTGTCCCACGGCAACTAGTAGAACATGTACGTATAACACCGACGATGATTGTAACAACAATGAAGTCAGGCGAAAGGCAAACACGAGGAGGCTTAGCATGGTTTAGGCATAGGTGGAGGCTAGTACCAATAGCGTAACAATTAAGCGTGGGAGTTAACCACTCGTATTGAAGCTTTTATAAATACGATGTGTTGGTGCCAGTGTGAAGCAATTTATTTAAACTACTCCTGTTTTCGATTGTTTCCAGGTTTCTCTTCCTTTTTTTCTTCTTTTTCTATGTTTCTCAAACTTCAATTCGTCTCAGCGAATTTAACAATCTAGATGTATCCTTCCTGAATGCTAATGCTTAGTTACTAGTTAATTAAATCTAAATTTAATTAAATCTTACCTGTCTATCGAGGAAAGACTCATTAAGGTATTGGGGTGCTGTTAGTAACACAATAATCACTAGTGCTGCTATTTGTTCCAAATACCAGAATTATTACCTTGTTTTGTTAATAGCAGTCAGCTAACTTTAAATCCATTTACATGTTATGCCCCATTGATGTTCTCTCTGAACCTCAAAAGAAACCAGAGACACTTCTATTTTTGATTTGTTTATTTCCAAAAAAAAAAAAAAAAAAAATAATAAGCATAATCTGAATAGAAGTGCTCTCCTTTTCCTTCTGCTTTTCCATTTTCTCCTTCACTTCCTCAGAGATTAAACCTGTTTGGGGAACCGTCAGTAAATTATGAGTGATAATTTGACAATAATTTGAAAGTAGTCTTAAGTCATCAATCAAAACCCTGTTTACGCCCTTATCAGCAAAACATATGCTGACCCAAAACTATTTAGCATTCACACTCTGTTTTGATCATGTAGTAGTCTCTAGCCCTTACTCTCAAAACCAGTGTGTCAAAACGTTGCAGATGCTCAGACTAACTGCCAAGAATGCAGAACAGAGAGGGCTGGAAGGGAGGTTCGTCTTGCGGACAAAAACCCCCTACCCAGGAACGCGCACCATGTACTGGAGCCGAAAGGCGGGGGACGCGGAGAGGGGTGTGCTTCAGACTCAGGACTCGGGCGAGAGTTATGGCTACAAAAAGCTCACCCAGGTCATCATCTTCCTGGCCCACAACCTCATGGGTCTGTAACAGGAGGTAAATGATCTCAAGCAAGAGATCACAGCGGTAGCCCACAAGGACTCCAGCAAAATGGAGTTACAGGAGGAAGTCAATAGATTTAAAAAGGCTCTGACATCTGCTGAACAGCAAGAGCACCTGGAACAGGTAGCCAGAAAGGACCTGGAAAGGAACCACCCACACAAAATTACTATTAAAGCAACAAATTCTGAGCTCTTAGACAAAGTTGCCAGAATTGAGACTCTGATACAGCAGCTGAACAACACTCAAGACAAGCTTGACATGCTCCGAAGAGAACTCAAGGACTCCTACAGGCTGCGAAAGGAAACTCAGTGGGAGAGACACCCTACTCCCGCACCCTCATTCAGCCGTGCAAACTCCCTCAAATGCAACAAGCTACGAAGGGGAGAGCAAACACTTTCTGCTTAACAACTGACAGAAAAAGAACTGTAATACTTCCAAGCATCCCAGCAGCAGCGCATGATGTGACCCCCAGAAACTTTGACCAGCTAGCCAGAAAAATCCCGGCATTCAAATTGCTGGGGAAACAATAGTTTCCTAATTTAGGCAGTACGAGCAGTAATTTAGAAAGGTGGAGTCGTTTTAAACATTGCTTGCAAGCAGACCCGTAATCATATTATGGTCGGTCTCATAAGTTAGTAACTGATTATCCAGGCGCTACCAGGTCATGACAAACCAGATTAAAATTTTATAGTTTGAATGCGCTTCTGGAGCCGAGCAGTAAGCAGTTTTCAGTGCTATAATGTGTTAAATCGTACGATAAGAAACTAACCAGACTTTAGCGAAGAAATCCTAATTTCTGAGTTAGTAGAGCACAAGTCTATTTTCTGACGACGAAATTTCGGGATTAGCAGCTCATATAAATGGTACCAGAATATATCGGTCTGATTTTGGGCGAAGAAATTCCCTTCTTCAGTACTGTGTAGGTGATCAGAGCGATGCTCCTCATTTCACTGATTAAAGGCCTTATTATGTGTTATGTATCAATGTATTCATATCGACCCACTCATGTGAAAAATTTACGTAACTCTTATACATGCGCGCACCAGGTTCTGAATATAATCAGATAAAACTATAGCTTGAAGGTGCCTTCCCACAGGTATTAGAAAGTTTCAGTGCTATAATGTTTTTAAATCGTACGATAAAAAACTAACCTGACTTTAGCGAAGAAAACCTAATTTCTGTGTTAGTAGAGCATAAGTCTATTTTCTGACGACGCAATCTCCGATTAGCAGCTCATATAAATGGTACCAAAATAAATCAGTCTGATTTTGGGCGAAGAAATCCCCATCTTCAGTACTGTGTAGGTGATCTGAACGATGCTCCTCATTTCACTAATTTAAGACCTTATTATGTGTTACGTATTATTGTATTTCATTATGACTCGCTCATTTGAAACATTTACGTAAAATTAATGGTGTTATTCTAGCGTAGCTAACTACGAATCCACCATTGCCTGTGAAGTGAATGTGCTGTTTTGAGTAATGAATGAATTTGTATGGGACATGCATGAGTTTCCCATGCATGCTCACAGCAGTGCAAATCTGCTCCACGTGCACCTGTTGTGAGCTTACACTGGTCTCCTAGCAACACGTGACCCCGAAAGTGTGAGCAGACTCTTCCGGTTAATCTGACAACAGCACCCACTTCACAGACGTGCGTGTAAACAAAGAATTGCGTGTAACTAACGCTAACTCTTAAGCTAAGCCCTTTACCTCAACTGCTAGCTGTTAGCATCTGACTAACACTTAGATAGGCGTGTAAAGTGTAACTTTCTAACCACACCTCTCTCTCCATCTCTCTCTCCGTCACTCCTGGTGTCACTTCCTGTTGATGCCATCACAGGTCCCTGTGGGACCCACCCACATACTGGGTTTTACTGGTGTTATTGTTTATTTTTGTTTTGACTTTATTCTACCTCTTTTTAATTTAGTGCATTTACTGACATTGTTAGCACAATGTACCAATCAGCCTAAATTGATTTGTATAAAATTTGAGATTAATTAAATCAAAATTTTTTTTTTTTTTTTTTTTATTCCATTTTTATTTTTTATTTGTTATTTTGTTTATTTACTTTACCCTTTTAATTTCCTACAGCTCTTAGGACCCCTTCTTTATTTTATTTATTTAATTTTTTTGTTGTTGTTGTTGTTTTATTTACTGGTACTTTATTTTAGTATTTTTCACCATCACCATCGTGCTTTGGTAGGATTACAGTAGTTCTAGAAAACTGTCGTTTACTAACGAGTTATACATGTATTCGTCACATAATCCCGTTCCTTCTACTTCTCTAAGCCTCGTGCCAGGCTATACGTGGACGGGCAGCTACCATTGCAAGCACCTGTCCGGCTAACATAAAACTAGAAACATTCCCACTGTTGCTTTTTCTTTGACGAGGTAATTGAGTGGGTCCCTGTAGTTTAGATAACAGCCTAAAACTAGGTTATGAAGCTATTGCAGCACTCACACACAGATCGTGAAACCGCGTTAGCCTATCTCTTAGAAAACAAAAACAAAATAGCGTAAAAATTGTTCTTGTTTTTTTTTTTGAGTTATCTATTTTATTTCAGTCGTCATAGTGACGCCAAAACACGTGAACCATCAGTAGTATAGCCCTGTCATCAGCTGACCCCTGCTTACGGCCCCTCAACTAAGTTACTCAAACTCTTCCTTTGTGTCCACGAACACAAAAACATAGCACCCTAACTCACTAGCTGCCTCCCACCAGCTAGACATGAACTGACAATCGCGGCTACGGCACAGCCGTTCATATTAGAGTAGTTAACACCTCTGTACGTACATGCATTTGCCTTGTGTCTCTCTCTCTTTGGTGTTCCCACAAGTGTGCCAGTATGTCGAAGATATTCCACAGACATCCAGCCCTGGCAGCTCACCGGGACCACCTGGACACTCAGTAGAGCATTGTAATGGACATCATTCAGCTCAAAGTAGCCAACGACCTGCCATGGCAAAGAATGGAACAGCGAGACTGCGACATAAGCGGACACTTGACCAGCATCATCCTCTCCTAGGCCCACACCCTCAAGGGCCTCAGACAAAAGGTATATGAGCTGAAACTGCAAGTCAAAGAATTCTGCAGAGAACTGACACCTGATCAACGAGAGAAAGCACAGAACGGATACAAAGAACCTCACAGAATGATGCGACAGAAGGAAATCACCAGTCTTAACAGAGGCTCTAACAGCTGCTAGACACCAAACGCCGCTGGAAAAAGCCATCAGACAGGACTTAAAAAGATAACTGTTTCACACAAAGTCACTCTTAAAAAAACAACATATGTGGAACTAAATGAGAGAAACGCGTAAAGACGGCGATCGATGCTTAGGCCTACAAAGGCCACGGCGTGCTACAGATGCAATGAGAAGAAGAGGTCCAAACCCGGAAATCAGCGAATATTTTAGAAGAGAGCTAAGACAGGTGGTTCGAAAGAATTTAAAACTGCGCATAGACCTAAGCAAACGACAGCAGGTTCAACACCACGTCGCCAGCAGTGCAAACCCTCCACGCCTGTGCACAGCTACGAAAGGGGGGATAGGGAGCCAAAGCCTTCTGCTGACACTTCACAAGTCGTCCTGAAACTCTCAGCGCAAACAGAACAAACAAACAATTCGGCGGAAAACGAAAGAGAAAGCAACGAGGTGAATTAGACTGCTGGACTACTTCACGAAGATCAGCGGCACTGAAAACCTCTGCACCGCCAACACAAAAAACAAACTTCAGGCGAACCGATAGCCAACGCCACGAGGTGATTCAGTGTAACAGAATGACGGAAATATGTCTATGAGAGCAGGCAGCCATGAGGCGAAAAGATAGGGAAAACATACTGAAAAAAGAAACTGCCCAGGGATTCGAGAACCAGGGGAGCAAGGCCACCCCTAAGCCAAGGAGTCTGACCCTGTTTTGGGCAGGGGGGGGGGGCGAGAGCGTTCACACGTCACCAACCAGCAGCCACAAGGGGGTGGGGCAGAGACCTTTCCAGAGGATCACTGCAGACACACACACCGTATGACCCCACAGACCCCAACGAGCTGGCAGAGACAACACATCTGGCAACCTAAAAACTCTCAGACCCAGAGTCTGAACACGAACTGATCGCTGCCCCAGACACCAAGCAAGGCCGGCGTGAAACTCCCCATGCTTACAACCACAGACTTTGACAAACTTACTCCAAGCTAACGATTACCCTGGGATGGCGGAGGACACCAGGTGCAAGAAGTCATCTAGGCATTAGGGACTGCCGCACAATGCCTAATCAACAGCAGCGTAACCTGACACAGAAGGCCTTTAAAAAGCACAAGGCCTCCACTAAAGGTGTCTGTCAAACCCCACTGAGTCTGAACTTAACAACTCAGAATCCAAAGCGGGCACCAAAAGGCACCCAGCATTGCCACAATGCAAAAACCCTTCTACAGAAAGCCCCTAGACAGAAGAGGACGGAGCCATCACCATGGCAACGGACCCAGGTTCCAGACCAACAACTGGGAAAAGGCATCCTCATCCTGCAAACACAACGGTATGTCCAACAGCAGTCCACCAAAACATCCTCCTCCACACAACGGAGGCAACACAAGGACAGCTGGACACGCCTACATCTGAGTTACAGGAGCTGCTGACACTAACAAAAGAGCTCCTTGAACAAAACTCAACTAGGGAGTACTGAGAAGGACAAACCTCTGAATCCTTGCCTGCTGCAACACAGCATCAAGCCCCTCCAAGGGAGGAGCATCCCTTAAAAACCGGTCTACACCCCAGAAGCAGCCAGACAAAGTTGGATTGAGCAACGGGCCCACATGACCAACAGCGAAAGCTCTACCAACACAAATCAGGCAAGCTCAAGTCTGTGCCGCCACAAGAGCAAAGCGACACCGCAAACATCAGATTTCTAGTGACGTTAGGGCAGAACAGAGAGCTAAAACCACTGCTGCTCTCCTGCCCTGATCATCACTAGGTCGTTGAAATCTCTGCACACTACAAACTCTCAACACAGACAATAATAACAGTGACTCCCCACCTTTACCGAGGACCACCCTGCACTCTCACCATGTGTCGAGATGTCTAACCGGCGTCCACAGCGTGGGTCACAGATAGCCTACTGGCTAAAACACATCAACACAAAAAAATCTACACGGCTACTCTCTCAGGGATGACAGGTGACACAGCCTCGACAGTTGCTGCATAAGCTCGAGGACCCGCACTTTGCTACAGCCTACATCACCACAGCAAACCACCAGACAGCATCCAACACGGCACCAAAAGCCAACTTGGGAGGGCACAGTTGTATGCACGACAAGAGAGCCGCACTGCGCCAGCCGTGGAGTGGACATCGTGTTGTTCGATTGTTCTGCACCTTTGACATCGCTCGTTGTTGTCTTTTCTACGGACAACAACGCTCGAAAGGTGGGAAATATGTAGCGTCTCGACCAATATGACACACTAATTTTAATTTGATTTAACAAATAAATTATTCATTATATTAACAAATCGTCACAGTCCCCTCACACAATAAACTGGATGCCAGGATTTCTGATGAACACCATCCCCCCTTGGTCACCATGACAACCAATCATGATATCACTGGTTTTATGACCCCCCAGGAATGTGAGAAGGATAGACCACTCTTTGTCCCAAGGAAAAGCAGAGTAGAAATGGATTGTGTTCTAGTTAATTCATAGAAAAAAACGTTATTTGAATGAACACACATATTCTTCAGGCCATTGAGTATATTATTGTCATTGTGAATTTTGTCTTTGATATTCTTAGACTATTTTAGTATGCTTGTGAGGGGGCCCATTCCTGATCCTCCCTTTTCACTACATGTAATCTTACCTTGTTTAGTATCTAAGAATTTGCCTTCTTATGATCGAAACAAACGTGTATACTATATGTTGGTACATAGACAATATATATTAGTGTCCTGAGAATCCTTAGTAATTTCGACTCAAGTCCATTAGCAAATTACCATGCTTAGAGAACAAAAGGGTCGTAAACCCTCCAGCAATTGCCACCTCCGCTCGGAAATTCCATTTTGCTCATAGGACAAGCCCATCTTGAAAGGCGGAGAACTTCTCCGACCTTAAAGGCCCGGCTCAAGGGACCCGCCCCAGTCGGTGGTTCGTTCAGAAGCAAAGATGAAGATGTGAGAAAACCGCTTCAGGATACCAAAGCATCTGTGACAGGCCTTTTCTTCGGCCTAGTCCTTTTCATTCATCAAGTGACACTGACTCAAAATGGTTCTTCTCATCGACCCGAATTCAACAAAGATCAACGGGAAGCTTTAAGATTCGCATCAGGAATCTCTTTCAGACCGCCAAGACTCGCTAAGTATCAAACTTAGTCATATTAATTGATACATTAAGTATCAGTTACACCTTTTAAAGGGGTGTTTGAAACTCCGATTGACGTCTCCCTGAGGCTTTGATTGTTGCAATCCATGCAAAGTGTTCCTAACATCCATTCTTTAGCCATTCATGCCTGAGTTAAATTAACCAACATTTACTATACAAACGATGTGTGGGTGTGTGTGTGTGTATGTGTATGTTAGACCGGCTTAGATGTGTGTATGTAGTATGTTAGACTAGGTTAAGTGTTTATATAGTTAATAAAACCTTACTTGTATCAAACTTGACGTGTTCATTGTTTACTCATAAACGGAGTCAATAATCATGCAGATTTACATTACAAACTTATAGAATTGTACAGTAAAAAAGTTATTTCCCTTAACCAGGAAACCAACGTTCTTAGAATTGACAAGACAGTTGACCCTGAGTGGTCAGCTAAATATCTACTGTGGATCTAAAATAGGAATAGTTAATTATAACTAGTTATGGTTAATTATTCATATTTCCCCATGAGCTGATCCGCTACAGTGATGATATAAAAATGATATAGAGATTTTGCTATATTGTTGCTATTTGCTATACAGATTTATATAAATATATTTGAGGTATGTAAATATATTCACACATTTCCACAAGTTATTGACATGTTAAAGTGAGAAAGAAACATGAATGAGAAAATAAAGCATGGGATGTGCTTGATGTTATTAAGCCTAATATACTTTCTGCTGTCTGCTCTTGTCTGAATAACTTTTTTAGCTTTAATAAGATGCAATGTAGATTTAGTTCATACAGTGAAGACTGGGCAGTGCTTTATTTTTAGATTTGATTATTCAAATTCTGTAGTATTTCTTACTACTCTAAGACAGTAATGCAACTGTTAAAACCAGTGTACCTGAAAAAACTGTACTGTTTTAAGTAGCATTTTTGTTTTATTGTATTTTTTTCTTTCATTTGTAATTTGCTTCTTTGTTCATGTTTTTATTAATAACAAAGAAATTAACAAAAAACAACTATATTGTGATTTACATTGTTATCACAAAATAACATTTTTTAAAATAAAAGCAATATTGCCCACCCCTAAAATGCATTTTTTTTAAATCAGCATCAAGATTTTAGGTGAAAATTCACATTCTTTCATCTCACCTTTTTGCTTTCATTCTTTATTTTAAATAGTCCTCAATTGTGACATATTCGTTTTCAAAAGTATGAATATTGCATGCAGTTTCTCAATTAATTTGGGCTCGAACAAACTGCATGTATAATAAAAGTTATCTATAAAATCAGTTAAAAGAAAAAAAAATGCTGCTAAAAATAGCTTCAGACAGCGTAAAGCATGTCACACCACACGACATGCCAGCTTGACAAAAGGATGCCATGTCAACTACCTATAATTATATTATGTGACATTCACCCACCATTATTTCTACGTCAAACATTTTCGAGGCGCCATATAAGAAGCTGCTGAAAGTTGGTGACAAAGACATGCGCCGCAATCGTCACCCTCATTTAGACAATAAAGGCATGAATCAACCATCGTTCCCACCACATCTGTTTGGCATCTGACAGCCTCAGAGCATTAGTCATTCAACACATGTAAACCCCACTTGTCACATGCATTTTGATGCACTGTACAGTAGCCTGAGAATATGAATTTGGAGGTGAGAGTGAGAGAGAGAAAGAGGGAGAAAGGGAACCGATGCACACAGAAGAGATGCAAATAGGGAAGAGGATGGGGGAGAAGAGAAATCAGGAAGAGAAAACAAAGATAAAAAATTGTGATTGATTAGACAAGAGAACAGTAAATTAGTCAGATGGACTAGTTTATCTATTTTTGTTTCATCTTTGAAAGGATGCATTTTATTTTATTTTATTCTTAAAGTCCAATTTTCCATGTTTATATATTTGTAAAAATATGAATTTCTTTTATTGTTAAACATTAAACAGCAGAGTCCTTAGCCATCTTCAAGAAACAACTAAAAACAACATCTGTTCCATCTTTATTTGACCCTCTAACTCTAGCACTCCTCTTCTAATTATATTCTTGAATAAAAAGAACAAATTTAGCGTGCACTTATTTATTAGGCTAAACGCTTATTTTCCCCTTACAAAAAAAAAACTAACTAGCTCTCCACTGTTTTTTTTTAGTATACAATTAAAACGAGAAAAATGACCCTCTAACACTAGCATTCTCTAATCTTTATTTCTATTCTACTTGATTTCTTTTTATTTATTAAATTGAAAAAAAAAAAAACTTGAAAGTATCTATTTATAAAAAAAAATACTTAAATAAGATTTTTACATAAAAAAAGAGACATGCATCAGAGGGGCAGACGCAGTGGACGAAAAGCTAGAGGTGAAGCGATATAAAAAATAGGGTGAGATGGAGGTGGAGGAGAAGGATAGAGAACGAGGTTGTCATTCTGCACTACTTCTCCTCTGGCCCGACGGAAAGGATGACCCACTTAGACACGAGGTGAAGAGTTCAGCCGCTTCAAAGAGGTCCAGAGCAACCGCAGCCCGCAAAAAGACAAGGGAGAGCTGATCCCAGACCAGCGGCCGAACAGCCTCTCAATAATTCAGCACATCATGATGCAACGCTCACCTCAGTTGGAGAGAGAAAGCGAGAGAGAATCAGTGCTCCACATGCCCCTGAAGAGGCTACTGAGGGATGCTGGGTTGTGTGTGATGCAGGAAATGGTCAAATGGCTGTGCAGGCTTCACAGTGGTTTCATTTCACAGGGAGTATCTGCACTCTAGATTAGGGAAAAGTTCTGTTTGCAGTTTTATAAACTACAGTGGGAAATCTTTTAAGATGGGAATGGGCAAGGATGGCTCACTATTCGCATCAACCAAGTAGTCAAATTGTTTGGCGGGGTTTTCTGCAAACAGTCGGTGAATTGAGAAATGCAAGCTCTCAAGAAGTTTAGTATGATAGGACCTTGTGCAGTTTAGCCTTTTGCCAATTTGTATGTTAAACACCTTATTTAAAGAGCTTGATCACCCAAAAATAAAATTGTCATTAATTACTCACGCTCATGTCATTCCAAATCTGTGTGATCTTCGTTCATCTTCGGAACACAGATTTTTGATGGAATCTGAGAGCTCTCAGACCCTCCATAGACAGCAAGGGTCCTACAACGTTCAAGGCACAGAAGGACCAAGAACATCAACAAATAGTCCATGTGACTTCAGTGGTTCAACTGTTATTTTATGAAGCTACAAGAATACATTTGTGCGCAACATTACAGTCTTGGTACCTTTCTGGGCTTGAATGTAGGACCCTTGCGTCTATGGAGGGTCAGAAAGCTTCGGATTTCACCAAAAAAAATATTCTTTATTCTGTGTGTTCCGAAAAAGAACAAAGGTTACAGGTTTGGATGAAATGAGGGTGAGTAATTGATGGAAACTAAGTTAATGTTTGGGTGAACTATCCCTTTAAGCACTCGGGGTCGCGTAAATTCAAATTTTTATAGCCGCAAAAACCCAATTTGGTAAGGAATCCACATCACCAAACAACTTTATCAACATAATTACTTCAACCCCAAAATTACAATGTTCCTATTATTATGCATAATCCATGGGTTCATTTTTCGAGAGAACTATTATGGGCTAAATCAAACTTATTTGTAAAGAATATCTGTCAGTTACTCTGTTGGGGGGTTATTAAATTGCATTCAAACTGTGCCGTTTCTTAATAATTACTGAACTATGAACACATGCAAATGAATGTCTTTGGCCACTGCGTCGCTTTTTTGATTTCTAAAGTTTCGTACCACTCCTCGAAACTATACAGGACTTCCTTTGCAACATAAAGTCCAGAGGTTCTGTTCCAAGTATCACCATTCAGGTGATCATCAATGACCACTCTATCAAAAGATTTCAGCATTGGTCAAATAGAAATCTTATTAAGTTGAATCTGTAGGACTGTGAGCAACATACTCATAATGCCATATTCTGATTAATATCAATATTTCTGACAAATAATGCTGCAGTAAGAGATCCTTGACTGGCCCTTTGCAGTACAAGAGCCCTTAAAAAACTTGTACATTTTGCACTCCAATTCCAAAATACTAATCCCTAAAAATAAATATATTTATTCATTTAAAGCAATGCAATCTTAAAACTTCACCCATCTGTTTAGAAGTACTTGAACTTCTCTGTCTGGTTTCATTATTGATATCATGGTCAAACTACAGTGCTGCGTTCAGAGTTTATCAGGGAGTCAAAAACAGACCAGTTCACAGACTTTGAGTGCAAACAATAATACCTCTCCTTTTTGTCGATTTCTTTCGTCCCTTTTGTCCCGGTCAGTACGGGCTGTTCTTTGTCCCTCTTCGTAATATAGCCAGTAACAAAACAGACATTCAGTGCGGTCATGGAGGCCATCATGTATCCCGGGGTCACCAACAGGTGGCCCATTGCTCGCACCGATGTGGCTTTTTGTCACAGAATGAGGCAGAACATATATTCTGTATGGTAATAAAGGCTACGTCGATTAGCATGGATTATAAATATAGTTTATTATTATGAAAATGCCAGAGATGGCTTGAATAACACAGATAAACTATATTGCCGTGCTTGTCGTGGTGTTTTACTGTCAGATACTGTTTGGATTATTTAAATAAATGCTGGCAAGAACAAATCATCACACTCACCGTATCGTAGTTCATAAATGACATGATTCAGGCTACTGTGGTGTGAAAAAGTGTTGGCCCCCTCCCTGATTTCTTATTTTTTTGCATGTTTGTCACACTTTAAATGTTTCAGATCATCAAACAAATTTTAAATATTAGTCAAAGATAACAGAGGTGAACACAACATGCAGTTTTTAAATGATGGTTTTTATTATTAAGGGAAAACAAAGTTCAAAACTACATGGCCCTGTGTGAAAGTGTTTGCCCCCTAAACCTAATAAATGGTTGGACCACCCTTAGCAGCAACAACCGCAATCAAGCGTTTGCGACCTCATTATTTTCATGATTCCCTGTTACAGGGACACGCGCTGGGAGGAATTTTTGGGTCCACATCATCTATGCAGAATTGTTTTAATTCAGCCACATTGGAGGGTTTTCGGGCATGAACCGCCTTTAAGGTCATGCCACAGCATCTCAATCAGATTTAAGTCCAGACATTGATTAGGCCACTCCAAAATTAACTTTAATTTTGTTTTTCTTGAGCCATTCAGTGGTGGACTTGCTGGTGTGTTTTGGATTATTATTGTCCTGCTGCAGAACCCAAGTTGGCTTAAGCTTGAGGTCACGAACAGATGGCCGGGCATTCTCCGTCAGGATTTTTTGGGAAACAGCAGAATTCATGGTTCCATTTAATCACAGCAAGTCTTCCAGGTCCTGAAGCTGCAAAGCAGCCCCAGACCATCATACTACCACCACCATATTTTACTGTTGTATGATGTTCTTTTTCTGAAATGCAGTGTTAATTTTACGTCAGACGTAATGGGACACACACCTTCCAAAAATTCAACTTTTGTCTCGTCAGTCCACAGAGTATTTCCCAAAAGTCTTGGGGATCATCAAGATGTTTCCTGGCAAAACTGAGACGAGCCTTTATGTTCTTTTTGCTCAGCAGTGGTTTTCGTCCTGGAACTCTGCCATGCAGACCATTTTTTGCCCAGTCTCTTTCTTATGGTGGAGTCATGAATACTGACCTTAATTGAGGCAAGTGAGGCCTGCTGTTCTTTGGATGTTGTTGTGGGGTCTTTTGTGACTCTTGGATGAGTCGTCGCGGTGCCCTTGGGGTAATTTTGGTCGGCCGGCCACTCCTGGGAACGTTCTCCACTGTTCCATGTTTTTGCCATTTGTGAATAATGGCTTTCACTGTGGTTCACTGGAGTCCCAAATTTTTAGAAATGGCTTTATAACCTTTTCAGACTGATAGATCTCAATTACTTTCTTTCTCATTTATTTTTGAATTTCTTTGGATCTCTGCATGATATTTAGCTTTTGATGATCTTTTGGTCTACTTCACTTTGTCTGGCAGGTCCTATTTAAGAGATTTCTTTATTGCGAACAGGTGTGGCAGTAATCATGCCTGGGTGTGGCTAGAGAAATTGAACTCAGGTTTGATAAACCACAGTTTTAACAGGGGGCAAACACTTCTTCACACAGGGCCATGTAGTTTTGATTTTGTTTTTGGGGCCACAACTTTTTCACACCCACTGTTAGTCTATTAAAGCTATCTACATCCTACATTCGCACTGCCGCTGACGCAAAGAGAACCTCTTTCAAAGAAAAGTTTTTTTGTATCGTTATTTCTGTGTTACAAACATTCAAATCACAGAAGTACTGGGATTAAAAGTTTATAGTTCAGATATAAACACTGCTGTCTATGTAGCGATCAAAATAGAATAAATCACCTTTCTGAAAGTGACGACGCTTCAAATAAAGATTTTATCAATTACAACGTAATGCCCACCAGCAGCAAACCAAATAATGGAGATAGTCGACACAATCAACCAAAAAGAGCGATTCGTTCAAAAGCAAAAACTGATTGAGCGTCAATTGAATGAAACAAGTGCAAGTCTTTGAGTGATTATCATCTGATTAATTGTTCAACTATTTTTTTTAACAATTCGTTAAATATCGGGTTTTAAAATAACTGCAGCAATTTTACTAGAAACGTTTTCGTAAATTACATGTTATTTGTTAAGTTGTCCTGCTTTTTTTATTTCTGCCTCGAATATGGTTGGAGAAAAGTATATCTAGTTTAAAAATACAGTCATATTTCTCCAGTTTTGCAGAATCGTGCGCTCTAGTTGGTCCTTTAACCGCATGTAATGTAAACAATCAATGACTATGTACTTTTAGAAAAAGCATCAAGAGTGGTCGGCTGAGGTTCCAGCATCCAGACGTATCCATTTATTTTGAATTCCTACAAATGCATTTACAATTTCTTTTGCTTATAAAAAATACCGCAATTGTAACTTTTGGATACTAAACTGTACACCGATATTCTTCTGCTAATTCGGAAACCTACTTTTGTGCCTAATGCATTTTAATTGTGTGGAAGTATGGCCTCGAAAGTCCAACTAAAGAATACTGAAGTACATTTCTAAGTCGAACTATTGCAAGTATACTTCGGTCCACTTTAATATCTGCTTAAAGACCATAATCTACAGAGAATCATACAATCTTATATTAAAAAGTGTATAAACACTTTTAGGCATAAGTTAAGAAAATGTGCAATTGCGGAATAAGAATACTCCAAAGGAAGTTAATTATAATTTTATATCAGTAAGTGATATGCCAATAAATACATTCATGGATTCACATTTTACTTAGTACGAAAGAAATTATTTTAAATAAATTATGTTTTTTTTTTTACTCTTTAAAAAAAATATGTTCAGTGTTATTTTAAGGACAATCAAGAATTAGATAAGTATATACACAGCTTCTAAATTAGTAAATCTACAAATACATTGTCTAAATAAGTCCTGGATGCAAATTGTAATTTGTAGGTTGGCCCGTTCGCCATTTTATGTGATGTACCCATGCGTCCCGCTATGGGCTCTGACTTGGTACCCCCCCCTCCCTGATGTAATCTATTTGCATATCCGGCTCTGCTAAATCTTTCCATAAAACAAAAATATTAAATTTATATATAATATACTATTAATCCTAAAAATGGTAAAAAAAAAAAAAAAAAAAAACCGAACAATACTTAAGGGAGTAAGTCGTCACTCCGGCCAAAAATTTATTAATTTATATCATAATTAACCTCACCCTCCTGCCGTTCCAAACCTCGTTCATCTTCGGAATACAAATTAAGATTTTTTTGATGAAATTCGAGAGCTTTCTGACTTTCTGGCGCCCTAGGGTGACGAGGAGTAGAAGAATTGTTGAATAAAGTTATTTTAGTTTCTTTTTGCACAAAAAGTATTATCTTAGCTTTATAAAATTATGGCTGACCCAGTGATGTCACATGGACCATTTTAACGATGCCCTTATTAGACATTAGACATTATATATATTTTTAAAAGTGCAAATGTTCAGGGTCATGCTGTGTACCGCCTAAAGGAATTCCACCATCTGAGAACCACTGGACTGGTCAATAAGAAGTTTTTCTTATTCATTTTCACTATATACATTTCCAATCACTGATAAAAATGTCACTGCTCTTCTATTGATGGCCACTCTCTGTCAAAATACATTTCTTTAATAAAAAGTTCTAAATTTCAAACTAATTCCAGCTCATTGTAGTATGATTCTGAGGTGGGATTTTTGAGGTCATGGCCACCCAGCAGCCTACTGCAGCATTTCTGGCTGGCATGGCTCATGTTGTCTTCCTGCTGAGCTCTGTGATGATGCCTCTAATTGGCTTTGGGTATAACAAAAAAAAGAACAAGAACCTGGCAGAGAAGAGGTCAAGAAACAATCCCCCTGAGAAAAAGCTGCAATTGGTGGTATCTCTGTCTGTATGGACAAATACAGGTTGCGCCGTGGAGGATGAGAGGATGGCAGTCCTCTCTTAGGTCCTGTGTGCCCCCTAGTGAAGCGCTGCATCAAGGTCCATCTGCTGGAGCCCAGGAAACATCAGTGCGGAGGGACTAACACGGCAGTGGTAATTAGCCCCAGGATGCCAACAGCTACCATCAAACAGATGTGGGGGAAGTCGGCACATTGTTAACTGGTTTGATGGGGGGTGGGTGGTGGAGGTGACCTACTTTAAATCGTGTGATGCAACACCTCAAAACAGGAAAGCTGCTATCCACACCATGAAACAAACTAACA
The DNA here is from genome assembly GCA_018155175.1 of Sinocyclocheilus anophthalmus. Classification (NCBI taxonomy): domain Eukaryota; kingdom Metazoa; phylum Chordata; class Actinopteri; order Cypriniformes; family Cyprinidae; genus Sinocyclocheilus; species Sinocyclocheilus anophthalmus. The sequence continues at coordinate 412,909 of JADLZN010007807.1, forward strand.
AAAATGTCTTACTGATGTCTTGTCAGTGCTTAAAACCAAATTTCTACAAGCTAACCAGGCCCAGTGGGGTCAGGTTTCTAATTTTTCAGTAACTTTCACACAATGGGACCATGAACGTTTAATCACATGGACAATCCCCGGGAGCAACCAGGAGATAAGTGTCATGAAGGTACATGAGCAGATGCACTTGTACTTCTGTGGAAGAGAAAAACTACAGTGTCATGAACAATTTGGTCTGCCTGTTGAGTTGAGTATACGCAGGACCCCGGTGGGTAGTGATTTTTTTAAAGCTTTATCAAACAAAAAAGTATAACAAGTATAAAAACATATAAATACAAAGTTCTGTCATGAAACTCTTGATGGCGCAGGCCGATAGGTTCTAACTCAATCTGATATAATGACATCATCACATGGCACAGGTGTTTGGTTTCTTTTTGCATCAGCAGCCAATGGGCTTGCTGCTTAGCATTCAAATACTTGGCTAGAGCTTGCTGTAGCAGTTGCAGCACACTTCAAAAAACCTTCACCTTCCCCAGCTCCACCTGTAAAGATCTGCTACAGGGTGATTTCATGTATGTGACTACCTGGACCACAAATCCATTCATACAGGTAATTTGTTTAAAACTGAGATTATAAAGTAGGGCTGTGCGATTAATCGAAATGGAATCGAAATCGCGATTAGACGGAAGCTGAGGTTGTCATGTGTATCTTTCAGTGAAGCCCGGTTCTGTGATCAGCAGTAAATCTCCATCCGAAGGCCAGAGGGCGCTCTCGCTTTGGTCCCCCTGCCCCGCTTAACTGTGTTTACCTGCTGAAGGTAGATCGTGCATATAATGTATGAGGACTGTAGAGAGCATGTCAATAGGAAAACAAAGCCAAAACCTGAACATTTTAGACAACTCAGAAATCCCGGACGTGTTTGAGAAAAGAGAAGATATTATAGTGTCTATGTTCTATGCATTATAGCCAAAAGAGGTAGTTGCTGATTGGTTGATTGCTGTGAAATGTAGGCCTATGATTATGATTATGTTGAGGATCAAGTTAGAGCCAAAGTTCTAGCTTGCTCTTAGTTTGCTTTAGCTGGCCATTGGCTAGCTTTTACAATGCTGAGGAATTGTGGGAAGTCGTTGATATAATTAGCTCTTTATAGCATGCAGGTGGCAGCAGGAACACTCAAAAAGAATACCTTCTTCTCTCTAGACTTTGAATTACACATCGCAACCCCTTGAGGAATGAGTTTTGTAAGGGTGTGTGACCTTGGCTTTCTCGCTTTCTTGCTTTCGCTCGCTATTGACTTAGTTTTGAAATTACACACTTGAACAAATAACAGAACCTTTACTAATTTCCCCTTTCATGACCTTTATGGGCTTTAATTAGCTGGTTCTCAATTGGTGGGTCGTGACACAAAAATTGGGTCAAAGTATGTTCCTGGCTTGTGGTAGTACAATAATAGAATGCAACTCTTGCGTCATGTAAGATATTTTGTATATTGTTGAACAAACTTATTTTGGTGCAGTTATTTAGGAATATATTTTGGTGCAAATGCAGTTCCATTGTTTTCTCCCCACATTTAATGTACTTTTGTACGATAAACTGCGTAGTTCAATTTTATTTCCATACAATTTATTAACAATATGAAAAATTCTTAACATGACATTGGCTGTTGTTTCCAGGTTTAGTGTCATGTTAAACATTTTATATTGAATAAACCTAACATTCATTTAATGCAAATACAGTTCTTGGAAAATGTGAATATTAATACATTTCCATGTTTTTTGGCATCTTTGTTTATTTTTGTATCATTAACTACTTTGTTGTGTTGGGTCACTCACCACTTGATTAAAATAACGATAATAATCATCAGCCTTAATTTAATAGCTTATTCGTTTTCAGTCATTTAAATTTGGTAATTCGTTCTTAAAATCAATCTAACTTGCTTTAAATTTACAACTCCGTTTGACCTCAAAAGCCCCTGTTGAAGTCATTGCAAGGTCAAAATTCACAATGCATCACAGCCCCATCGAACTTTGCGATCCCAATATTTCAAAGCAAATAAATCCATACACGTAACCAAGGCTGATCGCTTTTGGCATATCACCCATATGCCTACTCCTGGAGGAGCCCCACTGGGCGTAGACTGTCAGTAAGACAGATGTGTTTAACAGTCTTTTCCTTTTGTGAGTAACTAGTACACTAATGTTTGGAGGACATTTGACACTGTCTTGCTCGCTCAGCGTTATTGTTATTGGGCTGAACAGGTTCTGCTCATAGGCATGAAGCATGTTGGACGTCTCTGAAGAATGCACCAGATTGGCGTTTATGCCCTTGGGTGACTGTTATTGATAGATGCCTTGTCCAAAGGAATTAAATATTAATGATTTCAAATTGGAACTGCATGCATGTGTGTTTTCAGCCAATGAATTTCTTGTTGCCTACACAAAGCCGTCCCCACCCTCCAGAAGTATCTACAAATTTCCATCAGCGTGACATGTGCTTTTGTATATTTCCATTAGAGCAGCTCTGTATGTTGTACAAGACATACATATTCCCTTGTTCTGCTCATCCTCGGGCTTTGATTTATGTGTGTGTTTAAATTGAAAGCTTTAAAAGCACTGTGTGTGTGTGTGTGTCATTACGGTTTGTTTTAAGATCTGCAGCTCTCCAGGGCACCAGGAATTTCCCTTTAGACACTAATGTACCTCCTTCTCCCTCCCTACGATCCTTTCTATCTCTCTCTCTTTCTCTCTTCCTCTGAATATTTGCATTGGTGGTTTGGCAGGCTGCTGTCTTCTTGCATCTGTTTGCGGTGTGATTTGTTTGTGTCTGTGTGCGCAAGGGCGCATGCATGTGTATAAGATTCTCGCAACATGCCGAGACCATGCTGAGGAATGTTATGCGTTCCAGTCAATAACACGTAGCCATACACACAGAAAGCTGACATCATTGCTCCCGTGAGACGAAAAGTGTGAATTGCTACGTTGTTTGAGTGCTTGAACTTTGTTGATTGAATACTTGAACTTCTTGAGTGGTTCACTTAGTTCGACCTGCAGCAAAAAAGTCGCTCTGGTCTTCATTGCATAACGCACTTTCTTCTACACTTTTAACCCAAGACCTCATACATACTGCCGGAGCGAAAGTAGCCTTCACTCCTTAGACAGGAAAAGAGCACTTGATTGACATGGAAAGTGGCCAATCATGGTTTCTTCTGTTTTTATGTGCCTTTTAGGGGTGGAGTTATCTGAACATCAGACTGTCAGACTCCACAAATAACGGCAACACAAAAAATTCTAATGCCACTCAGCATGTTTCATTCCCTATCCCATCTATTTAAGTATCACTACTGATTTAAAAAAACTTTGGGACTGTATGAGATAATTATGTACTATGTTGTTGTAGTCCATGCACACAGCTTAAAATTGATCACATTTGATAGTCTAATACTTTATATGTTCACCCAAAATGGTATGGTTCTCAACTAAATAATCAGTTCTTAAAAGTTCTATTCAATCAACCGCATAGTGAACCAACATTATCTAGTTTCCACAAAATATTTCTAATGATACAGAACCATATATTGAGTAGTTATCTATCCTTTATTGGTCTTACCTTAGGGACATTAACTTACACGTTACTTTAATGGCAATAACCCATAAATGGCCCGACATACTCTAACTAAAACATCCTCACCCTACTATTGACTACATTCTCATTTAAAAAATACCTAAAAAACTAATTCGGTGATTTTACAGGGAAGTTGCTTGCATCACCAACCTTTTTACTACATACCAACCATTAATGAAAATGGATAATAACATTGATATTTCCCATAAGATTACATATAACTAGCTGATGTCATTAAAGATACACTTTAAATATAAGCAATAAATTATGACAGTTTAAGTGTAAATATAGACTGACCATGAAAAAATAAATATCCGTTATCGACCGATACCAATAAATCTACACACAAAAAAAATCTAAAAATGGCAGATAACCAATATTTTATTCACCAAGACTGAATAACCAACCAATATATCGTGCACTCCTTAAAAATCCAAATAATCGTTTCAAACACTGTTAACAATTGAGGAAAATGGATGTATGCTTCATGAATCCAGTGATTAGTTGTCCTGAAAAGAACTTACCATTGCAATCTGACTGATAAAAATTTGCACTCTTACTCCCTGAAGCTGCGTAAAGCCAGCCAATCAAAACAGAACTGGTGATTTCAGCCAACATTCGCCATTTTTGTGTGCGTTTCACATCAGAAGGTCAGTGAACTGACTGTGGGTGTGCCGTGTGAGGCTGAGACCTCGGCGTACTTCACTTCAAAAACTTTCTGCGTATCTCTGTGGTCTCTCAAAATCGCTGTCCTTTTTTCTCATCTATATTTTGATCTTTCTTTTCTTAACCCCATCTTTTGGTCTTTGTCTCCCTAGAGTTCTGTATCTCTCTCTCACCCGCATCCTGTCACCTCTTCACTGCTTGTCTGTCTCGGCAGCCGCATCTCTCTTTGATATCCGAGACCAGTGAGTCTCCTGCACAAACAAAGGCCTTCTTTGTGTGTTTGCATGTGTGTATTCGCAACTCTGTCCTTCTGTCTCTTTGTCTGCAAGTGCGGTCCAAACCCATGCTGAGACGCAGCGGTCCAGAATCGCTGCGTAATCTCTAAGCTGCATGGGAGAGCTGCTACCGAGTGAGATTGGGATCTGGAAGCGCACAGTCTGAGCATAGAAAAGTGTGAAGGAGGTCAGACCACACCACTGTGTGTGGGTTTGTGTGTGGTATAATATTTAAATTAAAAAAAAATATTGTTTTGAAGTCTTTTGATTATGATACACTGACTGGCATTGGCATATTTGGGATTCATAATTCATATCATTTGATACATTTAATGACATCAGAGTTGTTAAAAAGGATGTAATTTAGCACTAACAGAGGATGTTTTGGGTTGCAGCTCTACGGCAAAATCAACCAACA